>WAAB01006917.1:38766-56936 GCA_013389865.1 Piaya cayana
TTTTTTTTTTGAGTCATTCAGTGTTCTCTTTGATTCACCTGCAGATAGCAAAAAAATGCATAATGAAAGAAGCGTAAGTGCTTCTCCCGGTATTTTCTGAATTACTGGAATCATCAAGTCTCAGAAATTCTTTGTTTTTGTGAGATTTTCATCATCAAGAAGTCTAGGTGGATCAGATAAGCTTCCTGACTTCGGGGTACTTAGCCAGACTGATGAAATGGGTTTGCAGGTAGCCCCCTTTCAGGCCACAGGCATTATAGTATTTCTTTGCCTGCTCATGCATTGATTTTTGCACTTCCTGAGTATATAAAATGTGAGCTTTTAGTACAGGCTTGTGCTAAATTGCCAGAGCTTCATAAGAGAATAACAAAAGCGAAAGATTTGGCAGTAAGCCTCACAGAAAACGGTTCCCACAGCTCATGCAATATCATGAGTTGTGAGGCCTATTTGAAAGTCATTAATGCAGAATTCAGTGTGCTGTCTAATATACCGTGGCCTGCATGTGATGGAGATGTCTGCCTCAAAGCCTGTACAGAGTAATATAAAGAAATACTGTATAATTTTTCAAGACCATTGCTACAGGATCTATGAATATTTGCAGACTTCTTTGAGTTTCATTGTTTTTTAAAATGTATTTTTACTAAGTATCTGAGGGCTATGTTCATTTTGTAGTAACTATCTACAAAATAAAGGACGGAGTATGCCTTGCATAAATCTTTCCCAAAAGCAGTCAGGGCAATCATGAAGTGATACACACCCAGCATCAAAACCTGGAAACTGAAAACTGACAGGAGGGACCTGTAGGCTAGTAGACTCTACAAGGCGATTGAGAGAGCTGGGGGTGTTTAGCCTGGAGAGGAGGAGGTTGAGGGGAGACCTCATTGCTCTCTACAACTACCTGAAGGGAGGTTGTGGAGAGGAAGGAGCTGGGATCTTCTCCCAAGTGACAGGACAAGAGGGAATGGCCTCAAGCTCCGCCAGGGGAGGTTCAGGCTCGACATAAGGAAAAAATTCTTCACAGAAAGGGTCATTGGGCCCTGGAACAGGCTGCCCATGGAGGTGGTTGACTCACCTTCCCTGGAGGGGTTTAACGTGCGGGTGGATGAGGTACTGAGGGACATGGATTAGTGTTTGATAGGAATGGTTGGACTTGATCACCCGGTGAGTCTCTTCCAACCTGGTGATTCTATGATTCTATGATTCTAAGCCCATACAGAGCTGAGCAGTTCCTGGTCTGTTTCCAACATTTCCCTTTTACCTGAATTAGTAAAGTTAGAGATCTAAAAATGTCTGCATATTCTAAAGAGTAAATGTGATGAATATGCTTTTGCTTAAACTGATAGAGTAAAATTTATAAAAAAAGAGAGACCATTAATACCATCTCTGTTCTTTCCATGATCTCAAAAATTTCCAGCACCTTTAAGTAGGGAATGAGGGCCCACATTATCATCTCTCATATTAGCACATCTCTAGGAAATGGTGCAAGACTCCTACATGTGTGTAGGCAAACAACCAGCTTCATGCCACGGCCTCTGGCTACCACAAGTGCACAAAATTAATGGGAAGACTGACAGATGCTCTGACATCCTCAAGTGTCTTCTGAGGGCTTTTACTACCTCAGGCTGCCGTAGCATTCCTGTTGCTAGCCCAGTTTGCTCAGAATTCAAGCAATACTGAAATGGTAGGATGCATTTTGCTTGAAACTTTAAAATATGGCCAAGTATTAGCTGCGCTATTTTTGGCAAACAAACACATACAGACATTTTTCTTTGACTGCCGCTTTCTCAAAATCACAATAATTTTCAGCAGTTGCAAAGTAATTAGTCCTGCTAGCAACCCCCAACCCTCATTTGCACAGATAATTAGAGGATAAGGGGAAGCCAGTCCCTACTATCATAGCTGGAGAAATCCATTGTTTTTAGCTCACAGCTTATACAGACAAATGTTTCATGCTAAATTTATCACTGTTGATGACTTGCATGAGTGCTCTGGGTGGCCTTTCAGGGATTTTTCTGGACTCATACTGGTGTGTTACTTGACCGCCTTACCACAGTAAAAAGCTATGATTATACCACCAGTTAACAACACCCCTTCAAAAGGGAAAAAGAAAATAGGCAGACAAGACACAGAAATCTGCAGAAAATACTGCAAGCCTGCTTCTAGGATCCAGATCTAATGTTTGGTTAGACAATACTAGAAGCAAAACCAATTTCTTTGCCCTACTGTAATTTCTAACCACAATAAGTACCTCTTTTCTCATATTGACACTTTCCCATCCATTTTTCCAGATTCTTTGTTATGCTGTTATCCAGTATCAATCTTTCCACTACTTTCAAACCAGGGAAAACTGAAAAGATGGAAAGCAGTTTCAAACTTATACTGAATTCAATTCATACTGAATTCTGGTGTTGAAGCCCTTCGAACCAAATTTTTGTGGAAATTAGCATCTGAATCTCTAAATCTACCTTAACTCTCCCGGTCTATTTTTCTTTTGATATTTAGTGAGTTTTTTCTGCACATGATGTGCATGTTAACAACTTGTAGCCATTAAGAGAGAGAGAGAAATAAGGCAAATCAGTGCTTTGACAACAGAATCTTATATCCTAACTGCTGTTAATGTTCAGCTACTAAGATATCTAGCAAAAAAGGCAACTTTACATACATTCTCTGTATCACCACCCATCCTGTTGTTCCAACAACATGTCATGGGAGAAAAGCCATATGTTACCCAGAATCAACTAGATCTTTTTGCATTAACTTTCAAACTGGAAAAAAAAAAGTCTTTAAGGACACTTTCAGTTCTTCCAAATGGTATTGTACTCTGTGAGAGTCAGTTTAATATTTTGATACATGATCAGTAATTCTCACATCTGAAAAATGAATGACATTAACTCTGGGATTAAGTCATCGACAAGACAGAGGTAATCATATGCATGTAGCACTATGCTGGTTTTATTATCCTGAATCTTTTAAGCCTGCATATATTCAACAATGAAGTAATGCAAAATGGAAAATCTAATTAGCCCACACATATGCTTCTTGAATACCACTATCCCTGGATGTAGGTGAACTGAACAATATGTTGATAGCTTATAAAAGAACTATCATCTGCAGTTTTGCAGTCTTGCACTAAGATTTTGCAAAAAGCTTAATTTCTTCCATTTACAGGGACAGAGAATATTAGATGTTACGTGGGTTAAAAAATCTTTTTAATATAAAACTTAAGTGAAACCATCTCCTTTAGAAATCCAGTTCAACAGTGAGAATCACAGAATCATTTTGTTGGAAAAGATCCTAGAGCTCAACTCCAACCGTACCTGTCTGCTACTAAATCATGTTCCCAAGTACCTCATCTACCGCCTCTTAAACACCTCCACTGATGGGGACTCAGCCACCAACCTAGGCAGGTGTTCTAGAGCCTGAGAACCCTTTCAGTGAAGAATTTTTTCCAATGTCCAATCTAAGAAGAGACCAACACCCACCTCTCTGCAACCTCCTTTTAAGTAGTTGTAGGGAGCAATGAGGTCTCCCCTCAGCCTCCTCTTCTCCAGGCTAAACAACCCCAGCTCTCTCAGCTGCTCCTCAAAAGGCTTAGGGAGTCTAGAACAAGAGTGAGATTACCAGTTTTGAAGTAAGTAAAGCAACTAGAAAAAAAAAATCATAGAAAAGCAACTGCATAATTAAAGCCAAATACATCTTTTTAATCTATATACATTGACACGTATATATTTGGGTCTAAATTTTCTGAGGTTTACAGAAGACATTTTGTAATTTGACAACACACTGATATCTCTGTAAAGTATCTAACAGTGTAGGTGCATCTTCAAAGGCTTTTTTTTTTGCAGTTTTTAATGAGCAAACTGCAAAATGAAGAGTTACATAAACCTTAGCTAGTCTGTAGGCTCACAGCATCTCAATGCAAAGACGAGTATATTGAATTTCAGGAGAAGTTTCAGTTCAACCTTCATGACTGTCAGAGAGAGCAATCTAAACCCTTTCAGCTTTTGTTTTGCTAATCCAAAGAAGCTTTCAGCTTTCTTTCACCAGGCGAGCTTCCAAATCCCTGTAGCCATTCTTTATACCAGCTTTTGTTTTCCCAGGCAAGGTTAGCAGAGAACTGTACACCGTAGTCAAGGCCCAATAGCATCAATACTTCCTCATGTGTGTGAGAATAACTTGAGAAATACTGCTAGAAATAAAGCAAAAAATCGCCAGTACGGTAACTATCAAGTCCTGCAGCCTGTCAGTGGTGTAAGTTCTATCTTCCTCATCATGAAAATGTGCAAAAAACTTTTTCTCTGAACTGACTGCGTCCAGATGAGATGTTAAAATCCCACAAAGAGCAACCAGACCAAGCAGCCAGAGTTGGACAAATCCAGTTCACTGGGGGTCAATAAACACAGATTTCACCTTCCTCTCCAAAGGTAAGTCCCAAGAAACTCCCACGTTTCTTGGTAACTCCCCATGCTTATTTACATTGGCCTAAAAAGAAATGAGAAGCATTCCCTGGCTTCCCTTACTACTCATACGAAACACATGAGGTCTGCAACCTCATACCAACAGGCAGAAAGATGCAAGATTTCCCATTGGACTTTTACAGAACGTAAGAAAATAAATATAAGAATCGAACCATTTCTGTATTGTTGACTGCAAAGGTCACCGTTAGGAAGAACATGAACTACTTACAGCTTTAACAATAACTTATTGTACCAGCCTCTCAAGTTTAGGCAAGTAGAAGGTATTGTTTATGATTTTGTTAGTGATTGATACAAAAAAAAGATTGCACTTCTGAAAAAGTCAAAAGTTTCTGGTATTGATTTTTTTTCATTGGGTCCTTTATTTGATTTTAAAACTTGTAAAGTGCTTTGAACGCGTGAAACTGAAACGCAGTATAATTGGGGCTATGAACTAATTTCAGAAAAGAGCACCTCAGTCTTTACAAGACATAAACATTCCTTCATTTTCTTTATAGAGGTTAAAATGACAGATACAGATATGTTCAATTTACCCCTGCTTTGTAGTTTTTACATACATTTTGAATCCCATATAACAAAGTAAACAAACTCCAGAATCTGTTCCCACAGTTCCTAACGTTTGATTTAAATTTAGGCCAAAGTTTTAATGGCCTATATGTACTAAAAAAAAAAACCAGGCTCATCATTATAGTAATCCAACTTACAGTCCAGTCCTTCCATTCTTACCTTCATTAACATAGTTATTAACTTCTCTAGGATTATGCAATCGTTGAACAATCTCTCCATAGAAGTCTTAAATACTAAAGAAAAGTAAAAAAACCAAAGTAAGCAAAATAAAAAGTCAAAGTAAGTCTTAAATGTGTAACATCCCTAAACGGGGCTCTCGCATCAGGGGAAGCTCTAATTTGTGTTTAGTTTAGAACTAGAAAATAGCAAATATTACGAGGAATATCTGCACATACAAATATCAGCTGTATTTCAAGAAACCTCATACGTCAGAAGACATTGAAAATAGTAGAAAATACGCCATACTTTGTAGGACAGAAGAGGAAATCTGGTAGCAATAGGTCTGGGAATAAAAAGAACATTATCGGGGAATCATCAAGCACTACTTACTCAGCTGATGAACAAGTCCTGACACTACATCAAAACACACGCAGAGCTTAGCAAACAAGTGTTGCATAAATTAAAATGCAAAAAAACTTAGCCATCAGCTATTCCATGGTAATTGTTTTAAGTGCACTGCCATAGAGCTCAGGAAGTGTGGTTAGATGCAAAACAGAGAAAAAGTTCCCCTCTCATTAGCCATAGAAAAGAAAAATAAGTCTGGGTTATAACTGAATTCATCTTTCAACTCATTTTCTGAAAGGAGACAGTTATTTTGTTTTGGATTTTTATCTTTTTTTCTTGCTATTGTGGCATCTGGAGATATCAGAGGGCTACCTGACGCACAGTGGGCTCCAGAGAACAGGTTCACTAAGTTCTTAGGAAACAAGGTCATTTTTCTGTGCATGTACACAAACAGTAAGTCCAACATAAACAGAAAAACCACGTTGTATGAAGTGTGCACACATCATCTGTTCTGAAAATCTCAGAAAGAACCATTGAATTCTCTGTAAAAAGTCAATTTGTCTGGATATCATCCACTGAACTTGATTGAATATATTTGTTTAATAGGTAGGGTGGTATGTATAGTCACCATGCCTCACATAATTAGGGAAATTGACATTAGTATTTTCAAATATGTTTTTAATTTATTCTCAAAACAAGAGAAAATCAGCTAGGAGCCAAAAGAGATGTCTAAATCAACAGCAGGAGGGTGCCTGCCTCAGTTTGGCTGCACCAGTGCACTGTTTTCACGGGAACTAAGATGCAAAAATGAAAAAGTGCCACAGGACAGAGACACTTTCATTCAGATTCATTCTTACTGAAATGAAAGCGAAGTGCAATTAAAGCTTGGAGTTTCTCCAAGGAGCTCTAAATAACAATACATCTTCTTCCTTTTATTCAGATGTTTAAATAGCTTTCAGAGCAAACCTGATGAACATTTTCCATGTTATTTTCGGGGAATGGTCATGCTCCCAAGAGGAATGGTCATACTCCTCTTTAATTTACATCCTAAAATACCCACTAGGAAAATATATTATTTTTATTTAATCAAGATTTGGTTTATCCTAGATTAATAAGTGTAACTGCAGGCACTAAATGGAGAAGGGTTTGCTAGAAAAGTGTTTTCACCTTATTCTTCCTCTGTAGTCAAGGAAGTCTGGCTCCCACCTATAAATACAGTGACTACAGCTCATACCACAGCAGGAATGGTCACAGCAAACTCAGACCAAGGCTAACAGTATAAATTAGGAATAGAGTTAGAGGCCTGGGATGTGGAAAAGGAGAAAACAGCCCCATTCAGCAGCTTAATTATGAAATGAAACTGCCATCTGCTTAAGTGCTTTGAATCTAAATGATGGACAATATATATGTGCGGATATTGTCTCTATCTGCATATCCACGTATATGTTTACCTCCTAAGTATCTATAAAGTTACCTATGTATAAAGGTAGACAGGTATCTTTATAAAAATATGTTTTCAGTCAGGCTTTCCAAATCTATGGTACATATAACAGAAAGCCTTTCTTCCCATTCTAGCTAGATTCTATGCCCTTGTGGAATGTAAATTGTTAAGATGAACAAATTAAACAGAGTATTAATAATACTTTGCACTTTATCAAGTTCATCTTTCAAAGATCTCAAAGCACTTAGAAAATGTTAAATGATTAAGGCTCCTGAGATCATTAGAGATGTACAAAAACTTGCGTGTCAGCTAAGACAACGCCTGCTAATTAATTTGCTTCTTGTGGTTGGAGCGAACTTTTATAACTGATTTATAAACCTCCAGAAATAAAGGTTTGTAATTGAAACGCAGACATCTCCTTAATTTCAGTGCAAACAGCCATTAGTTTTGTAATTTATTTGCACAAAAAGCTATGAAGTCATGATCATTGCCTCTTATGTATTATGCTATAGACAGAAATAGCTGAATTTAAACAACAACAAAAAGAAATTAATGCCTTGAACACCAACTAATTGTTCCTCAGTTCATTTATAATGAACAAATCTTGATGCAGGCAGCAGATCTAATTCAGATCAAACACCTATCTTGAATTTACATATTTGATAACTGTCTTAAAGACATATCAAAACAGCCAAGGGAACATATATATTATCATTTAAACTAGGAAAAAAGTCTTGCTTAACAATTTTTGTATTAAAAAAAATAAAGAGCCACATTATTTATATATTTTTTAAATTCTTAAATGACAATGGAGCACAGGATCCATATTTAAGGACTTCATGTGTGTCAGGTGTTTTATAAAGAATGGCCCTCTGCCTTAGCGAGTTTACAGTCTAAGCAAAACAAACTACAGAACCTGCAGCTACAATTCAGTTATGTTGGACACTGTCTTTTCAGTAACATTTCATTGGCCTTTGATTCGCATATCAAATAATCCTTATCAGAAAAACCCAACGCACAGACTCCACAATAAGCGCACCCTTCAATGCTAAGCTTAAAAAAACTTCAACGCTCAGATCACAGAGTTTTAATACTTGCCTGAAGTTAAAGACCTGCTAAACCTATTTTGCAAGGTTTGGGTGTATTTATGCATGCATTGACCCCGATGCAATATTAGTCGCAGTTGGCTCATTGGTTATAATCTCTTTAGCTCTTTACATCATTTGAATTATGAGTTTATTGGATTTTTTAAAAATCTATATAGGTTCAATGTAGATGTATAAAAACTTCTGCTACGGCATTGGTCCTCGGGGTTCATATAAGCTATTATTACTATCTGACGCCGCATCATAATCAGGAGGCAGCCGTTCTATCCTCCCCTGCTCCCTAAGACTACAAAGGGACATTGCAATTCTATGTAGAATACAGTGTATCTTAGGTTGTTTTTTTTTTTAATTACAGCTGCTTTAAGTATTTCCAAGAATCTTCCTTGTGTTGCTATCGAGCCTAAAGCTAGATTTATTGACTTAGATGTGGGAACAACCCCAAAGTGTTACTGTACAGTTGGCTTGAGAGCACTCGGGGCTTCCTTTCACTTTTCTGACACCAGAGAAAGGTTTAAGGACATACTAAGGTGTCACAGCTGAAATTGTCCTTCGCTTTAAGCATGTCACAGCATGAAAGAAGTGAGTGCAGACTCTGCTTGTTCTCAAATGGCTCTGGGTCTTGCCTCCACAAAGCATCTCCCAACACTCAGAAGTGGGAAGGCAAACTTGGCACCCTATGGTCTAGAGCATTCAAGACCTCTGCCTAGAATAGACTCGTTCCTGGTTTACATTCCCGTAATGTCAAATCAGACCTGCTGCTACATCAAGCCTCAGGCTACCCTATCTGATCATACTGGCACCAGATCAAAGCACAAAATGTAGTGAGATAAACTACATTAGACAACAATTCCTTGCCTAACAGTCTCTTTATTCTTCATGACAATCTGGAACCAAAATTTAAAGTTACATAAATGTTTTCAGGCTGCAGGTCTCTGGATAAAATTTCGTGAGTGGCATAGCTTGTACTTTTTTTTTTTTTAATCTGTTTTCTGTTCAACCAATTTTTTATAACAAGCCTATGCTACTCTTCACAAAAATAATATTTCTTTGCATGTGCAATTTACTCCCTTAAACACTTTAAATAAAATTTTATTCTTATTGTCACTGGAAGTGAAAGCAAACAGTGTTGCAGTTACAACAGGGTAGACAGTTCATAGTTTAAAGGAGAGAGAACGCTTATGTGTTATTTTGATTGTCTTAAGTTTTGTTTAGCTAGTAGCCTTTTCTATGGCCCATTTAACTTTAAAAGAGGTTCTGATTTCTCTACCGTTCTCGGTATTCAACCTGATCCTGTATCAAATCATAGAAAGACCCTTCATTTTAGTAACAGAATCTGGGATGACAGTAGACACAGCTATGTAAAGTACTAAAGGCGACTTCCATGTGCTTACACACTGCTAAATGTTGCTTAGCAACACGCAGTTCTTCAGCATAAAAATATGCCAGACTTATTCAAATAGACCTCACCTTGCATGATTCTAAAAGGAAAAGCAGGCAGCCCTTCAGGAGCATGGGGCTCTTCCAACTTTCTTTGCAGTTCTCTCTTTTTCTCCTTTCTTCTCTCCAATACAGTGTCCACGTTCCAAGTTCACTTGAAAAGAGGTTCTCCATTGCTAATCACCTAAAAAAAAAAAAAAAGTCTACTTCAAAACCTTCTTCTCGTTGAGATTTGTTTGTGTGAAAGGTACAAAATATATAAACCTTGAACTGTCTGCTCTGAGATCATTTCCTGCTAACAAAAGACTTTAAGCAAGCATTCCCATGCTAGAAGGAAACCTAACATGGTCACAGTTCATACACTGTGGCTCTGGTCCACTTTTTCATCAAACTCTTAGAAAGGCTTTAAATGGACTAACATGAAATGCTTGAATTTTTGGATTTGTGAGTACCCATGGCCTGATGACTTTAAGGAGAAAGTTAAATTTCTCGGATATTATGTCCTCATGAAAAGAAAGTAATGCCCGTACATGTGCAGTACATGCTGAATTACATTGTAGACAACTTAGTTGCAGGAAACAAAAGGTATTCACCTTCAGAGCTTAGGGGATGAGGCCTTTGTACTAGTTTTTCTTGGGCTCCTCATTAGTGCTACCACCACCGTGCCCCACTGCTCCACATGTATTTTTGGTAACCTGCTTCCTATAGTGATGTGATAACACGGTCAGGCCTCAGCTGAATTTTAAGGCACCCTGCAAACCCAGAAATTTTAAAATCAGAAATGCGTAAATCATTTTAATCTTTTAAAATACAATATCCAGCTTGCCAGGCTTCCAGATCTGTTCTGAAAACCGTATTTTTGTGTCAGTAAAAGATATTAGTCTAATGACATATTAATGTGGCATCAGTGGGAGACACCCAATTACAATGTTTCATACCGCTTGCTTCGTCTCTTGCTGTGTATTGCTAACGAACAAGGACAGAAACTTTCAGAGAAAGTGAGGGGAAGAGTATCATTATCCAAATCTGGCCCTCAGCAATCGTGGTCATCTGTGAAATTACTTTTTCTGTAAGCTGAAAATTCTCCCTTTGGATATTTAACAGAAGAGCAATGGAAAATGGAAAATGCTTCCTTTGTGAATCAGGATAGCAGTATTTAAAATGAAATCATTAATAAAGGATCAATGATATATAGAGGCCCAACTTCATTCCAGAAAGCATGAATACTTTATTGACTGTTAGATTTTTAAAAGAATCCTGGCTGTACTTTGCACATTATTCACAAAACCTTTTGCTCCGTAATTTGGATGATTGCTGTACAGAAATTGGAGAACGAATCTGAATGGTTTAAGGGCGTAATATAATGCAGGCAGATACTTCCTCCTCAAAACTACCTGCTCAGAGCTGCTCAGGTTATCTCTAGCTGACGGTTATTGCCCTGTTGTTAAGTGAACTGTGCAGAGAGTCATTTTCAATCTATCTCAGGTCACAGCAGACAGAAGTCTGCAGCAGAACATAACTGTATTGGTGAGAACCCTTTCCAGTCCCCTGTTTACCCTACTAAAAGAAGGCTGAGATGAGCAAAGAGCTGCCATTTCCACTGTGCCAGGTAACAGAAGTTACTAATTTCTCTTGTTTTTCCTGATTAATAGGGGGGAAAAAGAATCAAAAATCACACTCCTATATTTTTGTTATATTAAGCAGGCCAGTAAAGCGCTGAGCTATCTAGAACATCTACCCATCCTGTTACTTGCTAGTGCTTTCATATTATGCAATTAGTACTTAGTATGACACTTTGTCATACGATGGTGGAAGGGAGATTTGGTTTTACATTTGCAATCTCATTATCTGAAGGTCAGGTCTGGACTTCTTCGCTAAAAGGATATTTGTTAACAGCAGAAAAAGCAGTAGCCTCTAAAAAGAAATCAACCAGTGTGGAGCCATGCGTGAATTAACAGAACACGCATTGACTCCAGTCTAAGAGCAGGAACAAAGGTAAAAAGCACAGGATTCATGTAGTTTGTTGGTCTTGGTAAGTAACA
Organism: Piaya cayana; assembly: GCA_013389865.1. Lineage (NCBI taxonomy): Eukaryota > Metazoa > Chordata > Aves > Cuculiformes > Coccyzidae > Piaya > Piaya cayana. The sequence continues at coordinate 50,339 of WAAB01006917.1, forward strand.
ATCCTTTCTTCCCATAACCACTTCGACCACTCTCAGCTCTTGTCAGCTACAGTGGAAGCCAGTTGAGGCTGGAACTAAAGACATATGCAGCATCTTGTTGAAATGTGGGCACTAATCCAACCAAATAAGAGATTTTTTTTTTTCCATTGCCATGTGTCTATTTTGTCTCTGAAACAGACCATCCATTCCACTAGTCAAAAGGTGAAGGTGTAAACAATTTTCTTGACAACAAAATTTATCGCACATCAATCAAAAAGAAACTTTAATGTTGCAACTACTACCTCAACTGAATATGCCTTTTTCTTAACTTTATTTTAGAAGATGTAGCTCTGGCAAAAGTACTCATATATTCAAACAATCTGACTGCTGCAGGTCCAGGAAACTTCACCTGCGCAAGAATAATTACATAGAAGTACAAGGGATGCTCCTCTGGCAATGCAGGTTTGCTCTGCAGGTAGCCACCTCACCACAGCGTGGCTAATTTTATCAGCCATTTTTAGAGGTCTACAAATTAAACTTAAAGAAATCTTACAGTGTAATTACTGAAGAGAAAGAGATCACAAGGGGAGGCAGGAAGGAATCTTTCTAAACGCCTGTAAACTCCTTAGTGGGCTAATCATGAGAAAAGGGAGGCATCAGAAATCGAATTTGACGAGTAATTTTCTCAGTCCAGACAGCCCTCAAATATTATCTGACACAGATATGCAGTTTAGTCCTCATTTATGTTTAATGGTTAGATAATCACGGATCATAAGTTTCGTTTTAATAACAACCACAGCAGACAAATTATTAGCAGATTTTTCAGGCTACAGGCTTGTCATTTGTCATTATAGTGATTTTCTGGTTTAAATCTTGCATCAATTTGTTTGCTCTTATCCCCCATTCCCAATTAACGAAGTTAAAGATATCTCGGCATTCCGTCTTCATTCTGGTTCTCTAGTACTATGAGTAGCTACTTCGGCTCTTTGGAAGTTTTCTAGCCTGGGGAAATCTCCTCACACACACAGCTACTAACTTACAGGAGTTCTAAGAATTACCAGGTGTACTACCCACTTCAGGACCACTGAAGAATTGCTCCTATTTATTCTACATCCTTAGGCTTAAGCCATAATTGTGCAGTTTGACCAGAAGTGGTTGTGGTCAATAAGGACACAGCAATGGAGAATCCCCCGATATTTAAGATATGAAATGAGGTTTTAAATAAATCACTTTTTTTTTTTTTGGTGGCTGTTTTCTGAATAACTGTGTGCTCCTATTTGTAAGGCATTTCAAGGTATATCAACAAAATGGCAAATGCAGATGTTTGTTACCATTGTACCAGCAGCTGCTGGGCATCATTTGAGTGGGAAAATTAGAAAGGTCCCACAAATAATCACTTAAAAAATAAATGCTTCTTTTCTTTTGGAATTTCTCTTCAAACTCAGCATCGGTCCTGAACGGTAACCCTCTTTTTCTCAGTCTGAAGCTGTCTGAGAGCACAGGTAACTGGTTAAATTTAACTTGAATTTTAAACAGGATAACATCAGCGTGTTTTCCAGCTGTTTGCTCTCTTTAGAGGACAAGCACTGTGGGCGGATGCTGTACCAAGAAAAGAGTGAAGTAGGCAGTTCCACACCAGCAACCAATTTGTGGGAAGTTCTGCTATAACATCAACAGCATTTTATAATTTTCTGGTATCCAGGATATTGGTAAATAGTTTTGTGAATTTACTGTTAGAAGTAACACACAACTTTCAGAAGCTAACGGTGAGTACAGAGCATGAATGCACTTTAATTTGCATTGTTGCTTTGCATATATTCTTACCAAAAACCTGGCAGTCAGAGAAAGATATGATTACAATATGGAACCTGTTCTGGTACCTGCTCTAATCACAAAACAAATGCCTAAGCTGTCTGGCTCCCTGATGCAGCAACAAGGTTAGAAAATTAAGTCTTTATATTAAATCCCTGTATTGAGGAGTCCACCTTTTCACTCAAACAGATAACTGTAAGGGAGCAATGGTACCTGGAAGGGATATTATTACTTTCTTTTGTTTTTATGACCATTACTGGAGCCTAAAGAAAATTTGGTGGTTCTTTCCCTTTCAGTACTCCACTCACAGGGTTCCTCTATGGATGTGCACGGTCCTTTGGATAAAAAAATCTCCCCAGTCGTCTTACTGCTTCAGCCTCAGTTTACAGACACTGTAAAATTCCTGTAGCACAACTAAGTCAACTAACTGAAAAGTTACATGCTCTACAGCTCTTGCTCAAATTAAATGGAGATTATGTCCATACACAGCAAATATGTGCTGATTTAGGCCCTTAGGCAGAGATTGCTACCAATCCCTTAACTGTATACGTGGGTTTTACACTAATCTCTGCATTTGAGCAAAAAGCATACATGGAGTATTTTTTTTTTGCTCATAAAAATCCAGAGATTTGTTCTTACTACTTGATTTGAATACTTCTGTTTTGGCTGCCAGTAACATTCCCATTTCTGGAGAAGAGCACAGCCACAGGACGGCTTCTTTATACAAATCCAAAGTTGTGGACAGGCAGTGATGAGGGGAAGGTAATAGCCTTGAAAATCTCTGCTATCTTTTTCCACTGGCAGCTAGTTATTGATCCGATCAAGAAGCAGATATAGCAGACAGAAGCTGTGCGAAAACTGACCAGTTTGGCAGCAGATTTCTCCATTGTCTTGAAGTAGGTGCCTCTAGCAGCTAAGCAGCTGTATATCAGTGCAGCTTCATAGCTGTACTTCAGATTTATAATTTTGTCTTTCTTGTTTATTTTTCCTTTTTTTTTTTTTTTCTGATAGAGAGAAACTTCAATTATTAAAGCTTGGAATCTCTCACCAGATAGGGAATCCGGATAAGGAGATTTCTAATAACCTTGCACAGGCATATGAGAACAAAAACAAGATAACAAATTTGTCTTGTAAAGCCTCTGTCTTAAGAAGCCTTCCATAACGAGGCTTCACTTTTAGATGATTTCTGCTGAAAGGAGAAGGTATCTGTAATTGCTTCTTCACATTTTATATCTGCACATTGGAGGGGCCAGGTGCCTCTTCCAAACCAATTTTTCAGGATTAAAATGACAGGAGCTGCAAATTTATTCAGTAAACAAACCAATTCCTTTTTTTCCCAAACATTTAGAATAAAAACATTAGTGTATCTGCTTAAATCTAGCTCATTTCAAAGCGTTTTCAACATACACAGGGAAGAACAGCAACCTCTGCTACATTAATCACCTGCTTTCTTGGAAGATATCTCGCTTTGGAATACATCTTTTGGCATTCTCCGAGTGTGCTGTACTTTCTTGTGCCTCTAAAGTGAGCAGTTCAGAGATGATATAACACAGTTTTCATTTCTACAGAGCAAAAGCTTTATAATGTTTTCCACTACTGTACAGCAGTTCCTGCAAGAATAATTCAGAATAGCCTTGGGATTTTTCTTCTCCATATTGGATGAATATACGAACCCTATATGCATACTGGGGGCCAAATGGCTACTGATACCTACTGCGACAGGACACAAATGAAGGTACATACAGATTAATGGTTTGGTAGCAAAGTTCTGATTGACAAAAAGGGATAACGCCCGGTCGTGTTGGATGTGTATCTAATTTCTACATCTATTTATCTGTTTTCTCTTCCCTGCTGGCTTTATGGTATGTGCATCAAGTGGAGATCCAGCTTTCGGCACCTGTCTGCATTTCTAGCTGTTGCCTCTACAGCATGAAGTGACTGAAGAGATGAGCACGTGGTGTATCAAACGCTAGTTTGAAATGAAACAACACACCTACTTGCTGAACTAGATAGAATTAGAATGTGACCCAGGTGGCCAAAACTCAGAGACCAAAAATCACTTCTGATTTAACTTCACTGCTTAGAAAGACCTTAAAGGGTTATAAATGGTCCCGTATGCCTTTAATTAGGGTCTCTTTAAGGCTAACACAGACATATCATCACTATGTTACTTCATAACATTAATTTTGGATGCTTTCTCATTTGGAGTTAGTACCAGTTACAAGGACAGTAGCAGTGGATTGAACACAGAATCATAGAATCATAGAATCACCAGGCTGGAAGAGACCCACTGGATCATCAAGTCCAACCGTTCCAATCCAACACTAAACCATGTCCTAAACGTGTGGCAGCTGCTTTCCTCAAAGCAGCCCTAGATTCTGGCCACCAATTTAAAATATGTCTTTAGCACTGCGTAAGATGCTGATACTTGTTTATTATCTTATTATCCCAGCAGTTAGAAAACAAGATGCCACATAAATAATTAATGGTTCCCAAACTCTCATAACTGTAACCTACAAGTACTTCTCAATGCACCCCTCTGCTGATGCAAGCATCTGCATGTCAAATAGTCATCAGAAAAGAGCTAATTACATCCTTTCCCATGAGGAAGAAAATCTTTAAATTTAATTAAAAGACCTTAACTTCAGTCCTGTACATCCCATTGGATTTTCTTTTATGTGACTTACAGCGATAGGCTTAACATTCATATTAGCAGCAGCTCTCATCTGTGGGTCTGCTTTTTGCCCAGCATTCACTGAAGGATAATTTGATCAAATGAGTCTCTTCCTCATCAGCACGTCTTGCTATCTCACTTCCACAAAGAAAAAAAAAAGCTAATAAACAACCTGAACTTTAAAGTTCATTTCTGCAACTTGTGCCAGTATGTCTCACACTCTAGGTAGCAAAAGTATCACTTGTAACATTTGGTTTGACATATTAATCAACGCAGTGGCAAAGGTCCCAGGAAAATCATGAAAGAAGAGTAAGAGCGTTGAACAAAATGCTTGACTAGAGTTGATTCTGGCATGTGGTGTAGGCTGGGCTAAACAGATTATGAAACCAAAATACTCTTCCTACCCCTTCACATGTTTTCAAAGGAAAGAAAAAATAAACCATCTTAGTATTACCATAGTTAAAAAATCCTATAAATCTATATAGTTTTTGCTTTGTTGTAATCATGCATTAATCATTAAAAGGGTGTTTAGGACCACTGATTCCTAGCTCGGAAGAAAGATTAATACAGAAAATCCAGATATTAGGGAAAAAGAAGTATTTAAGGTGGTTCTGTAATATCCACACTTACTGTAATACCCAGATTATGCAATTTACTGTAATGACTTCAAAGTAGTCACACTGTTGTCATACAGCAGAGTTTTGCCCCGTATTCTTAACTACCAAATTTGTTTCTCAGGGCAGCTAGAGACAGATTGCCTTAAGTTCTTTTACATTGTTCAAAATAGACAGTTAGCATTATATAATTGATAATAATAGTACAAATGCAATTTTGTCATATAATCTGTTTTGCTTTTCAGATCTATACTGACCCAGATTAAAGCAAACACCTTAGAAGCAGAGAAAACAGAATGTTTTACATTTAAACTTCTTTATGGACCAGAAAATCTTCTTGATAACTGTTTGATAAGAAGCTTCCCAATTAAAAACCATACCTGATTGAATAGATTTTTTGAAAATAGGAAATAATGAAAGAAAACAACCCTTCTTGAACGTGTTCATAGGGAACACTGCTTTCTAACAACATGCAATAAAAAGGAAGCAGTGGAAATATAAAGTAAATCCTCTTCCTTACCAAGAATAGAAGTGTCTAGCCAGGACAACGCATCCTCAAAGACAGTTGAGGCTTGCTTGCTGCTATTTGAACTAGTCATTACTTTCCTGGGCGTATGTGCAGACAGACTCACTCCTGCAAGGTGCTGAGTCACAAAAAGGACTAAACATAGAGAACTAAACACCTGTCATTCCCAGTCATCCAAAGCAGTTTGCTTTCAAGCAGGTTAGAAGGTCATCTTTCTTCTGCCTTCTACTCTTGAAGATCATTAAAAAGATTTTTTTTGATACCACAAAAGGAGACAAAGATTTCTGTCAAACAAGCACCGAAGTATTGAGTCTACTGACATTCTTTCAGGTGACAGGTAGGAAGAATTCAAGCGCGTCTGGTCCAACAGTGCACCTCACCATTCTGCTTCTGAACTGCTTTGTAGAGAAAGCTCAGGGATGTGAATTTTTTCTCACAGGGCCTTCAGCTTATTGGTACCGTGATATGGCATAGTGGAAAAGTTCACAAGCGCAGTGGAAAGTACGCTGAAAGAATACGAGCGACCACAGTAAAAAGACAGATTTTCTCTAGGTGGAAGCAATACGGTGCAATTAATAACGGAAAGGAAGAAGGTAGCCCCCCGACCTTCTATAACTCACAGGTGAGACACATCAAAGTCACTCCTGGTGCAACACTGAAATAACACTAGGGATAAAGTTAGATAATAAATGTCAATATCATAGCAGGTTATGAAGATGACTGATTTTTTTTCCAGATTGAAGACAAGGGGTTATAAAAACAAATTTATGGCCATTTATTTATTTTAATTAATTTTCTCCACAGTGAAAGCATAGTGATTTGGAAAAAAAATGACCTTTTTAGAAGCGCCTTATTTAATGGCCCATTGTTGCATTATGGTGCCTGGCTTCGTGCAGCATTTACGCAGTAAGAAAGCGGAATTCTTTTGCTCAGGGAAGGGATGATTCATCAGTCACAGCAAACATGGATGATTCAACATCCCATAGATTTTTT
>WAAB01006919.1:0-25728 GCA_013389865.1 Piaya cayana
ACCTTTAAAATTAGCTACTAACTGTAAGATTACATCGTATTTTAATATAAGTACATATGCTCACCTTTTTTTCTGGAATTGATTCCAACCCAGCTTTTAATGAATCCTTAGTGCTATTCTTAGCAAAGGTTCAAATAATTGAAAAGTTAGTGAAAATGCCTGCTAATTGTCTCAAAAAGAGAAGCAAGCTGCAATCCAGCTTAGAAAGTTCCAGTTAATGGTGGTATGAGAGAAAACTCATAATTTTTAAAATAGTAATGGTGAGCTTATCTAATTAATAACTTATCTAATTAATAAATAAGAGCGGTGGTTAAGTATCTTAACTGGTGGCAAATCTTAAACCTAGATCTGGCAGATCCTGGGGCGTAACCGAGTGGTGTGTTATCTACTCTACTTTGTCACCCTGGAGGAAAATTAAGAAATGAGCTTAGTGAAGGAACATATGTCACGTCATCTTAATGCTCCTTTTGTTTTTGTGCAGGTTGTGAACCTGGGTGCTGCTCCACTACTGTTCATCTGTCCAGTCAGTGGAAATGTTGCAACAACCACCAACACATTCGCTGAGGTAGGACTTAGGGATGAATTACTGTGCTTGCAAGGTGGCTACTATCCCTCCTCACCTCCTTGGAGAACCAACCTCAGTCGAGCTAGAGATAATGCTGGGGGTAGAGAACTTTCTGCTAGCCAGGGATCTGACTGGGTACTGTCTGATGATACTACACAGCAAGAAAGCCTAGTTCTGGTCAATCCTTCGGTTTCATACATTACAAGTCTTGGCTATCTGTTTACAGCCCTGTGTGATCTTTACCTTCAAATTAGGCTTCATAGTGTTTCTTTCAGTATCCACTGAAGCACAGGGAGGTAAGACGGAGAACACAGCAGAGAAGTAGCTCAAATTTGGAAAATAAAATGGGGCAGGGAAAATGCTCCAGCAAGCAGGGAACGGTGCTTTCGTTTAAGCTGAGTTGTTCTGGGAGCTGAGGCTTTTCCTATGCTTTTCTACAGCTGGGTGGCAGCATTTCTGCAGTGATTCACGTGTGAAAGCTAATTGCTCAAAATTTTTTTTGAGGGATCAGATGCCGTGTGCTTATTTCTTTCAGCTGTGATTATGCTTTTGAGAGCAACATAAAACTTTGTTACATGTCTGTGAGTCCTAATGATGCTACTGTAGGTGCAAGATTTTACAAAAATGAGCAGGAGTTTATGAAACTGTAGCACAGAAACTTGCCTACTGCTCATCATCTGTCTTCTGGCATTTGGCGTTTTCCCTCACGTTCACAGTCTGTGTTCAGGATTCCCCAACTGAAACACCTGTTTTCTTCATTTACACACATCTGTGAAGATTAATTCATATGAATTCCCATTTATCTATGTCACTGTTCACCTACTGTAACAAATTAAATGTTAACTTCAAGGATGAATTTTGCAAGCTTAAACTGTAAGCCATTGGATTTTATTTGCATCAGAAGGAAAAAATTACCATTATATTTACTTGTGGAATTGTGAAATGATCTTTTTTACATCTCTTAAGCTTTTTTTGCTCCTCACCATGGAATGTGCTTTTCTGGGTACCTGTTATGTCTCTTCTTTGAACTAATTTCTATGTTCCTCTGTCCTTTGTGTAACTCATTTTTTGAAGGGATGTCATTTTCTAGCAACATTTTACTAGTGCTGTATACTTTATCACTGTCATTATCTGGCTTTTTATGGTTATTTATTTTTTTATGAAGGGTGTTCCAGGCATACCCTGAGAGACTGAGTCAGTTACTGTGTCTATGTCCTGGAATCCTGCCGCCATTTCCCAATGCTTGGCTGTGTTAAAACAGATTTAGTTTGTTTGTGACTATTCAGCAGGCAATTCAGATGGTCCAGTATCAGTGACCTGTCTTCATTTATTACTGTACTGATGAGAAGTTTATCAGCAAAGTTTTTATCCTTTGTATAATATTGGATAGGATTTGATCAAGCTTTGATCTGAGACAGCCACCAGTGATAATTTCCCCTAAGTCCATTTTGCATGCCTGCAATCATAATTGGTGATGTCCATGTCCTTATCTCAACCCATGAGTTGTTTTTCTTATTTCCTCTCCCTGCCTTCTTGAGGAGGGTGAGCAAGAGTTGCTTGGTGGGTGTCTGGCAGCCAAATTTAATCCACCAAACCAAGATACCTCATAATAAAGCCTTAGAGCTGTCACTGCGTGATACCAGTTCTTGAACTGACCCTTTCATATTAGTAGGAGATGCACTTTAACTTCTTGACTTTCCACACTTGTCTCAAGTTTAAGATAGTAACAGGATACCCTTGAATTGCCATATGATTAGGATTCATTTCAAAAAGTAAAAGTGTGTAGGAGTTCCCCTTGCTGACAATCAGAGCAGTAAATTTTATTGTCGTGAAGTGGTTACAAATCTGGAATAAATTAACAGGAAAAAAAAAGAATTAAATAAAAGTAGTATTTCTGCAGAGAATATGCCTGGTATTAAGCTGTTACATCACATTGTGTTTCTCTGGCATGTCTTTTGGCAATATCTCAGTCCTTTGCCTCTGTGGGTCTGTCTTTCAAAATGTGTTCTGCTCTGGTACCCCTCTCTAATTGCACTTGAACGTTATCAGGATGCTGTTGAGCACTAATGAGTCTTCAAAGCAGTATGTAGGGACTTCCACTTCCCTTTTGTTCATGATAATTAAGTTAGGGAAATTTTATATTGTGCCTTGATTAATTCTGGGAACTCGGAAGACTGCAAATGAAACATTGTTTGTCTGGGGTTGAGTTATCTTTTGATATGCAAACTTTGGTATGCTGATTTTCATTACCACGATTAACTTCTTCTTTGGGAAGGCAGTTGAATTACAATTCTGTCTGACTCCTCCCTGCACAGAAGATACAACTGCTGTTGCTCATGTTTTTCATATTTTCATAATTGTATATGAATTTCATGCTGTAGCAGTTATCCGAACAATGTTCTTGTTAGTTGAGTCATACCAAGAATTTATCTTATTTTATGTAAGTCTATCATTTGTATTAACAAAACAGATGACCAACAATGTGGTGCTGGATTCTTCTTAAATGCAGAGTTTATGTAACTGAAGTTAACTGACAAACAATACTATAGAGGCTTTGCTTACAGTAATATTACTTCTTGGACACCTTCGAGACTGAAGTAACCATCTTCTGTGCTGTACTGAAATGTTCTGAAACAGTAATGAAGTATTAAACTAAACTAGAAACAAAGTATTAAATTAACACTGGAGAAGAATTCAGTATGCAATGATTTTTGTCTGGTTTATACCTCTGAGAGATTTGAATTTGTCTATGGAAAACCTGAAGAGGTGAAAAGCTTGAAGAGGTGCTTCTCAAATAGCCCCCTAGGCTGCATTTCTGTGAATTAGAGCCTTGAGCAATTCCTTCTGCTGCTGAACGAGTTGCAGTGGTGGATGACTTGAGTGGTGGTGCTTTCTTCAGCTGCCTAATTGGAGAAAAAGTTAAGCATCTGCCTTTAATACAAGTGTATGTGCCCTTAGGTCTTGGCATAGCAAGACAGTAACACACAGGTTTGTTTAGAAAAGCTTTTTAATTTTTTTCTGCAGAGCATCTGTGAATGTCAAACCTAAGTATTCTATTTGCCCTCCTTTTCCTCCTCCACAGCTATTTTGGTCCCAGGATATACAGAGATGATCTGCGTTCTGTGGGCCTTCATCTTGACTACTTTGGCTTAATTATGCCTAAGTCTTAAATCATTTTCTAGGGAAATCTTTGAGTAAAATAGTCTATACATTTATATTTGGTGAATAAACAGTTCTATGATGCTGTATCTAGTGTATATTTATTTGTTTTTCCATGAACAAGATGCTGCTGCGAGTTCCTAAGGGATCTGTTTAATGTTTTTTCTAAACAGATAAGACAAACATTTATATAAAAATATGCACTCATTTGGTTTCTTTGTAGCTGACTTCCCTTTGCCTGGTGCTTCTCACTAGAAACACATATGGAGGACTGTTCATGATGCTGTTTTAATTCTTGGTTTGTCTTTTAATGTATGTTGAGTGTTCTATTATAGGGTACAGAGCTAGATAATTTCTTCAGTGTTGTGGATATAATTAAAAAGGATCTTGTAAAGCTATCTAATTATATTTCATCTTAGTCCACAATGTGTCCATAAATCTCTGCCTTATCTTGAAAGACACCCTAAACACTACAAAGTGCCAAGACAAATTAAAGCACCCCATCTAAGTAAACAACCACATGGCAGAATCCATATGTTCTAAAATTAGGCTTATGTGTGTTTATAACAATATATTACTTATGCATCTTGAAAGGGAAATCAAACCAATTCCTTTGTGTAGAAAGAATTTTGTTGCGTTTTGAATGACTACTAGCTTATTAATTGCTTCCTGTGATATTTTTCAATTTAGTCTTTTGATGTCATCCCTGGAAGAGGGTTTGCTCTAACATAATAGTATCAGACTTTGAATGCTTATTGCTTTCAGTCATGCTGATGTACCATTTAAACTGGCTCTCAAGGTAATGCACTGTTGCAAATTAAACTCTGCATTTTCTATGAGAAACGGATCCATCCTCCTTTGTGGAGGTGACCTGCTGTAGCGTGTGCTTCGAGATGAGTGATTCCCCTTACACTATTCTGCTGCCCTTCAGTTACAGAATCATAGAATGGTTTGGGTTGGAAAGGCTCTTAAACATCATCCAGTTTCAAGCCTCTGCCATGGGCAGGGATACCTTCCACTACTTCAGGTTGTTCAAAGCTTCATCCAACCTGGTTTTGAACAGTTCCAGTGCCTCTCCACCTTCACAGTAAAAAATTTCTTCCTAATATCTACTCTAAATCTAACCTTTCTTGTGCTTAAAACTTTTTCCCCTTATCCTATTACTACATTCCCCGATAAAAAGTCCTTTCCTGACTTTCCTATAGGCCTCCTCTTAAGTACTGGAAAAATAATTTATGACATTCCATTTTTAGACCTGTTCTATCACTGTGACTCCAATGAACAGCATCTACCATTCATAAGCAGGTTTCTTGGTGCCCTGATGCCCATTGTCCTGAGTTGCATTATATCCAACTTTTAGGTAGCTAAAGTCTTGAATGACTTCAGTTTGTCAAAACACATATACCCTTGAAGTGAAATAGTGTACGTAACTGCTTGTCTGTCCCAGTGAAAAGTGTTCTCATCCTGAATTGTGACTCTGTTGTCATGTTGCTGGCCAAGGTTGGAGAGTAATAACTCTAATGCCAAGGTCTTCCCCTGGCAGCTTTTCGTTTCAGTAGCAAGTCTGTCATTCTGAGAAGATGCAGGTGCTGGGTAGAAACCTAAATAGAAAGGCAGTGTTTAATGCTAGGAAAATGGGATTCAGAGTGGTTAACTAAAATCTCCATCTGGAAATGGGAAGGGAAAAAGTACTGCAACTTGTTTTCTGATGGCACTTAAAGGCAACTGAAAGCTCTGCTCCTTGTTCTGACCTGTTTGGATATTTGCTTAAGCATTTCTCAGAAAACAATTTTACATAAGAATGTGTTACCTTGTGGGACCCCTGCTGTTTTCTCTGCATGGCGGTAGTCTCAATATGAGTCTGTTATAAATGTCTGTAATATTCTTATTATCAGTTTGCATTTAGACTGGGGAATTTGGGCCTTGAAATGTAGTGAAAGATGGATTAATTATTATTTCTTAGTAGTTAGCGTCTCAGGAGCACACTTAACTTTTAGTTTTTCGTGGAAAAGCATAAGAGTGATGTCTTAATTTTCTGATTTTTTTCTATACTCTGCTCCATGTATTAATTCAGGGCAAGTGAGGAATAACTCATTAATGGGTCATTGAGTATTAGTTCTGTGAGTAAATCCTGCCTTCCCAGGTCTTTGGAAAGGAATTGAAATCTGTGCTGGGCAGGAGAAAATGGGAAAACAATATCTGCTTAGCTTTCTCAAATAAGCAATGCTGTCACACACAGTGCTGTTACAGGAAGATTGTCTTGGTAACCCTCTGATACAGCTTCCTTCAGGAGTGTCTAAATTTCTAAGATTATGACTTCCAAAGAGTGCTACAGATGTGAACTTGCATGTTCTAAAATTAAAATTGTTTCTGCAGACAAAGTCCTTTGTCAAGAGAATAGCCTCAAGTTGTGCCAGGGCAGGTTCAGTTTGGACATTAGGAAAAAATTCTTCACTGAAAGGGTTCTCAAGCACTGGCAGAGGCTGCCCAAGGAGGTGGCTGAGTCACTAGCTCTGAAGGTGTTTAAAAGACAGGTGGATGAAATGCTTAGGGATATGATTTAGGAGTGGACAGGTATAGTTGGGCTTGATGATCTCAAAGGTCTTTTCCAACCTTGTAACTCTATGTTGTTAAGACATTACATGTAAGCTGATACATATTGACTGAGAATGCAAAGCGCAGTCACTGAGAGAGCAGCACAGATGCACTCCAGCATACAACCTGTACCCACTCACTTAAATCACACTGAGGTGAAATACAACAGAATTACTTGAAAGAAGGTGGAGCTGTTTTTCGAAAAACAATTAAAACCACAACCAAATACCTCTTAAAATGTCCTTCTGCAAAGCAATAACATAATACAAAACAAGAAATTCTCCTTAGCAAGTTATACACTTTCAATGTCAGTTTATTTTGACCACACGTTTCTGCTTCTGCTAGATGTCTAAAATGAGAGATTGGTTGTTTCTATTTGACATTATGTATTCTGTTTTAAGTTTGCTTTGTTGCATGATGTTGTAAATGCAATGAATGATGCAGTTAACCTATAACTGCAAAAAGCTTTTTAGCATATTTAATCTTTGTCTGTTCAGAGGTAGCTTAATTTATGTGCTAAAACGCTTGTGTTGTGATATAAATTATGCTAAGAGGAAAAATACAGTGGTTGAAGCAATCGGGCTAAAAGTTGGGCTGTGTTATGAATGTTCTGCAGAAAGTTAGAAACTCTTTGTTGTTTGAATATTTATGTGATCAGATAAACTTGATTCTGTCCCTTCTTGCTGAGGGCAGCTAGCAGTGCAGTTAACTTTTTACTTATGAGATGATCAAAACTGAAATCTTGCTTAATTTTCACCATCTAATTCTTCCTTTGTATTTTGTTTCGTAGTTGAAAGGAAGGCAAGGCATAGGAACTGTCAGTGCTTCTGGAAACAGTGGGACTTATCACTTAAAGCCAGGTAGGTAGAACTGAGTTTCTGAGCTCGAGCAACTGGTTAATATAGTACACAGAGATGCTTCCGATTCCACTGCTGCACTGACACCACTCTTTTTCTTCCCCATATTTGAGGCTGCTGCAGTAAACTGAACACACTGTTACTATGCGAGTAAAATCTGGGTTCTCTTGCCTTGTGTCCCTCTTATCTCCTATAAAATGTGCCAGGCAACTGGAGTGCAATCTAGAATTTAGATTGTCTTCATCTACTCATTCCTTAATTGATCTAGCCTGCCAAGTGGAATTCCAGCCATGCTGGCAGCTTGTGTGACATGTATGATTATCCACTAAGAACAAGTAGAAATTGCCAAATCTTTCCACAGCATTTGCTGATTAGCCACACACTTAATGTGGCTTTCCTCATGATTGGAATTGCTGTGGTGCTGTTCATAAAAACTTGGGTGGAATACTGGAGAATGCTGTGAGGATTGCTTAGAACTGATCTGCTGAGCTGTAGACACAGTACTGAACTAAAAAATATTTGCTTGATGAATAGTGCATGTGTTCTGCCATATAACGTTTGCCACTTGCTTATCTTCAGCTGAAAAATGTCAGCAAAATTTGAAGTAGAGAGAAAGAAATGTTTGAATTCAGCCTGAGATCTAAAGCCAGTGTAGATGCTTCTGCGTCTGAATGAGTACTAACTCTTGATTGGCAAGAATTTATGTAGTTATAGAGGAAAAAGCATGTTCATAGACAAACATAGTGTTATGATTGGAGCATTGCTCACTTCCTTTTCTAGTTTATCTGCTTCCCAAGACAATCATTGAGAATAATAATCCAAAAGTGTTTGTGCATAGTGTATTTACAAAACCATAAAATTGTCTGCAAGAAACGGGAATAGATTTTCTTTTATATAATGTGCAAGAAAGTTAGGTAAAACACTTGGTTGTAGTTGTCAGTATATCAAATGATGCTATTTCAAAAATGTGATGATTTGAAAAAGCAGGTCAGTGATACCACTTCACCTTTTATATCAAGGAATGCAAGTGAAATTATTGGCTAGAACTGGCTGGCTTTAATGGACACAAGGAATATCACACCTGGCTGCACTACCTCACTCGCCTGTTGGTGTAACATGCAGGATATAAATGTGTGTTCATTCTTTCTCTAATGGGACTAGTGTTTGGCTGGTTTGTTATGGGTATTTTTTTTCATTTTACTCACTCCTGAAACTCTCTCTGGAGCCTTTCTGTAGGTGTGTCAGAGAAATAAGTGGCTTTAGAAGTTCATGAGCAATCTCCTTGAACCTTAATGAGCCAGTGTTGTTTGTCCCTAATACCTCCTGTCTGCATTAAGGACCCAATGCTGTTATCTCTGAAATCAAAGCAAAAAAACCTGCATGTACTTTCAAGGAAACAGAATAAGGTTCTTGTTTGTTTGTTTTTTAGTAATAGACAACATATAAAGCTAAATGCATATGAAGTATCTTCACAGAGGCAAATAAGATTCAAATATAGATCATAGTACAAATAGGACAGCTTTGATTATGAAGTGAAA
The DNA here is from genome assembly GCA_013389865.1 of Piaya cayana. Lineage (NCBI taxonomy): Eukaryota > Metazoa > Chordata > Aves > Cuculiformes > Coccyzidae > Piaya > Piaya cayana. The sequence continues at coordinate 8,715 of WAAB01006919.1, forward strand.
TACAGGTAATCTCTTTTGGCTTCCTCTGAAAACTGAAAATTATTGTTCCCTACTTGAAAGCTGTCAGTTGAGAAGCAGCCAGAACAAAAGAACTGTTATTTCTGTCTAAAATAGAGAATTACTGTCAGGCTTTTGTGATCATCATGAAAATCTGTTTTGTAAAATGGTACAGCTGTCTAGATGATACACTAAGATATGCTTTGTTTTTTAAGGAAAGAATTATTTCCCTTTTCCTTTATCAACTTTTTTGTTTTTACAGACATTAAATATATTCTTTCTTGTTTTGTTTTTCTTTGCCTGCATTGCAGATGTTAATGGTTTAATTCTGACCTTGCTTAATCTGGTTTTATGCAATATTGAGTAGATTTGGTCTCAGGTTACACTTGAGATGAGAAACTCATTGTTTCTCTGAGTAAGAATGTGTTGATCTTTGAGCCTATTGAGAAATATGAATACTGAACTAGCCACAGAAGCAGCTGCAAAATTCATTCACCCTAATCTGACAGAAGGGCTGTCAAAGGCTTCAGTAGTCACTCAGCTTGTTTGAATTGTATCAGATAGTCAGAAGTCTTTCGGACTGAGTTCTGTGACATACTTACTCTGTGATAGAAAGGCTGCTGCTGGACTGGTTTCTTTAACTTGAAAACAAAGAAGAAATGTAACCATTCCACTACTGCATTTTGTTTCCTGATCAAAACTTACTTTTGATGTTTTAAGTGAGCATCTTGTTGCTGAGAATTTGACTTAAGGTACACTATGAGTTGTAACTGGGGCCCTAGGGGGAATCTGATGTTCTACACATGTATGGTTTAAGTATTTTCAGAAAGTGTTTAAGCCACAACTGAAATTTCAATCGTTTATGCAGTTCTGGAAACAGGAGGAAACTATTGACACATGCAAGCATGTTCTCTGGTGTGATGTTTCACACAAAAGCAAGAGGTTTTCTATCTGCTATATGCGAAGTAGTTTAAACGTGGAAAAACTGTGACAACCATGTCTGCAAAACCTCCCTTTATCCCATTTCAGGAGAGGGAGCATTGCCACCTGTTCCCACTTTGTGCATTTTAGTTGAAAAGGTAATTTTCTGTTAATCTCCATAAAAGCCCAAAACAGTTTCTGAAAACCTGCCTGTATTCCCTATGCAGAGGACTCATTGCTACTGACTGTGCTGCTGATGTGGCTAAAAATCAGTTGTCTCCAGACTATTGATCTGTTGTTTGAGTTATTTTCTGTAGAGGATGACAATGTTTAGCTGGGCTTGAAAAACAAAAGGAAATGTACCCTTTCACTGTGTTAGAAACTTGTATTACCCTGATGTCCCTTGATATGTTCATGCCTCTCAATAAAATTTTGATGGATGCCTTTCGATCTCTGATTTAGCAACTTCACATTTGGTTATTAGACTTTGGGTTTTGACAGGACTGTGAATATATCTTACAGTTCTCATCTGTGCTGAGATCTCTAGGGTCCCACATAATGTCCATAGAAATCAATAAAAAGACTTTTGTTAATACTTCCTTTTGGATTAGATCCCTATGTTCAAGCATACATGGATTTTTAGGACTCATGACAACGTCCCTCTATCTCTGTACTCTCTTTCTTGTGATAGTTAGGACCAGCTTTTTGAAAGAAGAATGTGAGAAAAGTTGATGGAGTAATACAAGAATAGCTTGCCCCAGAGTATTTTGCTTCCTCCGTACATCAGAGAGAAGCTGAATAATGACTTGAAGCAGGAGAACTTATGCTAGTCAAAAACTTCAGTGTCATTACTAAAAATATTTTTTTCTCATCTAACGGGGTGTAGTTTTCCATCCGCTCTTCCCCTGTTGCTAATTAAATCCTCTTCTTCTGTCAATAACAGAATGTGAGTTTTTTCTTAGTATCCTACACAAACTGGTTAAATTCTATTTATTTTATATGATGCCCTGAATTGTGCAACATCATTTGCATTTATATCTAACTTGTTTTGTTATGCGTACTTTCCTTAATTACTTTTTGGATTATATATTTTTTTTCATAAGCATGGTTTTTTTTAATACTTCTTAGCTTATATTTACAGAACTTTGCAAATCACAACATGTTTCATGCAATCTGTCTTTGCTTCTGCTGCAGAACAGTTACCGATTTGATAAGAGGCCAGCACTTTTAAAGTGGGTGATAAAGTCAGGCTCTTAAATCTATATATAAATAGGTGAATATAGGTTGGCTAATTTTTAAGATATTGGTGCTCTTCTGTTGGTTTAGTGGTAGCTCTGGATCTATGGAGGCTGAAGGACTTCTAATCCTCCTGTGCCTTATGGAGCTTAATTTAGAGCAGTAGAATAAAACTGCCTGCCCTTGGCTTACATGTGGCTGTGCTTGGGAAGACTTTGAGAACATTGTGCTTTCTCACAAGCACCGTGAGATAAAACTTACAGCTCTGTATGTGTGCCACTGCAACAGCTCTTCTTCATGGACATCAATTGATGAATTGGTATCCTGCATGGAAATTTAATTTTATGCTACTTTGTGTTTCAAATAACTGATCTCTGAGAATGATCTGAAGACCCCATAAGCTTAATGGCTCAGTTCACTGATAGACCTAATGAAATCTTACTAAGGTATTATTCACAAATGTCATTTTTATGCAGTACTGGATGCTGATGGAAAGCCAGGGGTGGCCCCGAGAAGTAAACAATACATAAATCACAGTTGTGACCTCTTATTTCTATTTTGTTGATAGTTAAGTTGGTGCTGTGCTATCCAGAGAGGTTGGAGGTGCTTGGTTAGTGGGGAAACCTCATTATGGAGGTTGATTACAGGTACATCAATATACTGGTACTGGTATTTCTTACTATCAAAGGAAAACCCTGTCTGATAAAACAAAGTGTTGTTGTTTGCTTGTTTTACAGAACATTGATTTCTGCTTCTGTAAACCCTTGGATCATGTATTTTTCAGCTTGCTGAGAACAAATACATTGTTATTCTCTTTAATCTTATTGCCATAAGACATGCAATTCAAAATGTATGTGTTTTTCTAAAGGAGGAAAAAGTTGATCAGAAGAGCCTGGAAGTACTCTTATAAGACAGAGAACAATGCTCTTATCATGTTTTGTCTCTTTTCACATTTGGACATTGAATTTCCCAGCCACCTGATGTTTTCTTCCTAATCTGAACTAAAACTTTTTTTTTTTCCATTGTAATGATGTCTTAGAGCTACATGGCTTCAAAAAGGTCATATTGTAGAACCTTATGCAGATGATCCCTCAGCTGTTTCTCTATTCATTAAATCTGCAAAAGCCCCCTTTTTTAAAGACAGGATGGAAAACACTTCTTTACAGCCTCACATCACTGTCCGCTTGTGTTCTCTAGAGCCAAGAGTGGAGTCATGGAGTGGATGGTCAATGGGATAAAGTTTCTCCTTTTCTCTTCTGCTTCCAAAATTGTTTTGCTCATAGCATGCAGCTCTAGCATATTCTGTCTGAAGTATGTGTGGAATTCTCATTCTGTTTTCTGCCAGGAAAAGTTCTCTGATGAGCCTTTATCATCTCCATCACAAAGGTTTCTTTTTCAGTCCAAGATTTTTCTGGCATTCATGTGCACTTCTGGATAACAGGGCATGTATTCTTGTGATCTCTTGTTTTACGCTACTCAAATGCCAGCTCGATAACTTTCTTCAGCCAAACTCTGCTTCTCTTTTGCTGATTTTCAGTCTGCTAGATCATTCCAGCAAGATCTGAAAAGACTTCTGGAATGATCTAGTTTTTGGGATTTTTTTTCTTCGTACTCAGCTTACCCTTTGCTCTGCCTACTGTAATTCAGTCCTGTGTACCCACACAAAGGGTCTGGCTGCCACCCTGGTATGAGTTTCCTACCAAGGGAAATGATCAGGAGTAGCAATCCTGCCCTGCTTACCTTTCCAATTCCAGATTTCCTGAAGAGGTTGCTTGATGCTGGGTAACTTGTGTTCCTGCCAGAGGTACAACTGGGGGATGGCAAAGGTGCTTCAGCAATTTATTGCCTCTGAGCATCACACTCTGCACTGGGCAGAAGCACAGCATTAAAAGCAACCCCAGCTTCTGGGATGCTAAACCTCTGCAGCTTGCTCTTAATCGATGTGTGCCAGATCTGCCAAGTAACCTGCAGTACTTCTCCAGACTAAAACCTGGCTCACAGAAAATAATAAGCTTACCTACTAATACATGAACGGTGAATCTGTTGATGTACAGAATCTTTTTTAATTTCCTTGTTTCCTCCAATTTCTTTTACAGAAGCACCATCTGAGTGCAAATGAAGAAGGGTTTTTGTCAGGAGCTATTCTTTCACCAGCTGTCCATGGCATTTTAATTTAGAGTTCAGTCCCATTCAGCTCTAGCTATAAGCGTCCTTTTGGGAAACACTTGTTCTTTATTTGCTTTAAGAAGATCAAAATTATGCTGTCTACTGTTTTGTGTAAATCCATGGTAACTGATAGACTTAAGAGGGTGGACAAGGGTCCAGATATTGGGCCTCTCGCTTTGTCATAAGCAGTTTAATTTATTTTTTTTACTTTATTGTTTTTTTCCACTCTAAGCATGACTTTTGTTTTCAAACCGTTAGTCAGAGTTTCTTCATGTAGACCAATTCACTTTAGAATTTTATAAGATAGCAAAATAGTGTATGAGTAATTTATTCAGTTATCAAGTTAACTCTTACAGGGATTTAATGAGCAAAGTCTTCAGCACAGCTGTGAAACTTTTTTTTTTTTGTAAGATAACAGGAAGAACAGTCAGTGTCTTTTCCATGCATGAGCAGTTTTGATTAGCAGCTTTCAGATGTGGATTATCTGCACTTGACAATAATGGTATCTGCCTTAGGACAATTTTTAACCAGGTTCATTGGGTCCTACTTCTCTCATCCAAAGCAAATGGAAATACTGCAATGAAAAATACTATTTCAGAGAACAAATCCCTGAGAAAACTGTGACTTTAGCAAGAGAAATACCTTTTGTGAGAAAAATTGTTGGTAAAACAACGTTGTGGATAAAATTGTGTCAATATGTGAAATAAGAGTATATGCTAAAATGTAGTAACACAGCAGCTGGTTAGTATTCTGTGCTGGATCACAAACATACTATAAAATATTTCCCTTGTTTCATTGCAATGAGTGTGTATTTGACTAGGCTGCACATGTTGTTTATCACACTTATTTACCATTTTTGGCAGTCGAAGATATCGGTGACATTAAACTGACATGGGTAAATCAACAAGAAATATACCACCTTCCAAGCACATTTACACTGCATCTAGCAGAAAATAAAGCCTCTGGAGTCTGAGTTTTTAATTCACTTTATTTCCCCCACAGCTTTAATGTAATTTATGGTAAACTTATAGGTATAAAATCATGGACCACTGTAGAATAGCAGGTTTATTTTAATTTCCTGACTTGTTATGCAGACTACTTAGAGCTGTACATCTGGATCTGCAGACATTCTTTTGAAAAGAAATTGTTTCCATGAAGAGCTAAAAGCAATTGAAAATGTTACTATATATGAGTGTGTGATCATTAAATTCATTATTTCAGGTTATCCCAGTCAGGAAAAATTCAATTCAAAGATACAATGGCATCAGTAATAAAAGTGCCATCAACAAGTGCTGAAAAGTCAGATCAATTAAGAAGAACCACTGAGAAATTACTCAGGTTTTGGTTTTCCAATTTTTTTTCTTGTAACTTCTTTCTTATACAGTCAGATGTGGAGAAAAATTCAGTGGCTATGATGGAACTTTATTTTGTAGAAAAAAAGGTGTTATGTAGACAGAGCAATTGAACTGCCTCAGAACATGGTGTACGCTCTGAGCTGGTGTCACCATTAATGTACTTCAATTTGTTACTGCATGTGAGAAATTTATCAAGAAGTGTTTTGGTAGCTTACTCAGACACTGGGATTATAAAGTTTGAGATTTTTTTTTTTCTTAAATTGATACATAAAAGCATCTCACCTCTCCGAGATTTGCTTATAGAAAAGTTTTCCAGTGAAGAAGCTAAGTTGTTTTACACTACTGTACCCTCCTGGTTAAGGGGAGCCAGCATTAATCTGCTGAGAGGCCAGTAGCTTGGTTTGTGTATTAATTTGTGCCATTGAAATAGTTATTTCCTGTCCATTATTCTTCCAGGGCAACACAAAACCCCTAACACAGGCCTGGGCTTAAGACTGGTTTATCCTTCAGTAAGAAAACTATGGTAAAATAGGAAGAGATTTACTCTCCTGCTTTAAAAAAATTTTGTCATTTGACAGTTGTCTGAGAAATATTAGATACCAGAAGAGTCTGAGAAGGGGCAAGCAAGAGCAGATCTAAGGATGGACACTCATCTAGGAACGCTGCCCCTGTGGACTGTGAGGGGCTGATCACTTAAAGTGCCTTCCTGTGCCCCCAGCCCCAGTTCTGCTAGTAGACTGACAGATATCTAGGTGTCAGCATCTAATCTCCAGCGAACACCTTGCAAACTCTAGAGCACAGTGAGAAATGCCGCTTTTTTATTCGTGACAGCACTATGAAAGCTGGGTTTGATTAGCTTCTTCCCCACCCTGTCCTGTGTGTGCACTGCAGTGAACGGACCCGTCCTTTGGGAAAGGGAGGTAGGAAGAGAATGGATGCTGCTTGGAGAAGTGTGGTAGGGATAATGAATAACTTCCACTTGCCAGCTTTCTTTTAAAGGGGCTTTTCTAGATTTCCCTGTCAAGGGACGAATGATGTGGGTTTATGCAATTCCCAGCCAGACGACCAACTGGCTTCCAGCATCACCTCTGCAGTGGAAGCTGAGATATGTCTCCACAGGGGAGAAGTTTGATACCTGATGTGTAACTAGTCAGACTTCTGAGGTACAGGCATGAACAAAGTTTGAAAAAAGATAAAGTCTTCTTGTCACCCCCAAGCAAGTCTGGAAATGAAAGGAAGGAATGCTGCAGCACAGTGGGACAGCATCCATCTGTGTTATATGTTTTCTCTGCAAGCCACTAACCCTGCTTTTGTGAAAAACACACAGTTCCAGTATTTCTCTTCGTCTGTTGCTCCTCATACAGGGAGGAACTGGTGCCAGAGAAACACCTGTGCTGCCTCCTATAAGCCTGCATTTGTCCTTAAGCAGGGTGAGGACAGGGGTGTGACTTCAACTTTGTGAAGGAAATCTCTCCTTCCATTCTAGTCATGGCCCATAATGCTGCAGGAGGAATATGTCCTTTAATACATTTTTGGGTTCATTGAATGGACAATTTCTTATAGAAAGTAGAATCTTTCTGACTCGTTGTAGGTCCCTACTGCAAGTTCGGTTTGCTAACATGGTGCAAAGCAATTGGGAAACGTGATATCTGCTGCAAATGAGTTAGCCTCAAATTCAGTGTGGTGTACAGTGACAGGAGTTCATCTCTAAATGTGTTCTGCAGTGCTGAAATGCTTCAGATGCCTGAATATGGCATTGCAGCAAGTTCTGCTGACAAAATCACATTGCAATTCTCATATTTAATGTCACACTTCCTTTGTAATGGAAGGTTGCTTTTACAAGCTGTAAATCTTTCTCATCTGGAAGATGCAAAAATAATATTTTTACTGGAAAGGGGTCCCCAAGACCTGCCAATAAATCAATCAGAAATAGTAATTGGATTTTTTTTCTAATACATTTGGTCAATGAAGTGAAAAAAAATTCCTAAGTTTCTGTTTAGAATAAATAATCTTTTCAAAAGCTTGACCTTTCCAATGAGAAGATATTTTATCCTGACAGAACTTTCGGTGGAGTTGCAGTCCAAGTGTTCTCAATCAATTGCAGCAGTTTTCGAATTTAATAGACTATTGCTGGGTCAATGTCACATTTATTACCATTGTCTGAAGATGTTTCTTCCTCTTGTCATCAGAGGAATTAGTTAAATTCATAATATTTACATGATATATCCTTTTATTTTTTGTCATAGTAACTGTGGACAACGTGTCTTGAATGGCCATTGCCCCTGCTGCCCTGTGTGCTCTAAACAACTCCCTAACAAACACCTCATCATGCAGTATTGCCAACTTTTCTGGTTTTGTTGTCCTGATTATGGGTTTGCTGCATAGTAATCAGCTTCTTGTTGAAATAATAGCAACTCTGAATAGCAGTGGGAAAATTTCTAGCACTACCTATTACAGATTACTGGTGGCTTCCTAATACTAGTCTTTGGAAGGTCTATAACGAACACTGCATTACTTCTCCAAATACCATTTTTTAATAAAAAAAGAGAATATGTTTAACAATCCTTCCTAGTGCTTTGTGCTGTTAATTATTGGAAAAGCTATGTTTATTGTAAAATATCTGGAATGTTTAACCATATTCTGTGTTTTTTGCTGATAAGAATCCAACAAAACAGGCCACTTTATACCCTGGGGGTATTCTTTGTGACATAGACCCATGGGAACACTCTGTTACAGCACAGAAGAAATACTCTGGCTGTCATTAGCTCGGATTAGTGTAGCAAAGTATCTTCTAGCTTGGAGCAGGCTCCTGTTCTGCCTATTCAGACAATGAATGTGGCCCCAAGTAATTTCAGTCTATGTTTACTATCTGATTGTGGGGTTGTTTTTTGTGGTAAGAAAATATGAGTGAGCAGAAAAACGTGTAAAGATGGGCAAAATGTAGGCAGATCATGTCTGAGCTGTTTCCACCTGAAGGCAGGGAAGAGTCATATTTTGGAACATTTCAGGGTGTAGAAGAAAATAATGGCTACTCATTGCCAGAAAAGCAGACACAATTTGAAATTTAAACCAATTGTTCTCTATTCCTCAGCTATGCAAGAGTCACTGTCAGACCAAGATGCCTTAGTGATGTTGAGACAAATAAAACCAGATGATGGAGAAGAAACGTTCATATAGCTGGAAGATGTGGAAGTTCCTGATGTCCTGGAGGGAGGAGGGACAGTGTGATATAAAGTGGAGCACAATCAATCCTCGCAGATAGGATCCAGATAAAACGGAATCACCTGCTGCAAGCTGACAGACTGCCACCTCAATAATTGGATTCCTAAAAGTCTTCTAGTTAATGTAAGTTGCCAGATGGTTTTGAATTTGGGGAATTGAGAGTGCTAGTTAACTTATATCTTCTGTTTTATGTTTCTGAGGGCTATGGGGTCACAGTACATAATTTTGACAGAAGGTATTTAATAGTAGGTAATGGGTATGACACGCGTGTGTAAAAGCTGATGTAAAGTACTCATTAATTTAAACTTCAGAAGGATAAAGCTTTGTTTAAGTACATGTGTTTGGTTCAGCTTTTTCCTCTGTACTGAAGTATTTGAGAGCAGAAAATAATGAGGATTGGTGAGTCTTATCTCTTGAGTTAGCACAAAACTAGTGTTCCAGCACCCACCTCTGAAGTTTCTACTGAGAAATTAAGTAGTCCTGAAGTGCTTTTGGGAAAGCATGTAAAGGAAAATTGCTATTTCTAGTTGTGAAAAACAGCTATCAGCAGCATCTTCCATCTGGGAAGTGTTAAGGATCAGAATGGGGTGGATACTAATTAGGGTGGGGATCACACCAGTACTCATCAGTACTTTAAAAAGCTGCAACTGGGCAGGAGTGAGATTGGTGGTGGCTCAGGGATGCTTCCTGCAACTTGCTCTGTCAGCAGTGTTTGTGCTGGATTGAAGGGCTGTGGTCTTGGCTGAACGTGGATTTATGTGGAGCTGGGACACATACCTCAGGTTTGAAGTTGCGCGGAGAAGGAATAGACACTAAAAGCAAAGTTTTGTTGGGCTGTTTGGCTAAGGAACTGTTGTGTTTCTTGTGGGTGAGGGAAAAGACTATGCAGTTGACTATACCAGGTGGGCTGAGTCGAGTTAATGGATTGTTTGTGAGCCGATTTAGACATTCGTAGAGAACTTAGGCTCAGTATCCTGATGTATTGACAGGAAAAATCTTAAAAGTGCTCAATATTTGCATTAACCAATTATTTATGTGATAAGTATTTATTGAGGTACTGTATTTCTCATTTAGCTGATTTAAATAAGTTAACCAAACCATTTAAAAGGCTCAGAAATTAGGAGAGAGATCATACCTGTATTTTCTGGTGCTGACTTCCACAAGATAAAGGGTAATGGTAGTAATGAACTTAAACTTTAAATTTTACAAAATGTTAAACCCTTTAACCTGAAGGAGTTCCCCTCGGGGAAAAAAAAAAATTCTTCTATGACATTGCATTTGTTACTTTATCTCAAATGTTGAGTTCAAATTATTTTGGGACAAATGCTCAGGCAAGTGCTTTTGTTGTATCAACTTCTCATTTTAGGTTATCTTCACGTAGGTGAAAATGATCTGTGTATATATATATATCAAGAACTCTGTTACCTATTTTCTTGTTGGATGATGTGTGGTATATAATGAATGTAAACCCAGATATAGGTTTAAGGGCTTCCTCTGCTAGGAAAGAGGGGAATAAAGATACACAAATATGTGCAAGATACGTAAATGCAGAGGAAATTAAGAATATTGGAAGAGCTTGTGTCTGTGATGTTGGTACCTTGCAATAATCTGAATCTATTCAATAACACTTCTGTCTGTAATAGTTCTGGGAACTCCTTTTTGGAAGCTGGTAGCTGATTTCTGAGCTGCAGACTTGACTTGAAAGAATTGGCCAGCATGATGAAGTCAATGGGAGATTTACAGACCCTAAAAGTGTCTCAGTCTGGGATCTGCAAAAAAATGTATTAAGCCACTTTTCTGTTTCATGGACACTGTTGTTTCTATGAAAATGAAGTCATGTTATGAATGGAACAGGAAATGTTGTGACCTTCTGAAGAATGCAGCTTCCCACCTCTGTTGAGTGTGTAGAGCTTTGCTTTCCTGCTGGATGCTGGTATTCTAGCATCCCACTTCTCTAGGGGTTGTTTTTGTCTCTGGCTTTGAGTTTCTGCTGCTTATTTTTGCCTTTTATGCAGTCCTTTTGGACCTACATTGCTACATATTTCAGTGTAGATCCAGCCACAATGCCTTCCTGGAAACATGGTGTTGAGGAAAGCCTATTTTCAAAGTTGTAGCTATATCTTACAACAAATACTGTGTGACAGCAAGCTGCAATTTGTGATTCTTTGGCAGCAGTAATGAGAAAGGAAAGAAGTAGCAATAAATGGATGAAGTGGTAATAATCCTGGTTGCCTTCAAAATGAGAAAGAATCTAATGTTGGTTTGGTTTTTTTTTTTACTCCAATCTTGATGGTTTTGTGTCTGACAGTAAGTGGTCACTGCTGATAATCACATCTCTTACTGTATATCAGTTACAAGAAACCTGGATCTGAAAGAAGAGTGATTATCTGGAACACTGGAGTGACCTGACTGCAGAATGTGATTGAGCTCTTGTTTCTACCTTCTGCAGTCAGAGTTACTAGATTTGTGTGATATCTTGAGTTATTACGCAGACATTAAAGCTTTTTTGTCAACAATTTGAAGCACGGCTTAGACGCTTGCAGTGTCTGAGAATAGTTTAGAAATGGTTGCTGGATGGACTTGGACATTTAGAAGTGAAGAGAGTATACTTTAGATCCCTTGAGAGAAACAGCTTGAATGATTAGTCTCCCCATCAGGCTTGCTTTGTGTTTGATTTTTGTTGTTTGTTTGTTTGGTGGGGGTTTTGTTGTTTGTTTGTTTGTGGTTTTTTTTCCTTTTATAATTATATATCCACTAGAGGATAGGAGAAATCAGCCTCTGGAGATCTGATGTTACTTTTCAGCAAAAGTGTTGTTGCACCAGACTATGCGAATGTATGATGAGTTGCAGATACAAAATTTTCAAGGATTAGCCCTTTTTGAACCATAAGGACAACTGCTCCCCTTTGAAAGGGCCTCCTTATGCTGAGTCAGACAAAACCTCAAATGCTCTGAACCATTGTGAGCACCAGAAACCCTTTCAGGCAGCAGAGAGTTGGGAGGGCTGTAACGAATTCTGCTCTTGACCCAGTTATGATCGATTCATAGTAGAGTTTACTGAAGATGGTCTTCAGTTACAGTAGTTGTGAAGTAGTTGCTATCAACTTTCTTGGGTGAAGAGGAAAAGGAAGCTTTTACTAAAGACTTAATTTTTAAAAAAATCTGTTCCTACTTTGTGATAATTGACAAACTGAATTCTTCTGAAGGTGGAGGGGTTTGACAACAGAAAATGAGATAATGGATATAAATGTTGATGATGAAACTTCCTTGCAGCAAGGTGCTACTTTCCATCTTGTTTTGTAGACAGTATCTTGAACTGATGTGTGAAGCACACTGTCTGCTCTGATTTAAACTCCTAAAATATCTTTCAAGTGATGATGATGGATAACAGGAAAGACAAATGGAGCTTATTTTTCCCACAGAAGTTCTATAAAATGTTTAGGGCTTTGCTGGACTTCTACCCTTTGTGCTTGAAAAACCTTGTTTGGAGATTCCTTTGCAAAACTCAAAATCAACTTGCAGTTTGGACTCTGTGTTCCTCATTACAAGGTATTCCTGTGCTTGCTTCCTCCTGGCAGAGGCACACTATCCTCCTGGGACCCCACTGGCTCTAATTTCATATAGCAAGAGTAAGGAGGAAGATGAAAATCCTGTTGCTATGACAGATTGTCGCCCTGGTGTGGAGGGAACTAGTGCCTGTTGGTTAGAATCCTCTTTTCATACAGGTGAGAGCCCTGCCTCTGTGGAAAAGATCAGAGCTGAAATTGTTGCTTGGATTAATCAAACGATTCCTTTCAAATTCTAAACTAGAAAGAGCGGTTACTCCTTTGTTGAAAGGAACCTAGAGATGACTCTCGGATTGAGCCAGATGTGTGGGGAAAGCGTGGAAAGGACTAGAAATAAGCTACAAGAAAAGACAAAATCCCTACAAGATGCTCGTGCTGGGGATGGAGCTCTGCCATATGCAGTTATTTACATCATCGCAAATCCAAACAAATGTATCTTGCCTGAGAAAGATTATTTGTTAGTTTCTTCAGTTGGCAGTGTGGAAAAAATGGAATGTGAAGTGTTACACGAGCTTTTAAATACAAGACAGTAGTGCCCGAGAACATTATATCTCAAGGACAAATAAGGAATATTTTCTGCTGTTCATATGGACCCGTTCTGATGATATGCCAGGGCAGCAAGTAGAACAACCTTATTGATTAAAGTTAAGAGTTCAATTTTGGCGTAGTGAGTGAAAACAAGAAGTGTTACCCTTGCAAGAGCAAGGCAAAGAACAGAAACACAGTCCTGTTGAGGAACACTGTGACACGTGGGATAGGTAGAGGTATCTAAATGTTGGAGCAAAGTGGAAAAGTTGATGAGGAAAAGAAAAAAAAAAAAGGGTACATAAGAGCAAGAAGAGTAACAGTAAAGAGAAGCACTTGGCTGTGCTGCTTGCCCACACTTGCCACTGCTCTTGCTCTTTTTAGTCGGGGCAAATTGGAATTTATTAACTGAATGAGGCAAAGAGCTAGAAAAGAGGGAATTCGGTCAGCAGTGCCGTGGTTCAGCTGCTGTTTGACAGCAGCTCTGTTGCTTGGTAACCTTTCTGGGAAGACTTTTTCTGTACCTGAATTGTGAAAGTTACTAAAAATTATCATGCCAAAGCTGTAGCCATGATGTGCTTTCTGACTAGATTTCTTCCCCCCTGCTGTGGTCTCTTACCTCCTCTTTAAGAACTATAAATCCTCAGCCTTTTTAGAGTGATCATTGCTCAAAATTGCCATCAGCCAAAAAACATAATAGTGATTTCTTCAGGAGATGAAACCTTTTCTTATTAAATAATAGCCCTCGGTTCTCAGATTAGTTTAATTAAACATCACATTCTGAGCCTAATTCAGCTAAAAGCTGTTTCCCAGATTCTAGTTAGCTTGAAATTGAAGGGCTATTATTTTTCCTGGTTTTCACAAGAGAAAATTCTACCCTCTTTTTCCCCAAAAGCTTGAGAAAGTTCCTGGGCCATGTCACCTACTTATGAATTTCAAAGTTCAGGCAATTTCATTGCTATTATAAGTGGTAGCTCATTTTTGAGTGTGTTGCACAACAAATGTAGTTCCACAAGAGGTCTTGACTATTAAATTGAAATAAGTTTGCCTTTCAGAAACTTTGATTTGCACTGATATTATAAGACAAGATTGTACTTGATTTGATGACTGATGCAGACCTGCAGTGAGACTTGATACTATATGAATATTAAATTACATCTGAGCCTTAGAGATAGAAAAAAGCATGTTTCTGGGGTTTGCACCACTAGTCACCACTTTTTTTGATTGCTAATTGGACAGAGATCAGGAAGTATTTCCATTTCCAGAGTGGAGTTCTTTACTTGTTAATGCAGGTCGGAAAAAAGTGTGAAAAACATGACATTTTTCTTGATTCACTTCTCCAGGAGTGGAAAAGAAACATTAGCATTAGAAAACCATTTTCTGTTAGAGAAGGAGTTGATCGATTCATCTTCCTAAATGGAAACTGATGGATCAGTGTCTCTCGAGAAACCTTAGAAGGCTTTGATCAAAAAGGCAGCCTTCCTCACCAGGACTCTAGCAAATGGATTTCAGTGGTTGTTTTTGATAGAGCTGGGATATGTGCTTCCTTGGTGGCTTCCTTTAGAGTATTTTCAGTTCTGCAGCATTTTAGAAAATCCAAGAGAACTTTGTAGTCAGTGGAGGTGAAAGCTCAGACATGGATTTTCTCGACAAAATGCTTTAAAGCTTTTAAAAAAAAATATTTTTATTTAAGATTTGTCCATATCTTAAGGTCTTCTGCAGAAAAAAAATCTTCTGCTTAAGTGAACCTTCCCATGAAACTAGTAGATGTGCTTCAGGCTATCTAGTCACCTGTGTATCACAGCTGGCACCACTGTGGTTCAAACCCTGATCCAGCCAAATCTATTCAGAGCTGTGGAGGAGGCAGAACTGAGACATGAAGGATGCACTTGTTCCTGGGAGAAGCAAACTACTTCATTTTCTTTGAAAACACCTACGGTTTCCAGAAGAATATTTGCTGTGCAGGAAACAAGGCATCTTTAAGGCTTTAGTCTGATTCTGTTGAAATACTAGAATTGGTCTTAGAAAAGAAGTTACCAGCTTTGTCTAGGAGCCAGGGGTATTTGTCGATATACTTTATCTTTCTGAATTTGGAGTAGCTTTGAGCTGGATATGTTACTTTATTATTTTTTTTTTTAGTCTTATTATTCTGTAAAATATTACCTTTAAAAATGATAACTTTCCAGTACTTAGTAGTCAATACTTTTCTCGGTTTGGCTTCATGCTTGTCATAGGACAGTATCCTTGTGAAAACTTATGATGATATAAAAAAAAGCATCTTTATACTGTTTGGGCTTTGCAGAAGTAAGCTGTTTAGGATATGGTTTGTGAGAGAATCTGTGGAATAAAGGAGTGGTTTAATCTAATGTACAGTTCTTGAGAAAGATTGTAAGACAGGGGGAGAGTACAAGAGGGCCTCTGTCCTGAAAACTTTGTCTGATTTGCCTTTTAAAAAGAAAATCTCTATATGCAAAAAAGGTGAAGTTTCTTCTGTTAATGTGTGTTCCATTCCTTGGTAACTGTTTCCAAGCTGTATTATTAATGATGAAAACAAAATAAAAACTCATTCTAGCATTTGAAATTAATTAATAGTGTTTCCTTTCCTGTTTTAAAGCTCATAGGGGTGAATTGGAATCAATCTGGTTAATGCTTTTTCTGTAGTAACTCCAGTGGCAAGAAGTCTCATGCTGAAGTCAGTGGCCCTGAACGTGCAGGGGTGTTCCTGGAGCAGGGCTAAACCTGTCACAAAGACCACACTCCAGAGAGCAGCAAGCTGTGCCCATTAACTAAAGTGTTTGAGTCCCTCTGCTCCCCTGAGCCAGTGTCAGTAGCTCATGTACAACAGAGTAGGTGGTTGCACAAATTCCCCAGCAGTTCCATGGCTTGTGTGTGGTGAGTGTGTTGGGTTTTATTTTTTTCTGCCTTGCCTGCTTCAGCTCCATCTGTGTTTGAAATTGGAAATCTGCAGCTGTATGGATGCTTGCAAACAGTTCCTTGGTGTCATGCTGTCAAACACCAGCCAGGGAAAAATTGCATGTTGGATGGAGGAATGATTCTGTCTCCATAACATTGCTGGTTCTCTTGATTTCATGGTGCTAAGTCCAAAAGGAGGAAAATTGTTGACTAGCGGTGTTTCTGCTTTGGTTTAATTGAAGAGGTTGCTTGAAAAAATCTTGTTTGATTCTGGTGATTTTTGTATTTGAGTACATCTTTTCATTTTCTTGTTTCCCAAGTGCATGGAAGGCATTTTGAATTTAGTACCAAAATTTATCTTTTTCCTAACATACAGACATGCTCCTGAAAGCGAGCTTTTTGATATTCAGAAGAATAAGATGAGAGTGTGTTGAAGAAAGAGGAAACTGTATTTGACAGCGGATGAGGGAATTTGCATTGAAGTTATTGTATGTCTCTGTTATTAAAACAATTTTCCTTTTTCTAAAAACTGTCTATATTTTAAAAGAATCTTTTCCATCTTCTTTATCTAGTGATCCCTGTTTGCAGTCAACTTATAATTATTCCCCAAATATATAGTTATAAAAGAGACTAAAGGCCTTTTCAAAGGGGAGGTAGGAACATGGTTCTGTCTAAGTCCAGGTAAAGCTTGAATTTGCTGTTCTGTATTGGCATGTCATGGTTATGTAGTAGCAGAGATCTCTGACAGCAGAAATCACAATCTTCTGCTCCAAAGATGACTTCAATTTGACTTCTGACCAAGGTTTTCTAATGGACAGAATGACACTCGTTGAATCACTGCAGCGTAAATCTCAGACATTGGAAAGTCTCCCATACGAAAGCTATTTTTTTTTTTTAGGAGAAATTAAGTTTGTAAAGGCTGAGCCAAAAATAAAATCTTCAACTACAGAATCTAACTAAAGGTGAATGAGGCAGATAGTCCTCAGTCCCTGCATGCCCTGAAAGCCTTTTTATGTGACTTTTGCTGCAGATGGAGGGGGAGTTGCTAGTGTCTGTGCTGTGCTGTGGCCTCAGCCTTCAAGGGATGTGGGAGCAGGACATGAGAGCAGCAGTG
>WAAB01006919.1:26037-137248 GCA_013389865.1 Piaya cayana
GTTACTTCAAACTGAGGCTTAAACTGCAGCTTTTTATTGTGGTACGTCATTTGTTGTCCTTGGCATGGAAAAAATATAAAACCGAGAAGGCAAAGCAAGGAAGAACAAATACAATGCAAAATATATTATCTACTATACAAGCAGCTTTCCTCATTCAAGATTAATTTTGCTGAGAAATTAATGTGAAGCACTTGTGAAATGAGTCATTCAATTTTCCCATGCTAAATTAGTTGGTTAAACTTAGGAAAATGCATTTTAAATTTGCTAATGCAATTGTAGCTGTGAAGAATCTTGCTAAAGAATTCTCAATGACATTTACTACTGGCTAATGTGGAAAAACCTTTTCTGTATGTGACTTCCATGTGCATCTCTGCTGGGGAGGAGAGGTGAAAGCCTGGTTGTGTAGGATCTTCATTGTTTTGCAATATTCTTGAATGGATTGAGGAATATGCTCAGCTTTAAATAAAAGATTTCTCAACTCTGCTGACTAACCCTAATGTCCTTCCAGTGTGCTGCCAAAGTGATTGCTGCTCACTGAGATTATTTAGAGGCACTTCACTCATTCTTGCTTCCCAGGCAAAAGTGGTCACTTGCACAGAAGTCAAACTTAACTCCTGTATTTTTATCTTGTCTGCTCTAATCATCAGTGTTAAAGAGGCCCTACCAATAAATACATTTAGTACATTGTCCATTGCTGCAGGAAGTCAAGGGTTTGTTTCTCTTTGCATTTTGATACTGATAGAGAGGAAAAGATCAAAGAGGGCATTAGTGCTGCTATAGCTTTCTCCCTTTCCCGCCCTGGAATTAAGGGCATCCAAGATGCTTTCCTTCTGGCTTTGGAGTCGCAGAGAAGTGGCAATCTGAGCTTGATAATTTATTTTTTTTTTTTTCTAGATCATAGGAGGCTAAATACTGACTCATGAGCTAAATCCTGTTTGGAAAGAAGTCTTCTTACCTGAGAGAATGACAAATGTTTGTGTGATTTACCAGCTCCTCAGTACAGAGAAGTAGCATTACTGCCAGCCCAGAGTGCTCTGAAACCTTGAAACAAGTAGGATCCAGGCTTGGTTAAGCTTTCTGGTATGGTTGATGGTTACTAGGGCATGAAAACAAGCTGTCCTGGCATTGCTGCAGGTTTTAGGGCAGGACGTAGGACCTTGCCAGTCGCTGCAGTCACTTGTGCAATCAAGACTATTAGAAACAAAATTTTGTCTAAGTATTAGTTTCAAAAATAATTGCTCATAAAAATCATTGGCTTGGAGAAATGGAAGCAACAAAGGTGCTTTAATATGTTTAAAATAACAAAACCAACATGCTGTTAACTACAGTGATCAACTGAGCAGGAAGGTCAAAAATAAAACCCACTGCAGCAGTTACAGGGGTACCCAAAGCTAAAGAGACTGATACTGAGGGGAAGAAAGCATGTAACAGCAGGTCCGATAGAGAAAACTACTTGAATTAAGTTGTCTACAAGTACCTGAGTTTACAATCCTGAGCTTGGAGTAGCAAAACTTAAATGAGCTCTGTTTGATATGAATCATTATTGACTATGATTTATAGTACAAGTAGCTTCTACAAGTGACTGAAAATGCAGGTGGTTTTATATTGCCTTTCTCGCTGATTGGAATAAGGTCACTTTGACTCCATGTGACATTGGTTTGGATTAATTACAAACTTCCCATACAGTCTTGCATCCTTGAGGCTCATAGTGTGGTAAGACTTTTAGAGGTGGAATGATTGATACTGAAGAATAACAAAGCTAATAGCAGCTTTTTAACTTCTGTTGAAAAAAATGACACCTTTCCTCACTTCTCTGCTCAGCTACAACATGCAAATGTCCTGGAGCCTGGAAGAACAATTTTAGAATTTATGAACTGCTCAAATAATCGTTCTAAAACAAGCTGTTGTTGCTGTGTATCGCTGTGGTATTTGGGCATGTGATGATGGTCTTGTAGTACGTAACAGGGAATTGGAAAGGTCAGGGAATTGATGCACAGGCTTTCAGTTCCTTCATACATCTGAATAGCTCCTCTATTCTTTAGGCCACCTGTACCTCCCTAACACAGCAGTTTTCTGTAAGTAGTGGAGTTCATGTTCCCTTCTGATTTTTCTGCCTCACAAAGGAAAATGAGTAGACTCTTATCTTTGTCCCTGGCAACAAAATAAAATTAGCATCTTTGAGATGACTGGAAAAAAATAAAACAATGCATTGTCATAAAGGAGATTTTTTTTGTAGTGCTTCTGTGAAGTGTTGTAGAATCACAATATTTCATTATATTATTTCATTTCAAAAACTTACGTTTTTTTAGGGTTGGGATCACTGTTTATTATATGAAAAACGTTTAGCATCAATGCACCAAAAAAAAATCATGTAAGCCATGCAAGTCATCAGAATTTCTAGAAAGGAAAGGAAAATGATTACTAATTGCGGATTTTTCCCAACCTACAGAAAATTCTATTTTTTGAATACATTCAACATAATTGTTCATTATATAAGTATGTTAAAATGTACAACACCCTTTCCATGTCGTCTTTCATTGAATGTCATGCTGTGAATTACAAATCTGTTAATGTAGATGTAGAACTTGCACATTCGAAATGCAAAGATCTATATTCTATTCCAAGTCTTCTATGAGACCATCTGTGATTGCCAGTTTCTAAGAAGTGGATAGGAGCAATACGCACTTCCATGCAGGTTGTACATAAACTCTGTACTCTTCCTAACTACTGTAACACGCAGTTTGTCAGCTTTGGAATGCCAACCAATTTTTTTTTTGTCTTAAGTTATGATAATTTATGCAGTATTTATGTACTGAAGCTTTTCCATAACCGCTTTCTGACTAAGAAACCATTAGGAGCCCAAATTATAAAAATCATAATTAACTGGGTATGTGGTATAGCTGTCTAGCAGCGATCTCTTTATTCAAGAGATGTAGTCTGCCTTACAAATGAGGATTTAATCATCAGCTCTATACCAGATTAGTACAGGGAAGAGAATCTACCACTACAGGTTTATCTGGTGTAATGGGTGCTTTTTGACGATGGAGGTGTCTCAGCAAGAAGCGCAGTGCTGTGCTGCTGGCAGAAACCCAGGTGTGAAGCAGAGGAAGCCTGGGGTGATGGTGCTCTGCAATTCGGTCACTTTTCTGGGACTGAAGTTGGCTGCGCTGGGACTGCTGCCTTGCAAAACCTATTTGTGCTGCAAGTGTCCAGCCGGTACTGACATCAAACTGCTTGGTCACCAGAAGTTGCAAGGAAAGTGTGGCATTCTGGTGTGTTTTCTTTTTTTTTTTAAATGTGTGATTTGTTGGGTTTTTTTGTTTTTCCTTTGCAGGACAGTCATTCTTTTCAAGGTGAGGCCGATGCTATCCATCAGTGGAGGGAGGCCAGTTCAGTAAGGATACAGATGTAGAAAGCCCTGAGGGATCTAGCAGGCTTGGACTCTGAGAGAACTTTGCCTGTCCATGGGTACAAAAGCCCTGCTTCTGTCAGCTGGTATTTATATTTTGTCTGTCTTGCTTTCACCACATGACAAAGTTGCAATGGTTGTATGGATTGATGTGGATTCATGAACGTCAAAGCACATGGAGAGTTTTAAAGCAAGAAAAGGTTTAGGTTGTGTCTTTTCTTGGATCATTAGTTAGGATCTGTTTCTGGTCGAGCTTTCTGGTGCCCCACTTGCAGAGAAAGAGTGTCTGCATCTTAGGCATTGCCCTTTCTGACTTACCAAGATGTCCTGAGCATCATATTTCTCATGACGCACACAGCCCAGGAAATGGAGTAATCTTTATTAACTAGAGAAAACTCGGGAAACTAGGTATCTTCAGTGCAGCTACATGAAAGGGTTTGAATTATGAGAACACTTTTGCAGAAAGATAAAGTCGGGTTGTTACAGAACACTTGCTTGACCTGCCAGCTGGCAGAAGAGCTGTTTCTCCCCCAGCCTCTCCATCTGAGTGCAAGAGGTCTCTTGTTGCCTATCGTGGTTCTAATTTTGCTGAGGAAAAAAAGAAAAATCTGTGTTAATGA
Organism: Piaya cayana; assembly: GCA_013389865.1. Lineage (NCBI taxonomy): Eukaryota > Metazoa > Chordata > Aves > Cuculiformes > Coccyzidae > Piaya > Piaya cayana. The sequence continues at coordinate 30,067 of WAAB01006919.1, forward strand.
TGTCACTTTTCCTCTATGCTGTGCAAGATTGCTGTCAGATTCTAGACTGTCTGGTGCTTGTCAAGGGTTAGTAAAGAAAATTAACTCTTTGTAGGCTAGGTGAGGTCAAAATGAGCTTAGGATGCATTTTGCTTGAACATTTCACCAGACTTCAGTTAAACCTTTTAAGGATTAAAAAAAATGACTTACCACCACATCCTGTCTGTCCATCTGAGGGAGTGTATTTGCTTTGCCTTCACCTCCCAAAACTCAGAAATGTTTGAAATGTTGATGGGTTTCTGTCCCCTGATCTTGTTTTTTTTGTGGGTTATTTTTTTTCGGTTATGTAGGTGTTTGGTGGGTTTTTTTAAAATCAAATAAACTCCTGAGCTCTGCATTATAGCCTGTCAGTGGGCCCGTCTTTAGAAGCGGTTGCCAATCATGCCTCTATTTTAGCCTCATTTCCAGAGGCAATTAAATCTTATTCAAACACATTGTCAGTCTGTCCCTCTGTGTTCACCCGAGAACTTTTTAACTCCTTGTCAGATTTGGGTAAAATGTGACAGGGATATAGATATCTAACTTATGGAATTCCTCCAGATTTTATGAAAACAGATGGCTAATTAAAGGAAAGCAACCCAATTAGTGTCCGGAAGGGAAATGTTTCATCATGTGCTCAGCCTTTGAGTTCTTCAGAGAATTTACATAAGAGAAATACAAATATCCTGAATATAACAAAGTTTTCACTAGTGCCAGCATGTGTTGCACATCAGGGAGTCCAACCACAAGGCACAAAACCTACTGACATTGTTAGTCCTGCAGCATTAACTACTTTAATGAAAACAAACAAAACTAGTTAGGCAGTTGATTTATGATCTGTATTTCCACACCAGCTGTTTCTTTTATGCTATTATTTTTGTGTTATTTTAGGAAAACTAAGCTAGTATGAAGAAGTGAGAGAAATAATGTTGTGAACTGTCTTGTTGAGTTTGGGGTGGACTTCAGGAGTGAGAGTGGAAGGGAACAGAGAACTGTTGACTTGGGCTTGGAATTGGTCTAGGGGTGAATTCAGCTTTGACCCAGATTTGAGCACGAGATTGGACTAGATGACCTCCTGAGATCCCTTCCACATGTAATTGTGCTATGGATTATAGCTTGATTTTTTTTTTTTAATCATGATTAGTCACTATTATTCTTACTCTCTGTTACATCTCTCTTTTTCTCTCCTTTTCCCTAACTGGGAATATGAATTTTCATTATGCATATGAAATCACTGGTCTGTATAAATGTTAATATCCAGAACTAGACATGGAGCCTGCAGATTTTTTTAATGGGAAAAGAATATATGCAGCCAGACATACACTGTTGTTCTTATACTGTTGTGGGCCTTTTTCACACAGAAAGTCTAGTTAAAATAATTTTAAAAAAATTACTATGGAAAGCTAATAGCTTCAAAAAGAAACTCTAATAAGCTCACTCTCCAACCCATATATTCAATAGATCTTCAAAGTATTGTATGGAGCTTCTCAGAAAATCTTTAAATCATAGTATCAAAGTTTCTTCCACAAAATTTCACTTACAGCATAAGAAAAACAGAGCAATTTTTAAATGGAGAAGTCAGATGATGGTGTTCGGCTTGCCTGACCGTACTTTCTTGCTAGTACTCCCTGCTGTGCTTTTGTGCCCATCTCTTGGACTCCTTGTCTCCTCTGTCTTTAGTACTACTACGTGGGTTTCCATTGCATCTTTTACAACCCCTTCTCAGGCTAAGATTTTTCATAGTTATTTATGTGTCATAATAAAAGAACAGTACCTACCTGATGTACATTGCCCATTTTTATTGTTGATTTAGGTAGGGCTGCACTTGGTGGAGGACAATACTCAAGTGTTCATAGAATAAAGTGATGTTCTGTTTGCTTCCTTTGTTGCACGACTCCTGGGAGAAGGGCCATGGGGTGATATTTTTTGTCTCAAACAATTATGGCCAATTATCTTAACTCTTCTGCGAAATGATAATATCCCACCTTACAGAGATGGAAGTAAATACCTGTTGGTCTTGCATCTCCTAACCTACAGCATCCCTCTACTGCAGCAGTTTGTGTGTCATTTCACTCACCTTAAGATCAAAAATAGAATATTAATGACATAAAAGTAATTTTCAGAGACTGATGCCCTCAATGTCAGCCTTATATCACCATTGCAGTAGTAGAGCAAAAAATGGAAACCTGCCAAAGTGTATTCATTGTCTTAAGTTTGTTCTCTATATATTAAAAAAATCAAATCCTTAATCACTTAATACTATTTCTTTACCTCTGTAGAATCCTTGTCTGTCCTTCAAACATCCCAGTTTAATGACTTTCAGGGTTATTGGCTTTTTACTTTTGTAGTTCAGTCTCAAGTGAACAGGGAACACTGAGTCTTCTCCGGTCCTTAAAGCAAGACCTACGTTAGAAACTGTTCTCAAAGGCTTAGTTCTGCAGTACGCCAACAGGGATATTGTTCTGTTGTGAGTGAGGAAACCCTGAGCTGAAAGCATCGATGGCTTTAGAGTGTGTTTGTTGTTGGATGTGTGTATACCTTGTGCACCCTGTCCTTCAGGGATTATGTACAGTGAAAAAGAGGCGATGTGGTTGGGTTGTTTGGTGCTACAAAGAGAATGCGCACAATACATGTTTTCTTTGGATTTGTTGTTCAGGTACTGTACTATAGCTTTTCATCTCAGCTGCAGGCTCTGATGTGACTTTGGGCATATTATTTCTTGTGTTCCTTCACATCCTATCTGTAATGACAAGGTGATAATTCTTCCTCTGCATATTTCTCATTCAGCTAGTTTGTAAGCTCTACAGGGAGATAATGACTTCTTGCTTTGTATGAATATCAAAGAAGGTTTTTGGTTTCATCAGTGACTGTTGCTGCCATTANATTTTTTGTCTCAAACAATTATGGCCAATTATCTTAACTCTTCTGCGAAATGATAATATCCCACCTTACAGAGATGGAAGTAAATACCTGTTGGTCTTGCATCTCCTAACCTACAGCATCCCTCTACTGCAGCAGTTTGTGTGTCATTTCACTCACCTTAAGATCAAAAATAGAATATTAATGACATAAAAGTAATTTTCAGAGACTGATGCCCTCAATGTCAGCCTTATATCACCATTGCAGTAGTAGAGCAAAAAATGGAAACCTGCCAAAGTGTATTCATTGTCTTAAGTTTGTTCTCTATATATTAAAAAAATCAAATCCTGAATCACTTAATACTATTTCTTTACCTCTGTAGAATCCTTGTCTGTCCTTCAAACATCCCAGTTTAATGACTTTCAGGGTTATTGGCTTTTTACTTTTGTAGTTCAGTCTCAAGTGAACAGGGAACACTGAGTCTTCTCCGGTCCTTAAAGCAAGACCTACGTTAGAAACTGTTCTCAAAGGCTTAGTTCTGCAGTACGCCAACAGGGATATTGTTCTGTTGTGAGTGAGGAAACCCTGAGCTGAAAGCATCGATGGCTTTAGAGTGTGTTTGTTGTTGGATGTGTGTATACCTTGTGCACCCTGTCCTTCAGGGATTATGTACAGTGAAAAAGAGGCGATGTGGTTGGGTTGTTTGGTGCTACAAAGAGAATGCGCACAATACATGTTTTCTTTGGATTTGTTGTTCAGGTACTGTACTATAGCTTTTCATCTCAGCTGCAGGCTCTGATGTGACTTTGGGCATATTATTTCTTGTGTTCCTTCACATCCTATCTGTAATGACAAGGTGATAATTCTTCCTCTGCATATTTCTCATTCAGCTAGTTTGTAAGCTCTACAGGGAGATAATGACTTCTTGCTTTGTATGAATATCAAAGAAGGTTTTTGGTTTCATCAGTGACTGTTGCTGCCATTACTGAGTAGTAAAAAGTGCCATCTCTATCACAGTAGTTTTGCTTTCTTTTTCTTTTTTTTTTTTTTTCTATAAAAGTTTCCAAAAATGTATCAAAGGAAATCGGGAGAATATCAACTGGTTAGTAATTATTAAATATTTGGAGTTATGATGGATTCTCTCTTAACCCATATTTTTAGAAGGATTTTTTCTGAAATAGTCTGGTTCTTGAGGGAATTTGTTCAGGAGGTCTGATGTTTTTAATTTGTTGCAGAAGTTGAGTCTGAGAGCTGATGGTTGTGCCTGTTGGAACTGTGCCCTGTGAGTTGCCGTGCAGGGCAGCACCAGAGGTTGGATGAGATGTACCTTTTAACAGTGGCTCCTTGTGTGTGCTGCCATGAATATGGGCTCAATTCAATGCCACTGCAAGTTCTGCTGTGTTAATCCATTTAGCTACCCTGAGCATCAGAACTTTGAGGGTAAATGAGAACTGGATATGACTTGGCACAGTTCCTGAGGCAGGCAAAACTCCCAGTGCGTTGCACCCAAAGCACTGCATCAAAGACTAGTGTTAAGGTTCCTAAATCAAGCACTTAAAATTTAGTAAATGCCTCCCCCTTGTGCATGTGCATTAGGATACAGCTTGAATTGTGCGATCTGTGTTTTGTAGAGGGGCAGTGTCTCTCCTTCTTCAAGAACGGGTAGATTCACCTGGGGTTTTGCAGGAGCCTGTGGCAGCTGATTCTGAGTTTCTCTGGTTGCAGAACTCTAAAGGAATTGATGACTGTGGAGTTACAGGAGGAAAATAGAGGATCTCAAATGTCTTCTGATTTGAGTTGCAATTTTTCTGTTGTCCTGTGATTTCATGGAGAGTTTGGTATTTGTGGAACTGACTCTGAGTTTTAAAACTATGAAGAGGAAGGAAAATAAAAGATACAGAGCAAAGTTTTTTTTTTTTTTTTGTTCTGGCAGTATATGGCATTTTACAGTGCTTGGCTAAAATACTTCTAACTATTTATCTGGAATAGTCTGTCAGAACGAATCTACAAATATCTACAGAAAGCCCTTGAAACCAGATTATATTGCTTCCCAACAGAATGGCCATCTTTCCAGAATTCCATACATCTCTTTAATAGCTGGGGGTACTCAAGGCAAGTGTGATGTGAAGACAGATTGAAGTCTGATAAGCTCATTAGAGCCCCCCTGGGCCAGCAGTGGGTACCTGCATTTTCAGGGACAGCTAAGTACATCCAAACACTCTTGATGTTTAAGAAAACCCATGTTTTTCTGCCAAAAATGTGTTTAAGTAACTCCATGACAGCCCTTTAGAGCACACTGACCTTTAGTAAGAGCCGAGAGGGCCTAAGAGTTTCTCCAAACTACTTTGATATAAAAAAGGCCACCTGGCAAAACACACCTACTGCTCAGCAGCTGCTCTTGGCTGTGGCCTGTGTGATGACCCCCTCTCAAATCTTCTGTTCTGGCCCATTTTCCTTTTATAGTTTTTATTCTTAAAGTTAAATGAAAGCTCTCTGAGCTGCTTTTCACTTGCAGAGGAGGGAGAGAGAGAGGCTAATATTTTCTATGCAGGACTGTAACAATATCACATAGTTTTACAGTTAAGGGGCATTGTAAATATTTTAAAACAATCCCCAAGCATCTTCAGCTCGCACTGGCTTTCATGGTGATATGGATTCCTAGTAAGACAAGTACTGATAAACATGACTGATGCTGTGGCACAAATAGAATTGGAGGCTTTGATTTCTGGATCCACCCAATCCCCAGTGCAAGGTGATTTTTAACATAACTGCATACAGTTTACTGTGTGTGTGTGTCTCATAGTGCAATGTCCTAAATAAACCAGAGAAATATTTTGTGCTGTTTCCTCTGTGGACAGGTGGACTGAGAACCAGCTGAATGGCAGAGCTCAGAGGGTTATCGTTGGAGATACAGAGTCTAGTTGGAAGCCTGTGGCCAGCGGTGCTCTCCAGGGGTTGGTACTCGGCCCAGTCTTGTCCAATATTTTCATCAATGACCTGAGTAAGGGGACAGAGTCACTCTCAGTAAGGCTGATAGCATGAAACTGAGGAGTGGCTGATAAGCTGGAAGACTGTGCTGCCATTCAGCAATCCATTCAGCAGGGATCTTATTAATACTTATGAATAGCTAAGGGCTGGGTGCCTGGAAGGTGGGGCCAGGCTCTTCTCAATGGTACCCAGCAACAGGACAAGGTGGGCACAAACACAGGATGTTCCACTCGAACATGAGAAGAAACTTCTTTACTGTGAGGGTATGGAGCACTGGAACAGGCTTCCCAGAGAGATTATGGAATCTCTTTTTCTGGAGATATTTGAAACCTGCTTGGTCATGTTCTTGTGTAACCTGCTGTAGGTGAACCTGCTTTAGCAGGAGGAGTTGGACTAGATGATCTCCAGAGGTCCCTTCCAACCCCCACTATTCCGTGATTCTATGATCATAAAAGCTACTTCTTGTGGTCTGGTGTGTACACGGATGTGTCTTTCCCTTGCTTGGCTTCCCATCATCACTGGTTGCTGAATGACTGGTGATTCAACTTAAACACTGTATTTTCTATACTGTGTGGAAAAATTCCAGTGTCAATGATAAATTGGCTGCACTCATGTCTGGAAGAGAAGTTACCACATGGAAATGTGCATTATTAGAGTGACTAGCATAAAATGAACCTATGAAACTTTAATGCAAACCCATTGTTGAGAGGAAAATCCCTGTACTTGCAGCAGGATGCCAAAATGATACGGTTGTTGCTTTATGTAGTCACCTTTTCTCCTTTGCCTGATAGAATTGTTGAAGCTCATGACTCTTTCTGCTGCTAAATTTTGTGTAAAATGAAACCCACAAACATATTGTGTGTTTGTATAGAGAATGACAACAATATTTTGCAATATTTTCTTCTTTTTGTTGTTGTTGTCTAGATAGAAAAATGTATTTCCTGTCACAACTATTACCATGGCAGAACACATTTCCATTATTTGTTCACAATTTCTGCTACTTTTACATGGCCTGTTTGCACTTCCAAATTCTTAAAGGTAAGTTTGAAATCTTTGATTATCGGGAACACAATTTTTACATGCTTATTACACACACAACCTGAAACTTGGACATGTTAACAGAAACATATATTCTGAAACAGAGATGTGCTTTTTCTAACACTGCTCTGACTTGCAGAGTATGCATTCGAGTGTTAAAGGTACTTCATTTTAAAGACACATTTCATGTACCCTTGAAACGCTTGTATCTGAAAATGTCAGCACAGTCAAAGGGAATACAATTTAAATTCCAGAGTACCTAATGTCATTACATAAATAGAAACTTCCAAACATCATTGAGTTTATATTGATTCAATTTTTCTGAGGATAACATTGACTGCATTAAAACTTTACAGAAGAAATCAATCATTTTTTGCACTTACAAAGAATCAGTTTTAATTAGCTTTGTTTTCAACGTGACATTAAGAAAAGACAGTTTCTCAGCTGCTTTTCAAAAGCTGTTAGATTTTTGTGATCTTTTTACAAAGATAATTTGGGAAGGGCAAGAGTTAAACTGAAATATTGGACTTCAAAAAAAACCCAAGACAGACTTAAATACGTCCCCTTAATCTGTCCGTACCCAAACTCCTACTTTCCTGGAGTGCATAAAACCAGAAAAAAAACAATGAGCTTGTGCCAGTATACATACATGCTTCATGGTAATGTCTAGTGATGTATCTCATAGCTAAAACATGAATTTTAATTTTATATCCAGCTTATTAATGGGGAAAATAGTATTTCATGTAGCTATTAACTTCTCTAATGCACAGTGACACTGTGGAATTTGCACGGCAAGCTTAATATGGCTATTTTGTAAGAGGCTTATCTATCCTTATCCCATCCTCTCCACTACATTTATTTTTTGCTTCTATGAGACATTCAGTTTCTCTAGAGCTAAAGAATTGCATCATTTAGAAGAAAGGAGCCCTGATGATATGCCGTATTTCATAGCCATATACCCAACAAGATGTTGCTATCAGATCTTGTCAGTACATTGGAGAGACATCAGCACAAAAATAAACCTTTGGACCCCTTGACCTCTGTGTTAAGAGGTATTTCTGCAAGAATTAAGCTTCAGTAATGAAGAGAGCTGATGTCTGTGTTTCCATTTATTCAAGAGGGGACTTCTTGTGATGCTCTCATCATCTGGGAGGACAATTGAGAGTCTCCAGCAGCCATTCTCCTGCCTTTAGCATTGGACTACTTTTTTTCTTGGGAAAAATTGCAATTGGCACATAAATCATTCCAGCCAGTTTTCAGTCCAGTTACAGTCAGAAACCTGATGACTTTATCCTGACCTTTGATAGTCTGATATGTATATATTTCTGAAAAAATAAAATAAAAAATGCTCATATATGTTTTTGGCTGTGTAACATATAATTCCTATTTCGATGGAGCCCAGAAGCACTAATGTATTAGCAGGGCTATACTCTATTTTTTAGATAAATGGAATTGTCCTTTTTTCCCCCCTTAGGCTGAGAACTCATTAATAATAACCACCAGCAATGAGATCTCATAGCTCACCTTGGCTGCGAACAAGAAACTCTGCAGTAGTTTGAAGGTCTGTAAAAATGATGTCTATTTGTCAGAAAACTCTTTTTCTAAGCATTACAAAATTGCATTACTGTTCCCTTTGGATGAAATCTTTCAAATATATTACATAAAATATGATCTTAATGGTTCATGATGTAATTAGGTATCAAAATAATAGAAATGAATGACTATCGGTCTTTCCGGGAATCATTCTTGCTAGAACTCAGGAACTCATAGCTGGAAGAACAGACTTTACAGTTTCTTTTTAATCATGAGTTGCTAGCACCTTTAGCTTAGATGCTGTGAAATATGTCTTGCTGCATCCTATTCATCGACTTCCTTAAATTGTTATTTTAAATTTGACACTCTTAAGAACAGATGAGATTTTTCACCAGTTTATCTGTGTCTTGCTTTTGTGATAGGGCTAGAGCTTCACTTTCAACCTCATTCTTCTCTGTGAATTTTAAAATGTGTGTTCCAACGCTCATGTTGCCACTGCAATGTTCTCATTCCAATGTATATGGTTTCCAGTGCTAAAATGATATATTTCAGTTGATTGACATTCAACACTTAGGAGCTAAGTGCTAAGTTGTCTGATTCTAAGCTTCAATAATATCCCTTCAGTGCTAGAAAATTGTTTGATAGAGTGAAGCATTGTTCTTCTGTCTCATGCCGCAATAGGACCTGATAAAAGAGTATCTTTCATTTTGTGAAATACTATGGATATGTTTTGTGATGTCTCCTTCCTTGAAGAGATACTAAGATCTATTTTATTGGGCAGCCAGACATCTGGCTTTTATTTTTGTTCATAGTTTCTACTGTGTATGTTTTCTGCGAGAGAGCAATATAGATTTCTGATAAATCTCCTTTGCACGATGAGGAAAACCTTTTACTAGTTGGATGCTTTCAGATATAAATGAGTCCATCTGTTCTGTTTAAAGCATAGTTGAATTTAATAATGTATCAGAAACAACGTGGCTAGCCAGGAGCAGGGTACTCAGCATTGGTGAGGCTGCATCTTGAATACCACATTTAGTTTTGGGTGCCCTGCTACATTTAGGTGCTGGAGCATGTCCAGAGAAGGTTGATGAACCTGGTGAAGATGTAGTAATGAAATCTTATGTTAAATTAAAATTTAAGTTGTAACATCAAGATTTAGAAAATGCCCAGATCTTTTTAACTTTTTTTTTTTTAAACAAAACATTATTATTTACCATTTACCTCAAAGGAAAGATTCCTATTGCTCAATTTCCTTATTTATTTATTAACATTTCTAGTACAATCTTGTTGCAAAGTTTATGTAGCGGGGATATGGCTCATAAAGAAGCTATTTCCAAGATAAGAACTTGTTTCTTTGGGAACAAGATTATCTTGCAGTTCAGCATTTCCTTTGCTACTACAGTTACAATGAGATTGTCTTGTCTTGTTAGCTTAGTGACTTGGTGCTTAATGTATTTTTTTTCTCGTGGCAGGGAAACAACAGCTTAGCTAAAAGCTCTAGGTTTTGTTAGGCACTGCTATACCATTCACTGGATGCTAATTTAGAAAAATACATTGAAGTTTTATGCACTGTGCACCTGTGAACAGAGCCACTGCTTGGTTTTGTTATTTCTATAGTTTTCCTAATGTTACTGGTGAAAAGCATGTTCCTAGGCAGCTCTGCTTCTCATTCCTGGAAATAACCAGCTTCTTTTCCCCACTTTTCAGTTGAAGCTGTTAAACTGCCTTTCTGACAAGATTTTGCAGCTTGAGAAGAGTTGTGGTCAGTGTCTGTGACAATAAACAAGTGATGTAAAACCAGGTGGGAATAAAGAAGGCTGCTAGTCTTCAGATCAAGGCCGCTTTTTTGCCTTCTAGGTAAGTTTTGTTTTTCCATAGCAGATTTTTAGATGGGGCTGATGGCACTTGTGCCTGTTTTCACTGTTGGTCTGCTCCATGCAGCAATGTGATGGCTGGGGACAAAGATACTCCCAGGGTATTTGCTGCCGGCCGGGCTGCCCCACACACGTTTCCAAAAGGGGTGACTGCATTTCTGTTCAGTGTGCTGATTATTTTAATTTTGGCACAAAAAGAAGATGCTTGTGCAAAGGCAGAGGCTTATAGGTACAAACCTAGGAATCCTGCAAATGGTCTGAAACTAGGGTAATTGTACTGAGAGTTCATTCTCTTAAAATGTGCAGTAAAGCAAACTGTGTTCATAGTTTCATATTTCTTTTTCTGACCTTATTTCACACTTGCATTTCTCCTTAAGCAGTGTATCTGCATGCTTTTGAACGGTTGGACTCGATGATCTGGTGGGTCTCTTCCAACCTGGTTATTCTATGATTCTATGATTTATAGTGGCACTCTTGTTTCACAACAGATACATTCTTCTGGCCTCTTCAATACAAAATCAGGACCTACGGAATGTCCTGTGTTGTTGTGCGTTACTTATGGTATACAAGGAGCAGCTCCTGCTTGCTTGAGAATGGAGGAGAAAGCCTCATCTGATGAAAAATCCGTCTTTTATGCCCATTGAGCACATGCTGGCTGGGTGTCTGTTTGTTGGCTGGAGCGTGTTCCTGCAGGCAGCCTTCTCCACAGTCCAGGGCTGCTGGGAGCTGCAGCTGGTGGGCACGGGGCAGAGCTGTCCTCTGGCTGCTGTTGCAGTCCCAGACGACCTCTGAGTCAGGAGGGAATAGCTTGCTGCCCCTAGCTGCTACCCAAGCAAAATGTCTTGGAGAATATCTGGCACCTCAGATGTGTTAAGCAGTTAGTGTGGTGAATAGCAGCAGTTTGTCTGGTTTGTTGTATTAAGCCCTGACACCCCTGGGAATTGAGAAATCATTTGTATGCCTGTGCTTTAGTAGACTGTGCTCTGCCTACTGGCCTAACCTGGCACTGTTGGCTTCAGGGTTAACCTGCTTTACACGTGCTAGTTAAGTGCTAGAGGTTCACTGTTTCAGAAATAACATGTGTTTTGGAGGATTCAAAGGCAGCCACCTTGCATCTTCATTATCAAGTTGTGAGTAATAATGTAGTAATACCTGTTTAATAAATGCCATCTGTCTAGGCTTTATAAACACTAATATTTAGCTTCCTTATGTGAGGTGATTTAATTTCCTTGGCAGTATTCTAGTATTGAGTGACTAAATCTGTCTGCCTGCAGGATACTGCCACGCCGCTCCCCAAAGCCTAACCCTTGGCAGAAACTCTTTGCTAACATGGATGAGCATCTTGCCGAATAGCAATCTGTGCTGGCAGATACAAAGGAGGTTTCAGTCAAAGGTGCTTGATGTTGTTTTTATTCTGTCCTTGTCTCTTTTCAGTGATGCATGCTAGAGCTGTTGGACTCCTTGACCACTGAATATCCCCATGGTCCTGGCCTGTCACAATGTGTCTTAACGTTGTTCTCTGGGTCTTATTTCTTTGAGTACTCCAGCATTTTCAGTAGTGGAATAGGTCAAGTTATCAATAATGCACATTAATGGTACTGCTAGCCAGGACAGGTCTAGACAGCAAGTTCATTAAACAGATCTGAGGTTTTCTAGGGATCATTAAAATTTCTTCCTGATTAACAATGAAAGATGGAGCTTAAGGAAGCTCCCCTAGAAAGCACAATTGCTTTTCCTGAAGTATAAAAAGATCATCAGATTCCCGAGTTCCACAGAATGACAGGAGTCATTTCAGGGATTCCAGTTGAAGTCTTTAGCTCTTTTGTTTGCAAGTTTAGTGTTGACTGTTGATCAGACAAAAAAAAAATTCAATTTTCTTACCCACAAAATGTAAGTATTTCAGTCTTGCATCCTAAAGTCAAATAATTTGTGAGACTCTTGTCAATTAATCTTCAGTCCAATTCCTTTTGTGAATTTCAGTGTGTTTAAAGTGTTGTGTGCCTGTTTTCTGTGCAATGAGTTTTTAGATCCAGAGTGCTTGCTTTCCTTGTAACTGGGCTCGTTCTACCCTTTCTCTGCTGTCTTGTAGTTGTCTATCAGTGAAGAATCAGAACAAGGAAGTTGAGATGGTAGTGGAGCCACGGACTCTTTCTGCTGCTCCCTCCACCCACCCTATAACTCCTTCTTTTCTTCTGTCTTCATCAGTTATTTTTTCAGCTGCAACTTAAAATTTTTGACAGTAGTGTAAGGAGTGATATTTTTTATTTTTTCCCTTTTGTGCACCTGCCATGACAGGCCTTTAGGGCATGTTTGGGAACATGATGGAAAAACAAACCTGGGGGGCTAGTGCCAAAGAAACTTGTGAGCAGAGGTTCGTAAGGTCTTGGAGACTCATAAGCAAAGTGCCAGATTTTAGAAAGCATTTGCTTCTTTCCTAACAAAAAAGATAAGCCAAACACATTGATTAAACAGCATTGTACTATTAAAGCATGGTTACCAACACAAATGGACAGTTAATAAGTTCTCTTTATTGCATCATAATCATCCCAGGAGGATGTTTTTTTAATGTCTATAGCCCTGTCATGGCTAAAGAATCATGTTCCCTTCAGAAGTCTGTGAACAGCATGGTCCTTGTTTGAGGATATCTGGGGTCATTGTGGTCAGTCAACAAAACAAACAAACCCCCTGATAAATCTGGGACAGAATGTAGACAATTTCCTATAAGAAGTATTATGGATTGCAAATTTCACAAGTGTTTAGGGAAAGAGAGAGCATTTTTCATCAGAACATTGCATCTGCTTTTAGTGAAATTACTTCCCTTACATAAAGGGAAGTGTTTGCAAGTTCTGAAGGTCTTGGGTACTGCACGTACAGCAGAATTCTTGTATCATCATCTAGCATCTTGTCTCCATATAAAACTTCTGCTATAAAAACTGCCAAACAAGATCTATAGTGTTTGCTTTGGGTGGTTTCCAGTTTCCATTCTGAGAACAAGATCTCAGAATCATGCAAGAAGAGGAGGGAACTGAATAGCAAACCAGCATGTGAAATACAGTGATTTGTAAGCTACTTTATCACCAGTCCTAATAAAACAACTTGCTCCTTTTAAACTATTTGTACCAAGGTATCTAAGCTGCGAGTTGCACGTGGTATATGGTACATCTCACAAAACTAAGTTCAATCTACTTGACCTTTTCCATAAGACAGTTCTTCACAGGGCATTTGGTTTTAATAACAATCCGAGTCACAATGAAGAGTCAGTAAACCTCATCTGCTTTTTTGATATTTCCTCACAGCATGAAATAAGAAGTGTTCTTTGCTTATTTATTTTTGGATACAGAGAGACTGAGGTGCAATAATATGTCTTGGAGACGTTTTTTTTTTAAAAATTAGTTGAGTGAAATTATGAATCTGTTGGATTTTTTTCAGTTTTATATGCATATCTACTGGGTGTGATATTTAACTTATAAACCAGAGTAAATGTTACAACTGGTTTAATATTCTTGCACTTCTGTTGAACCAAACAAACTGCAAGTTAACCTTGGGAACAGCAGTGAAAATTGAGCAGTGTGGAAACTTCTTGTTCTGCATGCAAATAACCCTGTACTACTTAGTGAAGAGCCCACGGGCAGCAAAGGTCTGTGTCCAGTGAAACAGGAGGCAGAAGCTGCCAATGGGGACCTGGCAGTGCTCACAGTTACATCACTGCATGGGAATCCAATGTCTAATTTTAAAACCTACGGCTGTGCTGGCTTGCCCTTATGATGTGCCATAACCTCTTGGCATAGTGACTGTTTTTTTTGGTGTTGGTGTCCTGTGAGCCTCATTTTTATCTTTTTTCCCAGACTTCTACACCCTGTATTTTTGGATGTATGGGATCTTAAGTCATCTATGGCTCTGGGATGCTAGGAACTCAGATTGGCCACAGCCCAAAAATACGCTCAGGCATCTCATGACTGTGCTTAAAGCTAATTCAGGGCTTGCAGCAGAGAAAGACCAGGGCAAATCCAAGGTAGATATCTGGGAATGTTGCAGAGCAGTCAGAACTTTCCTGTCCATGCCGGAAGTTGAAGGATGTGACTTTACTACATGCTGGTTTCCATGGAGGAGTATCCTCGTTTTCCTTCAGACAAGGAGTTTCCAAACTTTTCAGGAGCTCTAGGCTATTTGAAAATCTACAGACATATCCCAGGAGGCAGCAGTTCTTTGCCAGCACATGAAACTTGTCGTTGAGCCAGGGGCAGCTGCTGCTTCCATCACTGTTCTGCCAGTGATGGCACCCAAGCAAGCTGAATCTGGGAATTGGTTCTGCAGAGATATCTCCTCTGGTCCGTACCATAGCACACTTTTGTCTTTGGAGACAATGGAAGCAAATTCTGACCTTATCTGCAAGTATTGCTACCACTGAGTGATTGAGATTGATAATAATCTTTTCATGGTTAATTAGCTTAAAATGAGAATAGCTCTTGTATTCACTGCTGACTATCAGAGACAATAATTGCAAGAGCATTTTGTATGAACAATCTATGTCCTGTTCACTTGAACTGGTGCTGATAGCCAGCAGCTACCCTAAATGCTTCTGGAAAAGACTATTCACTTTTTGTGTTGATCAGTAAAAATAGAGTAATGGGAGAGTTCTCTTCAAAGGGTAAGAGGAGGACAGGTTCCTTTGAGCAGCGCTTGTCAAAAAAGTGCATATGCTGTGAGGAGAATGGTGCACATAGACTGGGGTCACTTCCTTTCTATCTTTGATCTGAAGATTTCCTTTCCAGAAATGATGCTCCAGTACCTGAACAATTCTTGGGAGAATCACATGTATAGTAGATAAGACTCTTTTAATTAGATGAGTGTTAGACAAGGGCTGCCAAATTTCAGGGGAGAAACAAACTTCACTAACTGGATAAAACAACCAAAGCTGGACCCTTTACCTACCAGGGAAAAGGAAATAAAGTATAAAATCTATATAGAAGCATGGTGTTTTCTTTCCAGTCATGCATGCTCCCTATTGTCTAATTAATAAGATGAAGATATTAATACATGCAGATGAAGTGAGCTACAATATATGCAATGATATGCTTGTGAAAGAAAACCTACCTTGGGAAGTTGCAATTAGGATCTGTGTAGGAGCATATTTTGACCTGTGGCTAATAAGCGTCCCAATACTGGCATAAAATTAATGTAGGTTAGTTAGTAAGAATGTATTTTCCATTCCCTGAATTGCTGCTTGTATGAATCCTGTGAGTGGTGGGTCTATTTATAATGCTGTTAAAGAACTCTCTAAAATTAGGTATTTTAGAAGAGTGTGTTTTGGTGCTAAGGTTTCCTGATAATGGAAGTACCTTCTGCTACAAATACCATTTTACACTGAGTAGACCTTTTACATTATGTAAACAGCACCACAGAGGCTCAGCAGTTCTGCTTGTCTCTAAAATGGAAACACAACTGTCAACTTATTTTTATTATTGTCCAGCCTGCCAAAGGTGCAGGCATATGAGCTGTGACAGTTCAATCAAATTGATTGACCCAGTATTTGTGCAAGAAAAAGCTGATGCTTGGGTCAAGATGCCTGGCTGCTGCCCTGGGGAGTGGAAAACTTCATGAGATACCTGGGGATAGTGTGGCTGCTCCTGTGTTGCTCTGTCTTTGCTTGGTGTAACATCAGGGCAGCTGCCTTGGGCAGCGAGAGGACGGGTGCTTCCTATCACACGTGGCTCTGCTGCTGTGTCTGCACTCTGTGCTCTGTTTGCATACCAGGTGGGACTCTGCCTAGCTGAACTTTTAGCCCCACTTATGTAATTCCTTGTTATTTGCTAAGTCTTGCAACAACAGTTTCTCACAGAGAAGTTTAGAGAAGTCATAGGCCAATTTTAGCCCTGTTCTGGTCTTCACAGAAGAAATACTCCTTAAACTATACTGTATAATAAAAAAAAAACCCTTGCATTTTGATTTAATCTAGCTCTGGGGATTCTCTGAGAAAAGGAAGACCTATTACATCTCTACAAAGTATGAAGAGAGATAGCTGGGAACCATTGCCCTTTGAAAAGGGAAGAAAAGGAGCTATTTGCTCGTAATTCTTAACTCCTGAGAGTTTCTGAGGTTTGGGTCTTCCAGATAATGAGAGACCTGGGAAAAAGTCAGAGAATTGTAACCATCAGAGGTGTTTTCTCAGCACTTATTGCCTCTCTGATTTCACATAAGTCATTATTACAAAAACTAGAAGGTTTTGTAGAAAAAAAAAAAGAAAATTATTTCAAAGACAGAAAAGGCAGACTTCCTGCAGACCATTTTTCCTGTCTCCACATTTGTATTTGATCTTTTTGGTGAAGAAGGTTAGGTGAGAGCAAGTGGAGAAGATTAGTTTGTTGTTTTTTTTTTTAAAAAGCATAGTCTTACGAGAGCTCTTCATGTATTAGTATCAAGAGGTGACAAACAATATCTCAGAACTGTTTTCTGGAAGAGATCTATAAATGCTTAAATCCATTTGATACATGTTAAAAATATACCTGTTCATACCAGACTATAATTGATTAAGAGTGAAGGATTTTATTATTATTAATTTTTCAGAATTACATGTGCATTTTATGAATAAACATCATTCAGTGTGAAGTACCTGCATTAGGAGGTAGAAAGGGCTTAGAATTTGAACAGAGTCCTGAAAAATATGTTCTAAAAACCTGTCCTCTGATGTCCTTTCCGGGACTACGAGAATTACCTGTAGAGAGAAAATAATCCTTTAAAAATATTTTATTTCTCAGGCTAGATTCCTCAAAGTATAATAAAAAAAACTTCATTAAAAGCTGAACTGAAGTTATAGAAGACTGCCTTGATCAAGTTATGATTTTTTGAAGTATGACAGCAATTCATTGTAGAAAGTAGCAATTTGTCTTCATATCCTTTTCAGTGAGGCATTTGATATCATCTGTGAAGGCTAGAAGAAAAGCCCACTAACTGGAAGATAGGCAGTCCTTTTTCTGCAGCTCCACAGTGTCCTGGTGCTCTTGGCTTACACTGGGAATAAGTCCAAGAATTCCTCTATTGAGTCTTGGTCATTAATATATAGATTTCAATCTCTACAGCCAGATAAATTCTGGCTTTATCCCTCCTACATAGAGCTGTATACACACGGCAAATGCATTCAACTAGATGTGATTTCATTGCTGATTATGATGTGTTGGAGAGTAGCCTCAGTTTGCCTAACTCACTCGGATCAGAGTAGAAGTTTAACATAAATTGTTCTGCTTATTGAATCTGAAGTAATTATACAGCAAACTCTAGCCAGTAACCCCCTGTCTTCTTTAAACACAACTGGATGCTGTCTTGTTTTTGAACACTAGTCTCTGCTTTCCTGGGACCTGGCTAATTTTTGAAGACGGGATCCTCCAGAATTTCTTTTTCCCTTTCATAACAGGGAAAGGAGAGATCACAGTAGGAAATGGCATTTTAAAAACTCTTAAAAGTATCATCTCCAGCTGTATCAACTTGTAGTGTTCAAAACATAATCCACTGTAGAATATATTTGTTGTTGTTGGTTGTTCTGCATCCACCTAGTTACGGCACTTCATAATGTGCTGCCTAGTTTTCCATGGTGATTTGCATTCTGACTACCTATAAGCAGTGAGGTCAAATCTTTTTCTTAGCTTTATCTTTTAGGTGGATGTATTGTTTCATGACTGCAGACATGAAAATACACCAATGAATCTCTGGAGAGCCCATTCAGAATTGAAGGACAGCTGTACGGCAGTGTACATCCTTCTTTGTAATTTTTATTGGATGTGGAAGATTTTCAAATGCATTCTTTTAAAAGCAACTTAGAAATCGATAGAATGGAATGGAAAAGCTCATTTCTTAGCTGGAGTCTGAAGAGATAAGAATTTGGGGACAACGTGATATAAGGCACTGAGGGGCAGAGATGGAAACTTATGCTGCGTCTACCTCGTAGTTAATTTTCAAAGATGGAGAGAGTTAATTTACCATGTGCCCACTTTGGGCAAGGCATACAAAGCCAGTTTGTGTGTCAGTGCTGGACTGATTGCACTATGAGAAAGCCTTATTGATGCAGAGGGAGTACAGTACATGCAGAACATTGGGCTAAGCTTGACTGTTTATATAAGTCTGATGTTGGAAGGTCTCAAGAAGCACCACTATGTTTAGACTAGGAAATTAATTTCATGACTTCCCTTACTGCAGATCTACTGAGTAAATGTTATTGATAGAAACAAGATGACTGCATTTATTGCAGGCAAACATGGAATGAATCCGTTCAGTAGCTGCTTGGTGCATTGATCAGCCCTGTTATTTGAACTGTATTTGCAGGTAGTGTATTTGTATTGTGGGAAATCTGTCAGTCTAATACATCTGCCTTGAATCCAGTTTATAACACTGACAGCAATTTTCAAGCAAAAAAGTTCTTGAAATTCAAATATATCAGAAAGAATAGGTTTTAGATCTGAATGCTTTCTCACTCAAAGTTAATTGTCTCTAAATCAGATGCTGCTTTTCCTGCTGCCTTCAAATGTGAGGAGTTATCAGGTTGGATGTCTAGAGATTCTGTGCTGCACTAATAATATTCCTGTGCAAAATCCTAATAGAACTTGTTTCTCGTTATGAAAGTTACATATCCTGATTATCTAATTCCTCAAACTAAATAGCTTCAGCTAAAATCTGTTCTGTTATACCAGGTGACAAGATGGTCTGAACATAAATGAAATTAGAAAGTCACCTACTGCATCAGTGTAAATTTGCCTACTATGCATCATGGATCAAGTGCCCTGAAATATCACCCCTGAGAAATAATGAGCTGAAGTCACTATGCCAAATTGATTCTGGGTACAACATCACATTAGGTTACTCTCATTCCTAATGTAACTGTGAATTTGGCCCAAACCGAAATATCTATAAATCAGAAGGAACAGAAAGGACAGGTGCTGTATCTTGAAAGATATGCTCCTCTGGAAACTGTAGCTCCTTCTCATGCCTTTTCATCTCAAGGAAGCAGATGGTTTCTCACTTGCCCAGCTATGGTGAAAGCACAACGGGTAAAAATAAAAGCAGAGGCTAGATTCCTTCCTTGGTTAATCCGCATGTGGTCCCATGAGCCCTGGTGGGAATGCAGAGAATGAAAATGAGGGTGGAACACAGTCCAGAGACTTGCAAGGAAACTTGTCTAGCATTTACTCTTAGAAAAGTGAGGGAACACGTGCTCAAAAAGAGACACAAATGCACCCTGCACTTACCATCTTCGGAAGCGCTCTGGCAGACTGCTGGTCATGGGGAGGGATCCTTAGGAAGCTGTGATTCTCTTAGCACTGTTCTTCCTCCCCGCTACAAACAAGCAGGAAGCAAGCTAGCTCAGATTGTAATTAACAGAGATTTTATTAACTTTTTTTTGTTCAATGTCTAGGTTCTTTATATGTGCAGAAATTCAGCGAAACAATAGTGACAAGAAAAGTTTGCTCAGTCAAAGAAAGAAGCTAGCAAAGAAGGTCCTTTCTTCCTCATGGCCTTCCTTTCTCAAAAGAAATATGAAGAGCATCTGTTAGTGTCTGGTGACCAATAGCTCAATGGTAAACAATGCTAAATTGACCCATTTGATTTTTGTAGGATTTGGAAAAAAAGTTCTATGCAAGCTTTCCTAAATAGTTTTTTTAGGAAAATAATTTCTTTTTTTTAACTTCGGCTTTTTTCTTTTTTTTCCAATGAGAGAGGAAATAAACTTGTTAATAATATCGTAATTATTCAAGTAAACTGCTGCTCAGTATATTTTTTCTTTGCTGTTCTTCCCCAAAGCTAATCTGATGAATTTGTTCATGTCAAAGTGGGGTATGTTATTCATGTCGTCCAATGTCATATCATGTGTAATGGGTTGTGACAACTCAAGGTAACGCATCAGTTAGGACAAGGCAGGAACAGAGATTTGTTGATGAAAGAGGGAATGTATATCCAGCTACGGGCATGGCTGTTTGGTGTTTTGGAGTGACAAGAAGGCTATTTTAAAACTTCAGAGCTGAATTTGGAGATCATGTGCTGTAATTTAGATTGTCTTTCAGCCCTTCTGTTTGTAAGTATACTAATTGGCATACCCTAATACTCATGCACTTACTGTTATATGACTCAAAGCCTTTTAATTATCCCATCTGTCATCAGTCCTGTTCTGAGTGCACTTGGTCATATGCCAGTGATGAGTGTGGGATGGGGGCTGAAAGCTGATGAAGGAAGGTGATTTGAGGTACTGCCTGTGGTTCAGTGCAGGCTTGAAATGAGAGTTTGCACGAGTCTTCATGCTTCTGTTGATCCAAAAGGATCCGATTTGTTCTGAGCTGCTGCTGACAGTTTGTGATATAGTGGCTTGGCTTCATCCTTTTATTAGTTGGTAGTAGTGAACAAAATGTTAAATCAATAGGTTATTGCTTCCAGCAGGTCAAAGATTTTTGTATGGCTTTTGTAAGTTATTAATATATGGAGCCATGGATTAAAAGTGAAGCATAAGCCTTCCTTTGGAAGAGAAGTATAACTTTGCAGAGATTAAGG
This sequence comes from Piaya cayana, assembly GCA_013389865.1. NCBI lineage: Eukaryota > Metazoa > Chordata > Aves > Cuculiformes > Coccyzidae > Piaya > Piaya cayana. The sequence goes on from WAAB01006919.1 coordinate 50,904, forward strand.
ATCAAGACAAAACCCATCAATCTGCAGAAATGAGATGTTTCTGGGAAAAGAAGCTAAATTCTGTCTGAGACCTGGAGGAACAGGAGCAGGATAAGGAGCAGGGAGCAAGTGCTCAAATGATGTGGAAGCAGAAGGGCTTTGCAGCTGCGAAGATGGTTGAGTGCTCCCTGGGAACTGCATCCAGCCTTCTTGCTCCCCTGCTCTCTTGGGAACAGATGTCACTCTCAGAGACATTTGGAAGTCCTTTAGGGCACAAAAGCAAAGACTCTCGCTTTATCCACGAGCTCCCTGAAGCTCTCCTGGTGTTTGGAGTGTGTGCTGCTGAGACAGCTGTCAGTACATTGTCACTCTGACACACAGCAACAAGATGTGAAATGAATGTCTGAATGGAGCAAGAGTTCTTGCTTTCATGTCCCCATGAAGTACATCCAAAAGGCTCTCCACAAATCACCTACTCACCCATTTAACTATATTCTTTCAAACACAAGTTTTGCTAGCTTTTTCCTAAAGCCCTCCAGGATGGAGTTTCCACAGAATCCCTAACTGTGCTTAATTAAAATTGTTTTGGAATTCTTTGTATCTGACCTGATCTTGCATTCTTCCAAAGATAGAGGTTAGCCATTTGGAAGGGCTAATCTATGTGTGCTGTTGAATAGAAGCAGAAACAGAATTCATCACGGTAAATTGCAAATGTAGCCTGAGGTCAGGGAATGCAGTTTAGCAGAGGATGCATCCAACAGCAAGCACTGGCTGTGCAAATGCAGGCTGGTGAGCAGCCAGTAGGGCAGAAGTCACAGAAATGGGTTGGGATGAGCAGAGTGGGTGACAGATGCATGGGAGCTTGGATGTCTTGCTGCTTTGTAACAGGCAAATACCATCCTGGCTGGATAAATGGAAAAGTAGCCTGGAAGATGATAGATATGCTCCAGCTGTGCGTATCATTCTTCAAGAGAGTTAGGAGCAAACTAGAAGGGGTCTGGAAGAGAGTAACATGACCTGGCTCATGACTAGGAATTATGACTGTTGGGGAAGGTGAACTATTTGGGTTTGTTTAACATCAGGAACTGAAAATGGGTGTTGTGGCAATACCACTGCTCCAAGGAGGAGAATACTCTACTCTGGGTCTTCTTTATAGTGAGGTTTTTGGTTGTTCCAAGGAAGATTGAGATTGGGTGCTAGGAAAAATCTTCCTAAGGGAACAGTAGTAAAGCATCAGAATTTATTGCTTAGGGAAATTTACAGCCTTCATTGTTGAAGGTCAAGTTAAACAAACACCTCTGGAAAAACAGAGGTGTACTGGGGAGGAGCAGCACTTTAGTCTTTGAGCAGGACTTTCCAACCGAATACTGGGGTGTGCTCTTGTGGCAGAATTTGTGGGTTTCTTTGTTTTTTTTTTTTTTTTTTAGCAGTAGTGTATTATATTGTGATGATCTTGTGGTATCTACATGCCCAGTGTGCAAAATGATTATTATTTGACATTTGTATGATGTGGGGTTTTTTTTTGTTGTTTGTTCTAACGCAACAGACAATTTCTATGCAGGATCAAGTCTAGGTAGTAAAGGGATTATACTGTATATGTCAAATTTCCTCCTGGGTGTTTTTATTGAGATATTTCTGAAGCAGAATGTTTCCAGACAGAATATTTAAAACAAAGCAAACATCTTCATTGAGAATTAAACAGAATGATACGTGAGCTCACATGTGTGAATGCACATGCAGAGAATTTTGAGAACAGTTCATATCTCATTTAGGGCTGTATTAGCTTTCATGGAATATCTTCTTATTTGGCAGTAGCTGCATAAATAAGAAATGAAATAAGACTGCAGTGTATGAAAAATTCCAGTACTTATGTTCAAGATTTTATTAGATATAGAATGCATTTTCAAGATCAGAAGAAAACCTCAGACATTTGCCAATCAAATTAACTTGTAAGGGTGTCACTGCTCTGTCTTCCTCCTTAGAGGATGATGGGGGCAAGTAAAGGCAGGTGAATTACCAACTCTGTGGGAGAACTAAATTTATATTGCAACTCAGAGCTTGGTGTGTGAGAAGAGAAGATATAAAATTATTTTCTCCAGGCTGTTGGCTGAAGGAAAACAGATACAGAAGAGCAATGAAAGAAGTGTTCCTAGTCTTCCAGGCGACACAGGATATTTGAGAGTACTGCGAGTGTATTGATTGGTAGAGTTTAACACCAGACTCGGTAATTTCAATTTTGTGGCACCATTTTTTTTCCTTTGCTTTCTGTGCTGAGTTACAGAAACTGAATACATTGGTAGTTAGACATATGCATATTTTCTAAGAAGTTTGTTAATGCGCTTCTATGAGTGACTGCTTGGCATTGGTTTTTCTCTAAGAAGCTCTTTGGGAATCTCACTGTGAAGCATAGTTTCTACCTCTCAAATGCTTTTTGGCTATTTCTGTGAGTTTTTTAAAAAGAATGATGGAACATGAAAATTGTGAACATCCTGATACGTGTGCAGCATTCCAATAGGAGCTTCACTACTGTGATGCAGGAGCTAAACCCAAATGTGCTCCTGGGCTTCCTTTTGAAACTGTTTGTCTTCCTTGAGAAAGAAACTTAACACAGCCTGTGCAGCGGAACACTGTTAGTGCTCAGCAAGCCTCTTCCCTGGTGTCCAGATTCAGCCTCCAACTGTCTGTCTTGGAGCGAGAGTGCGGTGCCAAGCGTATCTGCCCGGTGGGTGGTGCTAATGATTTCAGTGCAGTTGCATATTTGCTCATGATTTGAAAAGGAAAGTGAAATGGGAAAAAGAAAACTTTCAGTGTTGGCAACAGAAGTATTTCTGGAAACTCTCCGACAGTTGAAGTGTCCTCAAGATTCTGCTACAGCTTTAGCACAGGTGCATGTATCTTTTAAATATTAAAAAGAGAAACCCTTTTCAAAACACTTCAAACTGCTTGATTGTTATTGCAAAAGAAAAGCACTTTTCCCCCCACCAAATGTCATTGTAATTTTCTATTAATTTCATATGGTACTGTCTGATTAATGAAGTTATTAAATATTGACTGATTCCCTGCTCTCCCACTGCTCTCAGTATATCTATGAAGGGTTTCCCGGAGGAGCTTCTAACAGGCTTTAAACAATCAACCATGACAGCGTGGAAGAAAAAGTATTGTCTAGCTTGCTAATCTCTTAGTTCTCATGTTTTCAAGGCAGTTTTAAGGCATTTATCACTATGTCCTAATTCCTATTTCCCTTTACAATCATTGTTCTAGTTTGGGATGTTGATAGACCACTCAACCATGAGGTACTAAAGCCTGACTTTAAAGCCTTGAGACAGTTTGTTCCCCAGACATTACTCCTGCAGTGAGGTCCTGCCAGTTTCCTAGGGCTATCCATACACATGTATGGTTTTTGGTTTTTTTCCCATTATTTTGATTGGCTGATGTTTTTCATGTTCCCATTCTCCTCCTTTTAACACAAATCTGCCCACATGTCCTTGGAGGTTTGTCTTCCTTCCGGTTGGAGGACTTGAATATTCATCCCTCATCTTTTCTGTGTATGTCTACTTTTATTACTCTTGTCTTTCATTGATTTATTATGTGTGGAGGCTAAGATATGGTAAAGGGCACAAGTCATATAAAAAGAATGCAAGGAGTTATTTTCACCTGTCCTCTGTCTAATATCTCAATAAAAATGCAGATGTTAGACTGGGTGATTAGAAGCGGAAGTATGTGTCTGTGCTTTGTTAAAGGTTACCACATCTTAGTGGAGATAATTATCTTTGCACAGTTGTGGTGATAATCATGTGCTATTACATTGAGTGTGGTTTTCTTCGAGTTATGTTTAGCATCAGTTCAGATGTTTTCTTCATCTTCCTAGATTCAGCTGATTCACATTGATCTATTTTTCTTACAAGGACTAACTTTGGAGGAAAAAAAAATAATCCACAACTTAAGATGTTCTACAACTTATGCAGTCAACTTCCCTGTGCGTGGGAAAATTGCAAGGTTAGAACAGCTAGAGTGCGAGGGATTGTTCTCACCCTGGGAAAAACAACTTTCTGGGCATGTCTACCCTACCAGACTGGTGCTTGATTCAAAAAAAGCAGTCATGGAAATATATAATTCCAACGCTACTTGTACTCTGTGGCTTTCTTTTCACTCTTAACTTTTTTTGGACCAGTTCAAAAATTTAAAATATAAAATAAAAATCCTGCCTGGTTTTAATTGATAGAAGCCAAAAGTGAGCAAATGACACATTTCTGTTCTGTTAATTATGGTGAAACACAAAACCTTTTTCTGTAGTAAATTTGTGCAATAAAATATATTGCATAGTGATTTGCTAGTAGTATTATTTGCTAGTAAAGCAAGCTTCAGAAGGAGGAGTGAGCCTAGGAAAAATGTTCTAAACATTTGACTCTGAGAGTATCAGATGCATCTTTGTGTAGGTTTTAGAAAACCTAACAGTTTAAAAGAAGAATGAACTGTGTGCTTTTCCTGGTCAGCTGATCTCCCTTTCATCTATGCATTTATTAAATTCTTTTTACTTTCTACCTCATTTGACAGCAGATTTCAATACATTGGATTAGGTAATTGGCTGGATGAAGTGTAAACTTCAGCAGTTCAAAGCAAGCACTGCATAAGTTCTAAAAAGTCTATTCTACAATTTCCATTAGCCTCTGTTAAGCGTTCTGCTAAGATCAAGATGCATGAGATATTATATGTTAAATTATGCAGCCAGCTGGCTAACAGTGCTGCTGGGGCTGGAGGACTGACAGAAAATATTGTTAGGGCCAGCCATAGGTGCTCCTTCCAAAACCCCCTTTTTTGTTGTTGGTGTCTGAACTTTGCATATTAAAAGTCTTTCTGTTTAGTCTCTCCTCGAGGGCCGGAATTTATTAATTTTTTTTTTCCACAGGATGGTTTCAGTGGAAGCACTAACCCAATTTAAAATAAAATCAGTAGTGGATAGCATTTCCAGAGAATTATAATTATTTTTTTCTTGAGTTTTCTGCTTCTGTGCTATCAAACAAGCTGAGTTTTGAAACTCGGTAAGAAGACAATAATTAGCTGGGGCATTGTTTGATAGAATCTTGAAGGAAAAGAAAAATATACTTATCTGAAATCTGGGGTTTTTAGTAATAACTTAGTATCTATAATGAAAGCACCCTTCATCACAGCAGCGCTGAGTGGGGATTTAAGGAGGCATTGACAGTGGAGGATGAGTTTATTAACATGCATGTAGCAGGAAGCAAGGAACTGAGGCACACAATGAGTGTGCCCTAACACAAATTTGATTCAAGTTTTATTGTGTCTAGTGCAAAATAAGTCCTGAATGCCCTAAGATACAAAGTTCACTGGCCAGCTATGTCTCCTTTGGTGTTAGTGTCCTTTGTAGCCACAGCTGAGGTCTGTAATTTCTTTTGGGCACTGCTTCTGGAGAGGAAATCTTTAATTCTCTGGAAGCCACAGTTCCCTTCCTACCTCAATACTTCATCCGGGGGCTGGGACTGAATCAGACTAAGACAAATAAGAGTCCTCTAATTTAATGTAGTAAATAATGGACTCCTAAAGTAGGGTGAACAGAGGGGATATTTGAGATAGTGGTACTGAAAAAGAAGTACTAAAATTCCTCAAATTAATCTTTCTAGTCTGGACTCTGAAGTGTGGGTATGGGGAGGGATATGGCAGAGGAATATAAAATCATACGAGCAGGGTGCACAGGGATCTCTGTTCTCTCTCAGGCAGTGGTGGCCCATGAGTGATACAGTGAGATTATTAAGTGCAGGTTTTGGTGTGAGCAGAGGAGGATCTTCATGCAATGGACAGTCAACCTGGGGATCCATTTGGTTTTATTAGATACATAGAAATGATATCTGGCTTAGAAAGCTGCTGGCTTGAAAATGGTTGAATGCCAGTAGAGTATTAGGGGGATGTGTTTGCTTTCTTTGCCTTGTGCCCTGGCCCTAGTATCTGCCAAAGGCAGGTGAAATTTTCACTTGGCTCAATGACTGTTACATTCTTGGAGGGGTAAAGAATATTTTTGTCCCATGTACAGGTAATTCAGTGGATGCTTCCTAAGTTATGTTGTATTAAAACTCTACTGATCTCTCTGATGCTCCCTGTGTGGATCAAGGAGGAAAATTCTGTGGAAAAACGAAGTAATGAATCAACAGTGCTCACCAGGGTGATATGGCCTTCCAGATTTGTCTTGTGCAAGTCCACTGGCTCACCTCTAGAGAAACTTTTGGCTAAGCATTACGTATTTGTGCAGCAGGCTGAGTTTTCTGTCATGGGCCAGCTGAATGGCTTGAAGGATTAGTGAATGACAGGAGGCAGCTAGAACATGTGTTACAGGAGCCGTGGCAACATATTTGGGTAGAAATTGTAGTCTTGGGCAGTTTGCTTACAGCTTCCCAGCTGGGTTATTCAGAAAGGAAAATTGTCTAAGCAGTAGTCCTAATCCTTCTTTCAAAAAGTTTGTTTCAGCCCACAGTGTGGCTTAGGCAAAGCTGTCTCTGTTCTAAACCTTTTGAAACTTAACAGGGTTTGTTTTCTGCTTTGCTGCTGCAAATGAAGTAATAAGGTCCATTGCTGTGTGCTCTGTACCTTCAGACTGGTGTTTCTTTTCCTTGAGGACCAGTGCTGCTGTTTGCTACAGATGCTTTCATGTCCTGCCTAGTTCTGTAACCTTGCAGCACACATTTTCCTTTGTTTACTGCCCACTGGCACCTGGAAAGCAATTATCTGTTTCTATCCCCTGACTACCTACGAACCCCATGCTTTCCTGCCTCCCATGGCTGACTGCTTTTAAAACGAGAGCACTGTACCCATCAACAGGTGTTAGCAGCATCTGCTATCAACATGGCATCACCCTCTCAGCTGAGCAGCATCCTGCCAAAGAGCTGGCAATCGCTCTGTTCTGCATAGTCCCCATCTGCATGCAGATTCACTTAGCACCTCTTGCCCTAGTGGAACTGGCACGTGTCTTGGTGTGGGCCCAAAGCCACTCAAGCATATGGGCTTGGTCTACTCCAAGAGACGGTGCATTTGTAAAACAGGAATAGGATTCCCACATAGGAAAGGTTGGGCAGCTTTCAAGCCTGGGACTCGTTTTTTTAAAATCCCTGTGAGCTGAGTTTGCTCTGATCTGTCTTTCTCTGGCTCTTTTTGGTATTACTCACTGCTGTGACAAAGGTCTCTATCAGGACTTTTCCCCATCTCTGAAGATGGTATAATCTACAGTTTTTTTCCTATTTGGCTAGGTATTTTCAAATGAAAATTAAAAAAAAAATCTGATTGCACTTAATGTATATACAGAGGAGTCTGTTTCCTGTAGGCAATATGCTATTCTGAGGATGTGTGATGGCTTTTCTTCTATTCCTGCTGTGTCTTTGTTGCTACGCTGTGTGTCCCTATGGCTGTTGTAATTGCAAAAGGTTGTAGAGTCTTTTGCTTTAGCCCCCGTTTTCCACAAATCCAAGTAACTTCTGCCCGTCACCCTCCCCTTGTTTATGGGTTTTTCAACATATTGTTATGTGGCCCTACATCCTCAATTTGGCTTCTGAGCCAAAGTGTTTGAACTTAGTACTGACAGTGTGTTTGGCAAAACTCAGGTTGTTCTCTGGACGCCCTCGCTCTATCCCTTGTAAAAGGCCATTCCAGTCCCATCTGAAATGGCACAGCTGTGAGCAGATTTGTCACCTCATGCAGAAAATGTGGAATGATCCTTCTGAAAATAAAGCCCATGGACTTGAACCAAAACTCACTTGAATGACAGCCCCAGAAGGCTCATGGAAATGATACGAACTTCCTATGATGCCCTTAAATCTTCCTGGCCTTTTCTGACTTACTCAGAGGGAAGCTAAAAAAGGCTATACCCTAGCCATCATGGCACGGCACCAGCCATTTGAATGGCAGTGAAGTTTTCTCTGAAACTTGTGATAAAGATGTTAGAAAACACCTCCCGAATGCTTTATCTTTTGCTTACTCACATTTAGATACTCAGCAAGAATATGTTCCATCTGAATGATTAAGCAGACTGCATGGAAAATCTGTGAGGCAGGGGAAGCTTCCTTACTTTAAAGGTAATTACCAACAGTGCTACCCCCTCGTTAGCCCTGCTAGAAGGGAAGTTGTTCTGTAGTCGCCAGAGTAATCCCTCCTGGATTTCTGTAGGTAAGTGCACAGCTTACCTCAATGTTTGTCTCTTCTTGAAAAAAAAAATTTATCTGTTGTCAAAAATATTGTTTGTTGATTGATAGTTTCTTTCATTAAGTTTAGTGCAGAGCCAATCATAAAAAAAAAAAAGGCAGTCTGTAGTAGCAGCAGTATGTCTGCCTTTCCTTTGGAATTAGTATTCCAGGAATCCTGTTCTAATGATTATACTGCATAGGTGCTGAGCAACAACTCTTAATGGGATAATATTGATTCAGCTGGTACCAGCAGAGCTTGCAAGGTACGCGTCATTAGGCAGAGTTTGTGAGGAGTGGTCTGAGCACTTCTGTTATCCAGGCAATTTTGGATCGGTCAGTTGGATTTCTGAATTGACCTTTAAAATTGTACTTGTATTAAATATCCATTTGGGCTCTGGTAGCATGATAAATCTTTAGGACTCTAATGGGCATTTAAAATATATGTGATGCATAACAGAGTGTTGCTTTCCCCCTCAGTTATTTGTAAAATCTTTTGCATTCTTAGTAGATGTACCCTTAAGAGATTAGCCAAAAGCCATATTTTTCCTGTGGGAGACTGTGAAAGGAATTACATGGAAGCATTAGTTTGAATTGCAAAAAATAACCAGTTGCTCAAACTGAACAAAAGTGACCATACTTAATCCTGAATGATTCACCAGTGCTCGTATAAGCATTCAATGTGCTAGGTGGAGCTAGCATGACATTTTTAAAGCAGCTATAGAGAAACCCACTCCCTCTATAAAAGGACAATGTGTGTATATATTTTAGATCATTCACTACTAAAATTAATGATAGGTTTCACCCCACCTGCCAAAGCTTCTTAGTAATTTTCCTTTGAGACCCAGTTCAAATAAAATCTTTTTAGTGCACTTGGGTTAATAAGCTCAGGCTGAGCAATCACAACATGCCAGTAGTTGTCCTGCAAAGGGACCAGGAGACAAAATCTGCTGCTCTGGACAGCTGAAAAATGCTGGGTTGACACCTCAGCCCACAGCTAGAACTACAGCTGCAGCCTCCTGGCAGCCTAATGCAGGGTGCTTGTGTGTTTGAGCAACAGCCACTGGGACGCCATTCACTGTGTAAATGTGCTGACCATCCTCTGCAGTGTTTCCCACTGCCTCAGAGAGTGTTAAAGGGGAATGGAGGAGAAGATAAGAGACCTCCTAACTTAGCACAGGTGCAGAAAGGTGCAGTGTCCTGCTCCCTGTGCTCCAGGAGGGCTCTTGTGTGCCCATGAGCTCTTGAAACTCCCAGGGAAAACTGAGAATATAATGAGCTGTCCCTGACTGTCCGAGCTAGGACAAGATGAGGCAAAGCTTGCAGAACCATTTCAAACCAGATTTTTTGACAGCTAGTGTATGAGAAACTGTCTTCTGTGGTCCAGGAGGTGTAGGAGGAGCAGGCCCCTCTTTGGTGCTGTGGTTTGTGGTTAGTTAGCTGTGATATCTTGCTGTTCTCTCTATCTCCACTGGGGTTTCTGGACCTTACTGATGAATCCAGGTTTAGATAACCGATTCTTGTGCTCTGACTCCATCAGTGCCAATATGTGAGACCCTGCAGATGGAGAGGTCTTGTGACTGGTATTTAGGGCTGCAGATTCTCAGGGAAGGGATGCTACCTCTGGGAGAAGCACTGCAGTGAACAGCAAGGCAAAGGAAAGGTGAATGTTACGCAAAATCTCAACCACAATCTTCTGCAGCTTTGAAAGTCAAGTATGGCCAGCTAGCTAGCACACGTATTGGAGAGATGGTCTCCAGAAGGTGGAGGAGTGAAGCTAATGGTCTGAGTTGTGGGTTCGACAATTCTGTTCCATGCTGCTCAGTGCGGACCTTTGAACAGAAACCAGATGTATCTGATTTTGGCAAATGTATGGGCTAGAATTCTTTTAGAATTTTTCCAAAACCATAAACAAGTAAACCAAGTATGAATAGAAAATTGAACTTGGATATAAAGTTCCATAAAATTATTGATGATAGGAAGAAAATCCCTGTAAGGAACATGAGGTAGGAAAATATGCTAGGAGGCCTTCAATGACTTTGGTGTGTCTCACTAGGTACTGATGACTTCCCATGGTTTTGTGGTTCCCAAGTCTGTGCTGCTCTGATTGCTGCTGATGGCTCATGAGATCATCATTTGACAGCAGCTGCAGGTTTCTTCAAGAGCTCTGTTTAGAGTATTTCCGTAGTATTTGTATCTCTCAGAAGGCCATAGGCTTTGGTCATCAAGGCTGCCTGGACAGAGCTTTCTGTTTATGGAGTCTGTGATGTTTCAGGCAGATGCTGATGGAGTCTATCTGACATTGATGGCTGTTCTAAAGGATGGGTTGCGAGCTTAAATCGTTAGCCCAAAGTATTATAATTAATCATGCCAGCACCAGAGGTAGAGGCAGAACCTATGTTTCACAGCTTCGTGGTAGCAATAAGCACTAATTTCCTGCTTTTTCAACAGGACAAACAAGGGCCCTGGAGCAGAAAAATCAAGAGATCTAGAAATAGTACGTTCTTTCCACGACTTTTCAGCCATTCACAGCACATATGTCCAGAACACAAGTTAAATAATTCAGTCTCACTCCTTTATAACTCAGCTTAATTTAACCTAGTTAGCCTATTACCTATGCTTACCTTAAAATAATTCTTGCTGCAGTTTGCCTTCACCAGGAAATGGAGGATGTACTGCTCGCAGTTTGGAGTTTGTATCGATGTTTAATCATTCTTGCTGCACTTTGCTACAGACTGTTTTCCATTTGGTGTCCTTTGGGGTTTTTTTTATTCATAGTTGTTACCAGTCAGAACAGTGGCCCTCCAACTGCTGAATGATGCCTTTTCTTCTTTCACAAGTCCATAGATCGGTTTATACTTACAGTCGTGGCTATAGGGTTCAGCCCAGGTGTCTCTGACTTTATCAGGCATTTAGTATATAGAAGATTATTGTTTGATGAATTAATTATTCCTGTGGTCCAATTTTAATGTTTCATTTTTCAAATGCTTTCAAAAATTTCAGAGAATTTTTTACTGTGAAGGTGGTGAAGCAGTGGAACAGGTTGTCCAGAGAAATTGTGGCTGCCCCATCCCTTGAGGTGTTCAAGACCAGGCTGGTTGAGGCTTTGAGCAACTTTATATAGTGAAATGTGTTCCTGCTTATGACAGGGGGTTTGAAACTGGTTGATGTTTTAAGGTCCCTTCCAACCCAAACCTTTCTATGAATAAGGAAACGTCAATAAAGGTGAAACCACCAACCTTTGTTAAAGGCAATGAGGGGACTTTTCTAATCCCCAGGTTGTCCAAACATGCTCTTTTGACTCTGTGCCAACAGTTTCATTGAATTCTGTGTGCTCTTCTAAAAGTGCAAGTTCTTCCATTTTAAAATCACAGCTACAGGGAGGGCTGTGAAATTCTAATTTCTAAATACAACAGATTATTTTCAAGCACAACATAAATACTGCATTAAAAAAAACTCCAAAACATTGCAGTGCTGATACATAGTCATCTCTGCTTGTAAACAGTCCAGGTCAAAAGGGCATCTTTTTTATTGCAAATATGGTGTTTGAAAAGGCATGTAGGTCTCTGATGTCCCTAGCTTTTTTCTCCAGAAAAAATGGATGCACTAGCATCACCTTGGGTAAACACTGCAGATTATTCCTGTGCTGTTTCCCCATTGAGGTGTTGTAGCCTTGACATGCAGCTTGTATACTAATGCCTTTTTTTGAAATTCCCAAGTTTTCAAAATGTAAATAAACCTCAGGATTGCCAGCTCACCATTCTAATATGTGTGCAAGTGCTCCAAACCAGACATGCTTTACAGAATCACAGAATGATGGGGGTTGGAAGGGACCATTTAGTATCCTCCGCCCCATTGAGAAGAGTCTGACCACATCCTCCTGATGCCTGTCCTTTAGATTTTTATTAGCATTGATAGTGTCCTCAAGTTCTTGCTATGGGACACAGCTAAGAAATATTTGCTGCTGTTGTGGTTGGTCTGGCTTATTCCCCAGCTAGATATGATGGCATAAACACTGTCATTTTGGGCCCCACAACCTGAGTGCTTCAGTTTAAATCCTGCCTCACCAAGCTGACCAGCCTGCTGCCAAAGATTCCCTTGCCTCTTCTAGAAAGATGGATTCCATCCCTCCCCTGCATGCTCAGGGTTGGCATGCTGGATGCTCTCGAATGTGTCTGTTGTCCCATGGATAGTTGCTTGTTTTGCGTGCTCAGAATATCCTTCAACATGGACACATCTACCACCTGAAAGGTTTGAGTTTCAAAAGGTTTTACAGTTTGCGTCATTGCTAACTAGGGTAGCAGGTAAGAATATGTTTTAAAATATGTTTCTAGAATTTTTGGACAGTTGTAGTTAGGTTTCTGACTCCCAAGGTTCTCTTCTTTAAAATCACTGTAATGGTGGGTGTGCTTCTCTAGGTTTACATCTATTTATTATGCCTTTAAAACCTTTGACAAGAGCTGTTTTGCAGTGTTTTTGTGAAGACCTGTGTACTCTAATTGGAATATGTATTTTGATGGCAGCTTAGTAAAATTATGATGTGAATGTGAAGTCTTGCAGTAGTTTGTAGACATCTTTAATGATTCGGCTTTCTACAGTGTGACAATTCATGGCTTGATGTCTTCTTTACACTTTCTTTTTTTAAATGAAGTCTCATGTTGCCCTGAATTGAAGAGGTAATATATTTGCTGCAGCTAAGTGTGGCCCACTTCTACCCTCACACATTTGTGCATCACTGTTAGTAAGACATGACCCTACCAGCCTGGATTTTTCACACCAAGCCGCTCCAGTGCACACAATAGAATAACTTAAATCAACATTTGATCTTATGGATTAAATACACAGTCCTTCCCACTGAATTTAATTTCACTGGTCAGGTCTTCAATAAATAAGGATGCTTGTACATAGAGCTGGTACATAGACTATTTCTATCCAATACGTTGCAGGGGACTGCTACATTTCAGGACAGATACTTGCAGTGATGTGATGGTGGTCCCTGTGCTGTGTTTATATGCTGATCAGATGAGTGCATGAAGCATTATACTTGAGAAATCCTGAGCTATGCTCTGTAGAACAAATTTAATCTTTGATACTCAGGGGAAAAACTTCAGGAGTATAAAGCTGTAAGTGTTTCTGTTAGCATTTTGATTACTACTTATACATGTTTTGTAGGTCTGGTGTCAAAAAGACTCAAAGACTTGTGATGCTTAATAAAGACAAATTTGAACTAATTCACTGTGGTGATTTTGCACAAAGCTGCATAGCCTGGAAGCAGTGAAATTTGTATTGCAGTCATCTCATCAGGTGATCACGTATTAATAGCCCCTCTGTACTCACAGTACAGGAAAACAAGTATTTATTGTGCTGTGATGCACATTTGCATCAGTAGTAACTCTACTGATTCTGTGTTAATGGTATAGAGTTTGTACCTTTCAGGCTTTTTTTTTTTCCAGATAACCCTGAAGTTAAACTATGCTTAACTTACAGCTTCTTCAACATACTAATTTGTTTTGTCTTTGTGTGATCAGGCTAAAGTCACAAAGGTGAAGGCAGGTATTGATCAGATTAACTTTAGTGCTGGCAGTGGGCTTGGAGAATCAAAGGTGTTAATGTGGTGCTGTGTGATGCAAAGTGGTTTAACAAGGTCTAAGGCTTCACAGCACGTTGTCCTTTGTCCAGCACAAACATGTGTATGGCAACAACCCCTAGTGAGAAAAAAAGTAAAGATTTTTAATAAGTCAAATTCTCTGTTTAACAGACTTTTAGAGAGGTTTTCAGATGCTATCTGTTTGGGGAGCAGGGGACCTGGATGTGTGCGGGAGTTACTGATGTTGTTCTTGTTGAATCCGAGAGTGTGATATACTGAAGGACAAACCAGAGTATCCCAAGGCACACAGAAGTGAGTATTGGGAGAAGCAGAGAGATAATGTGGCTTTTGGCTGGTGCACAGCCCTGTTGCTGGATGGAGGTGGCTGTAGCACCAGAGGCTGCAGCCGGGCTGAGACCTGCTGAGCTCATCACAGCTTTAGTATGTGTGCCATGTTGGAATTCAGTGCCTCACAGCTTCTGGCTCTGAGGAGTTGCAGAAGGAATATCCTCTGTGGGCAACACTAGCATGCAAAACTGCACCTGCTGCTTATCCTGGTCAACATCTCTGGTGGGAGCAGTGCCTGTAACCTGCTCTCCTGCCAAGCCCAGAAGAGGAGTGCCGTGCCCTTGAGGTGTGTCAGGCCCTCCTTGACTTCCAGAGACAGTGACTGGGGCTGTGTGTGGGATCTGATGCTGTGGTGGCCGGGCTACCCCGTGTCTGGCTGTGATACTGGTGGATGAGCCAGTGATGAGGGTGAGCATTTGGGCTGCGTGGTAGGGGCTTGGTTTGGCTCCTGACACGGTGATGGAGATGCGGAAAGTCTCATTCCCAGACCCTGATGGCGGGGGATCTCCTGCTAGCTGCCCCTTCCCTTTCTGGCTCCTGGGTTGCTCTCCTTCCCCTGAACTGGACAGGGCTCCTGCCCAGGCTTCTTTGCTGCCTGCAGGTGGGTGAGATGCTGGGGCTGGAACTGTGGGCGTTTGCATCTCCAACAAGCACACGTGAGCAATGTGCCTTTAAGACTAGCAGGAGAGCAATAGTATCTCCCTCCCTCCTGTTAATTGTAGCATGTTTTTCAGCCATGCTTTCCAGTCACATTCGCAGGCTGTGAGAGGGAGCAGTGCTGAAGCTGGGAGGCTGAGTGCTGTCCGACAGCGGGTGCTTGCCTGTGCCTGCAGGTGATGGGCAGCGCCTGGAGCCAGCAGGCTGTGTGCCAGGAGCAGGAGTCCTGTACGCCTGAGTTTTAGTGACATCGCTGACCTCGCCACGACACCTGTGCCCCTCGCCTCCTCTCTTGTGTGGCTGTGGCCTCCAGCCGCAGGTCCAGCACGTGGCCACCCTACCTCAACGGGCCCTCACAGGGGCTCCCACGTGAGCTACGAGCGGTGCTTTGCCTTTGCTGGGGGACTGGGAGCCAGTGATGCAGCAGAGGCTGCGTGTTGCCTCACTGGGGATGCAGTGGGCTGCTGTGGGAACGCCTGCCTCCCCGAACACAAAGTGACTGCAACTAAGTCTAGGTTGGGACTACTTCTCCGAGGATGCCCTGTGTGTCTCCAGTTGCTCTCCTCTGGCCTCACCGCAGAATAATTGGAGTTGCTTGCTCACCCTTGCTGAGGGGGGACAGAGGCATAGGCCTCCAGAGGGTTAAGAGCATCTGCCTTTATGCCAAGTGTTTGAGCAGGAAATAATCTGCAGAGATACATGTGCAGCAATTCAACTGCTGCTGCTCTCCCAGGCTGCCGCTGCTGCAGTTCAGTGTGTGAGAGGAGCCGTGCTGCTCACAGAAGATCCTTTCTTGGTGTGTCCGAAGCGCCAGGCATGGCAGCGGAGCCCCGGCTGTCTGAGCTGGGCTAAATGTCTCCATCTGAGAGGAATTATGTGTTGACTTGCTGGCTCTGTCGGCTCACTGAGGTAAGTGCCTATGCAATATACTGTGATCTTTGTTTGGGAGGATTTAGTCCTCTCCTCAGCCTGGGCTTTTCATACGTTTAAAAAAATCTGTCAGTGGGAACAGGGTTTAATTTGCAGCCTAACGCTGGACAGAAATAAGCATGTGTGGTTTCTGTGTGTGCAGTAGGGAGGAGAGAGCAAAGTATACCTAAGTGATACCTTTCATGCCTGGCAATAAAGTTGTTGCTCTTAATTGGAACAAACTTGTCTTGGTTTCTCTGAAATACACCTGGGAGCTTTTGCTTCTTCCCGGCATATGACCTTTTGAAGGGGTTGGCTGCAGTATGCTGGGTTATGCTTCGGTTCAGAAACAGTCACACAGTGCACTCTACAGGTCCCTTCATTCTGCTCTCATGGATGTGAGGAGGACAAAGGACACTCAGAAAGAAAGTGCTGCCGATAGGGAGGTGGTGGTTTTTTGAGGAGTGAATTTGCACTGAAAAGAAGAAAAGAGGTAGTCTTCTCTGAGAAAGAGGGAATTTTAAGATCTTAAGGGTTGATCTTGATGTTTGGAAGTAGAGTAGGAAATTTGTTCTAGAAGCAGCTTGCGTATGAGTCTGGATTTTGTGTTTTGCTTTCCCAGCTCTGTGGAGAGGAGTTTCATTTATCTCTGCTAACCGCTTTATCATCTGCAACCTTTGCTTGAGGATTTTTTGCATCAATACCTGGGAGAGAAAAACTGCCAGTGCCATCAAATATCCTTAAGCTTGTTTAGGAAAGGTGCCTTCTTGGGAAATCCCTAACAAAATCAGTAGCTCTTCCTTTCTCACCGCTGGGTCATCATGCATTTTTGGTTTGTCTTGAGACTTCAAATGGGAGATATATCCTGTAAAGTTCAAGCTGAAAGGGAAGGTTTCTAACATTTCCTGTGGAAAAACAGGGTGTTGGACATTGGATACCTGTTTGATTTGGTTCTCCTGGTTGACCGTGTATGTTTGCGTGTGGGCTCCTAAGTACATGAGTGCAGACCCTGCCAAAGAAACCTGTCTGTGCAGAATAGAAGGGTGTTTCCTGAGTTACATGCCTGGATCACGTGGAGAGAATTTTGTTCACGTTTCTGGTATTGTAGATGTATTGAGCACAGCTGACAGTGCCATTGCTGTGTAATGGTTTCTGAAGTATTTCTGTGGCATCCCGGCAAAAGAGATGTATCGTTCATAACTGCAGTCTTCAGGAAAACAAGCAGGACTGTCATCTACACTGCATCTACATCCTTTTAGTCACTTTTTTTTTTCTGTAGCTGGGGCTTCCTGGCTGGAACATGTTGCTACCTGAGCAGTTTGGTCAGAGCATTTATTTTTGTCTCCTCAACACAGGGATGTGATGCTATGCTTGACTCAGCACTGACATATCTTATATGGAAGGCTGGAGAAGAGTCCCCATTTTTAGCTGTAATTTGGGCCCAAATACAGGCAAGAACAAGTTTCCTTTTTTTGCTAGAACAGGACATTTGTGCATCCTCCTTTGGGACACTGTAGAGAAGACCTCTACTGCTGTGCAAGACTTCTGTGTTCTAGGTGGAGGAGAAGACATGGGTTTGGTGGATTCACTGCTGCGTATGAGTCAAGAAGCCACAACCTGGGCTGGGGATGGAGGCTGCAGTGGCGCCTGGAAATTAGCTGTTCCTCTCCATCCTGGAAAAGAGGATCCCTTCTTACTCACACACTAGGTAAATCCGAACAGCAGTGCTCCATAGCAACACTCATTTCTCACAAAAAAAAGGAGGAGAAAAATCTCCTGGCTTCACTCACAGAGGGGAAAACACAAATGTACAAACATCTAGTGGAGTCTCACCAGTGTAGTACTGGTGTGAGGTGATCTGAATGACTTTTCTCTAGAACAGTGCTTATAAAAAATGATGAGCTTTAAATAACCCGACTTCCTGTGCAGGAAACACTAGAAAAATTATGTGGTAGTCATCCCATTTACTGCTATTTGCACACAGGCAGAATAGTGATCAGAAGTGATTGAATTAAAATAAGATGCTTCTCTCAAACATGCTTTCAAATTTCAAAACCAGTTTGGTGCTTGCTGGCCAGCAACTGTTTTGATTGTCTTTGTGCCCCTACTTCAGTAAGTGCTTTCGTGAAAACAGCAAAATGTTGGAGCATATTCACATGTAGTGTGGTTTGAAGAAGCGGATGGGAATATGTGCCTTACGGCCGTACTCTCATCCGCTCAGGAAATCAAACCAGTACATTTGAACTACTGATTATTTCTAAGCAGCCTTTCTGGTCAGTAATAAAGTTTTGCATTAAACTTTAATTATGTAGAAGTCAAGAGCTATTTGCTAGAGTTAATAATGCTAATTTTAAAAATTGTAATTTATTAAATGGAGGCTAGTCAGCATTGTGTCTCACACGCTTTGTTTCAATGCCTACCTCCGCCTGACAGTCACAGAACTGCGTGTCTCTGAGCAAGGACAGGGGGCTCCTCGTGGGTGCTCTGCAGCAGGGTGGAGATAAGCTTGATGTTCAGCTGTGCCCAGTGGTGACCTGGCAGCAGCGATGCTGGGATCCTTGTGAGGTTTGTCTTCTCAGAGGCAAATGCCTGGCCTTATCCCACACCTGGTGAGCTTCAGTGGGACCACTGACCAGTTGTGTGCTGCTTGGCAGTTACTGGTGGTGCAGGGAATGGATAACTGACATGTGCAAAGGGGATAACTTGAAACTTCAAGAACTATTTTCTAGGGAGTGATTTCCCTGGTTTCTGTGGGGAGGTAAATGATGGTCACTCCCTAGGTGCCTCCAGTCTTCAGTGACTGTTGAACGTTTATTTTTTGGATGCTACTTGTAAACCAGCTACAGGTGAACAAAGCTTGTGGTCCAGAAACAGCTGAGTCTGATTAAAACCATGCTTTTTTGATAGTGCCTGGAGTATCTTTAAGAAACTGTGCTACTCCATTTGAAATATCTTGCTTTGTACCACTTACAAAATGTGTTCACAGTAGGTGGTGGCATCAGCCTCCTCTTAGCGAGTGCAGATATTTATATTATGCAAAAGGTTTTCTCACTTTGCTGCATTCATATGATGACTGGAGATACCATTCTTGTTAGATAAAAAATTGAGCCTGACTTTAGAGGTGAATTCAAAGAGCAATTTCTATTTAATATATATAGCAGCAAATAGGAACAAAGCTGCTTAAAGATTACTTTAATGATGAATCATTATATGGCTCTCACCAGCCTGAAAAGCAATAAAAGTCAAAATGGAATGTGAGGATTTAGTCGTTTATAAAATGCATAGAAAGGGACCTGTATTGTAGAAATAGTTTAATGCTGCATCAAAGTAGAAATGTTTTGAGGTGCAAAAGTATCAAGTAACTTTCCACCCCAAAGATAAGAGGCAGCTGCTACCTATTGTTTATTGTTCCAGAAGTTTGCTAGTCATTATTATTATTATTAAAAACCCTGACTGATTCTCCCCACCTCCAACCCATTTCAGGGCAGATGTTGTCATAATACTCTCTTTTAAATGCTATTATTTTAATACTAATCCTAATCCTAATTAAATGCTGTAACTTTTGAAAATCAGATTAATTTGGATCATCAGCCCAACGCAAATTCTATAATCATTGGAGATCATAAAATGTTCAAAGGACCATAATATTACTACAAAACCGCAATGGCATGTGTCCAAGTATCTCCCTACCTTTGTTCAGATGATGCGGATTGTGATGTGTGCGTTTCTGCATAATGCAGCATGAATAGAAATGATGTGTTCCTCAACTATTTGATTTCACATTGTAGCCATAAGTCAACAAATACTAGAGAGATGACATTGCTTCTCCCATCACTGAAATACTCTTTCCTCGCTGTAAATATTGTATGGATTCTATGGTTTCTGCACAGTAGATAAAGGAGCAGATAGAGCTGGGAAGTTGTTTCATGCTGAAATTGCACTTTATTTATGAGCTTGGTAGTAGTGGACATGATACAGGTAGATCCACTCTCACCAGAAGTATTTCCAACCTCGGGCCACAGTCTGTGAATTTGGGTGGCATGGGACCTACTTCAGCTGGTTTGGTCTTCAGGAAGAAGTCATGCTTCCTTTCCACTTGTTTCCAGACTTGCACATTCCAGGAGCTGTGTCAGTTTAGAGACTGACGTTTTTGACAGTGGGCTTTGCAGATCTCTTGCTATTGCCTACTTTCCCACCACCTTGATAGTACGAATGATGTTGAGGCTCTGGAGCGAGTCCAGAGAAGAGCGACAAGACTGGTGAAGGGGCTGGAGAACAGGCCTTATGAGGAGCGGCTGAGAGAGCTGGGGTTGTTTAGCCTGGAGAAGAGGAGGCTGAGAGGAGACCTCATTGCTCTCTACAACTACCTGAAAGGAGGTTGTAGAGAGGAGGGAGCTGGCCTCTTCTCCCNCTCTTCCAACCTGGTGATTCTGTGATTCTACACAGGGAGTTACTACTGCAGAGGAAAGACTGGTACTGTAAGATTTGTCCCGTGGAACATTTTATATCTGGGACTTGCCAGCAAGCTCATTTCAGCCAAAATATGGAATGCAGGAGTGTGTTTTCATGCCAAGTCTGCAGCATTTGACTGTGAATGCCTCTCTCTCTAATTTTTCAGCCTATACAATGTTCAGGAGTCTCTGGGCAGACATGTATGATTTTATCACAGCTATTGATGTGAAGGCAAAAATAAAAAAGATTGCAGAAGTATATTAATTATCCACAGTTTAATGTATATAGTTGTTTGCAAACAGCCATTGTGGACATTGTTGTCTGAAAGACTATAATTTTAATGTTTCTGATGGGGGCTATTGTAAGTCTGCTGAAATTCTTACAGTTATGGTTTAATTTTAATATGAACTTTATTTGGAAAAGCATGTATTTTTAGATTTTATGATACCCCATATTATGTGCTTGACTTACGGCAATAAAATCATAGTTGAATGCTGGAATGAATGTGAATATATATGTATCAGAGAGGTCTCTTGCCTTGATACTTTTCCTATTTTTAAATGCTAATCATCACCTTCTCTGTTTTCAAAAATAATATGCAAATATAAAACCTCGTGTAAGTATGTAAGTCTAAGCATTGTGATGTGGCTATGGTAAATACTGTCTAGCATTCCTCAGTCCTATAAGATATACGTGATTCTTAGGATCGTGTTTGGCCTCCTGATAATTCAAGCATATCCAGCCTTATTTAAAGAGTGCAGATAACTGGGACTGAAGGGTGTCCCGAGGGTAGTTGTTTTGCTGAATAATTATTTCTGGTGAGTTGGGGGGAAAAAAAATCCAATCTAAGTTTATTTACTTGTTCCATATGTTGAACCTTATTCTTCATCTACTTAATTAAGGAGACTGCTAGTAACGGAAATAATTTCCCATGGTGTGGACAAGTCATTGTTCAGCCTTCTTTTTGCTAAAGTGATCATATAATTTAAACTCTTTCCTCACAATCTGTTTTCAGGCCCTCAAGTCCTACGCATTCTCTCCCAGATTTTCACATCTTTTTGAGCCATAGACATCATAGATGGCTATTCTGGGACAGCAAAACACCATATTCTATTAATATTCTCACTAACGCCATCTGTAGAAGCAACAGCACCTTTCTAACCTTGGGAAAAGTTGCTGCTCTTCAGACATCCAAGTGTGTCACTAGATCCTATAGCATCAGCTTGACCCTGGGACGTCATGTTCCACTTATCTGCCCTGACTCTCATATCTGTTTTTAAGTCTCTCAGTATTGCCCCTCTATGAGTGGGGTAGATCATTCACCATTGCATTATTTGATCCTAGACAAATAGATTTGTGTTTTCCTGTGTAACATTGCCTGATCTTTGACACTATCTGGCAAATGAAGAGGATTGAGTTGCTTGGCTGTAATTGCCCGAGTTTGGCAGTATTTATCACTTTAGCCAGTTTGGAGTCGCATTGGGCTGAGAAACTTCTCTCTGTAGGCCCAGTTAAAAGCACTTCCATTCGCTGATGGTTCCTCATTAAATTTACATTTTGTTGATTATCAGTGACTTTTAAAGTGTTCTATAGTGATTTCATATAATGATATTCTTACAGTCAGTGTGTGGTGTGTCACTGAGCTCTTTGCAAAAGAACAAGCTTGCCATGCTGGCACAGCTGCCATGCCTGCCCTTCCCCTCCTCCCCTGGCATTAAGTGTATTAAAAATCATTTCAGGTTTATCCAAGGGGGCTGATTGAAGTTCCCTTTAAATGCAGATACAGGGGCCTCTGCAGTTGCAACCATCTCTGTTGCTTTATGCTTCCTAATGGCCATTGGATCATGTTTTCTGGGAGAGACAGAGAAGATTGCTGTTGAGGTATCCATAAAATCACCCATGACAAAGATAAAACAAATTACAGATTTTAGGACTATTCTGTTTCCCTATTCTTTTTTGTCTTTTCTTTGGGTTTCCTGTTGGTGTTCAATTCCATTGCTTTCTTTTCATTCCTTAAGAGTTCAGACCACTAGCAGTTGCTCTGTGGTGTTGATCTGGGCTTCATGTCCAGGCTGGGTAACCATCTTGACCAATTACAATTGCTGGAGGAATATCTCTCTGTGGTCCCTCAAAAACTCTCCTGTTCAGCTCCTTATCTTGCACAGCTAGCATCTAGGTCTTTTCCTTATCTTGACTGTCTTTTTCCATTTTCTCTCCCCTGAGGTACTTCCCTTCCAGCAGGAATATGGAGTAAAACCTTTCCTCCTCCCATCACTCTACTGTTGTGTTCTACTTTCCATCCCTTCAGTGCTCACCCTGGTATTTCTTTGTCATTTAGTACCCCTTGTCCTTATGTCTGGGACTCTATGATTCCACCTTGATTGCTTTTTTTCCCCTCTCTTTTTGCCATCTTCATTGTTTCAGTTTGTTCTTTAACAGTCCATTTATTTCCTTGACGTAACAATTACTGACAGCCTGCTATCCTGTCTCCAACCGTGGCAAATAGCAGATGCTTAGAGAATAATATAAGAAACAAGGTGAGAATATAATAACTCTAATATATCCTGCCAGCAGTGATTAGTATCACATATGTCTGACTGTGTTGTGAATGTGTTTAAGAACCTCCCCAGGGGGTTATATAATGCCTAAAACTATGTGAGTGAGGAAAGGATAATTTTACAACATGGTAAATTTTCTTCTGTAATGGCCTCTCTGCAAAATCACTGCCCTCTCCTTGCCTGGTGTTGCTTTGCTTAGCACAGAAAGACACGGCAACACTGTGTTTTGTTTCTGAGCCAGTCCTGGGGTTCATCTGCAGGGCTCCTTGCACCTGACTGAGCAGGAGCTGGTGTTTCTCTCCCATGGAGGCTCCTTGAGGAGATGATTGCAGAGTGTCAAGGTGAAGGGAGACAGCCTTGTGTCTGGCTCTAAGCTCCTATATGACCATGCTCCCTGGCAGATTCTTCCAGCTTTCAAGCTCTGGCCATTTGTAACACAAGTTAACACAGCTAGAAGTGTGATATTGCAAAGGAATTTGTGAAAATCAAGGCCAAAAAGTAGAAGGAGCTGCCCAGCTACTCCTCTCAGCTATTTGGAGATACAGGGCTTCACATAAGGCTGTGAGCATTATCAGGATATTGACTTTGCTATGGTGAGACATTGAGGTGTATGACAGCAGCTGAAGTTGTAGCAAGATGTTGGGGGAGAAATTGGGGATGTTTCTGTCTGCATCTTCATGGTTATTTTGGAGTTCATTCTTTATTTCCAGATTATTTGTTTTCTGAAAAATTCTCCAGTATTACTTTAAATCTGAAACAAGGTCTAAAATGTGTGTAGAAAGTAGAAAAATATATTTGATTTTTAAAAAATACTGGGTTTGAAGTTGCATTGAAATATATCTCTGTTAGCAAGTAGAACGTATTATCCAGGGCACTGAGCAGCTAAATCAGAGGAGTGATGTTGCAGGCATTAGACCTCTAATTACTAGCTCTTCAGTTGTGCACTTCCTTTGTTACCATCACTACTCCAGTAGCCAATACACTTACAAGTTTGATTTATCACCAGCTGATGGCCAGTTTTACAGCTAGCATGATTTTATTTGCAATTTTCTTCGTATGATAAGTTTTCTTTTGTGGTTGTTGCTTTGTTCATTAGCATCTGCAAAATGTTTGAATGGAACATCCTTAGGATGACATATAAAAGACCAGGGGGAAGACAGAGGCATGTTATTGATGTGACTGGCCTTCAGTATCCAACTCTTCACTGTTTGACCGTACCAGTAATGATGAGGGTGCTTCTGTACACGTAGGAGAGTCCATAAGTCCTTACAGCTACAAATGATCCAATGCATGCCGTGTGAATTTTGAATAAGATTGGATGTTTTCCTTCTTGTCTATTTATCTTCTCCTCCAAGAAGCAGAGAAGCGTCTAATAATGAGTTATGACAAGTGGTCCTAACAATGGCTTTCAGGCCTATTCAGGAGAACAGGGTGAAGCACGCAGAGTGCTTTTCACAGACGAAGTTTCCAACTTTGTGCAAATTTGTGCATGCCAGAGCTCAGGAGTGTGTGCATATGTAAATTAGCTTGTTATAAATTCAGGGCAGAAAGGCTTGTAATTCCTTTGATGCCAAAGGGAACTCTATCTAGAGACTCAGGGTAGAAACATGCCTACCGATATATGATTTAGTTCTGTGTAAATCATCTGTAAGTATGGCACACTCTATTCATTTAGCTAGTGACAGTGTTATTTAGGGGCAATATGAAACAGTCACCAAGTAATAAGGACTACCTAAGAAGAAAATATGTGCTAAAGCTCTTGGGTGTCATGCTAATTTAAATAAAAAATGTGCTCTAGAGTATTTCTTTTAGAAGTCTTAATAAGATTCAAACCTTGGATGCTTAAAATTTGGTTTTATTCAAAATGAAGATGCCATGATTATTTAAGAACTCTTTGGCTCATTTTTATATTGGGTTGATTTATTCTGTTCTTAAGAGAATGTTTTATGGGTATCATAGCAGGAGGGACACTGTGCTTATCTAACGTGCATAAATGCAGTCCAGTGGACACAAAAGAAAGCACAGGGAGCTAACTGCTCATCATGTTCTCAATTAGGCTGATCAGCAATGGGATGTTAAGCTGGTATGGTGCACAGAAAAGAATGTAACTCTTTGTAAAAATAAATGTTGCAAGAAGGAATCTATGTTGAACCAAATAATAAATATTCCAAAGGATAATAGAAAGCCATTTTGCCTGGGGAGTGCTGGTGTTTTTGCCCCTGCTCTTTATTTCTCTGAAGTTTATTTGCTGTTTATGCGGACATTATACTGTAAAAACCCTTTGATGAAGTGATAAACTTGTGATACTTGTAAGAAAAAAGTTTGGCTATATTGGAGTTATTGCTGCCAACTTGCAGTGCAAAGGCTTTCTAGTCATGGTGAAAATGTTAGAATAAACAAGCCTTATTAACTTTAAGTAAACCTTAATATATTAAAAGGTAAGTGTGCATTTTTAAAGTACTGGAATGTGGATTAGAGCATTATCACAAAAGGAGGTTACTATATTGACAATATCAGCCTATAAGAGTGCTGGATGAGTCCCCTTTTCAGGCTGAGAAGTAGTATTTTTTTTTCCAAGGTGAGATGAAATGTTTTAGACTGTGGGGAGTGCTGCAAGTAATAGATGTTATTAACTGGAGATTTAAACTTTGTCCCTGGCTGCTGCTGGGTTTAGATTTTATGGTAGTTCTCTATTTCTCCGACTTGTTTTGTATAGTTTGTGTTGATTTAGTCTGTCAATGTAGGCTGGAGAAACTTGCCTCATTCTGGAGTTTCAATGAATCTCCTGAAGAGTTGTAGGAGATAAGGTATGGTTTTCCCTGGTTCTCTCCGCTGTGGCAGGGCAAATACTATATCTTCCTGCAGCACTACAGCAGGACTTCCTAGGAAGAGCAGATGTAGGTACTGGGCTAGTGATGCTAACTTGGGAGAAGTGATACCTGGGAGGGCAAGTTTCTTTTCCTGCTGGAGCAGTAAGCTCTGTGTGCTCATGAGGGTCCCTTCCATTGATACTTGAGCTTGTGAGACTCTTTCTCTTACCTTTTGAGAAAATAGTCTCAAAGGTCACTTTTTTTTTATTCAAATGTATATCTTATGGGGACAGGATGGCTTGCAGCAATTGTTTTATTCTCCTGCCATGTAAACTCTTTGTTAAATGCATGTGATGATGTGTGTGAGGGAAGGTGAGAGGCAGTTCTGCTGCTGTTCCAGGCCATGGGAAGTCACCTGGGCATGGATTAACAGACTGAGGAGGAATCTTATTTCAGAACTAGAATCACACATTTTGGATTTCTTTCTTTAACCTTACATTTCTAAGTCTACCAAAACTTTAGGGTGTTTTTTCTACGCAGTAGACTTCTTAGCATCACCACTCTTCCTGAGGTTATGAAGAGTTTAACTGCGTGGTTTTTTTTTTAGCATTTTGACATACAGCCCTTTAATGTTTACAGTTACTTTCACATTTTTGATATCACTGTTTTTATAATATATCAGGAAAGTTTGTACTTCACTGATGAATGCAAAGTTCAGCATGTTGTCATCTGGCTGTTACACAGTGACTTGCAGAGCAGTATAAAATGATTGCACTAATCTCACAGGGTGTTTATTGCTTCTACAATACTGGCATTTATAGGAGAAAAGAAAAAAGGAAGGAAAAGTGTTTTGTGCCATGGAGTTAATAATGCTGGTGGCAGGTCTCCAATGGCTCTGTCTTTCCTTCAAGTCTGCTGCCTGTTGGATGGCATGTGGACACATTTTACTGTATGAAGCTTCCTGACCGGCATAGAGAGTTGGATCCATTGCAAACATCCCTTGACTGCAGCACTGGCATAAATAAAATGGCACGATGGAGAACTGAGCTGGTATCTGTGCCTGCCTCAGCAACATGTTTTCTGTTTAGTGTTCATGGATTTCACTTTCATGAGCTCCTTTTGAGAGGTTTGAAGATATGACAAGTGTGGTGACCTGCAATAGTTGTAAGACAAACACTTAATTTTTTTTGTGTAATGCTTTCCAACACTCTTCTACAGTGCCGTCCAAAAGATCTCTTATTAAGGCTTTACAAGCTTAGCTAGTCATGTAGCTTTAATGCTCTGTTTGTCATCTGGTTATTAGCTGTAGCTGAAGGAAGAACTAAATCCAGAATCCAAATGAAAGACTCTCAGTATGCCTATAATAAACAAGCAAAGAAACAATCCCTGTCCTCTTCTTACTTTCTAAATATTGTCACTCTATAGCTGCATCAACATTTTTCTGTACAGGCTATATCCTGGCCCATGGATTCCAGAAGATAACTTTGATCAGGAAATGACTATCAGCCACATCGCTGCCCCAAGCAAGGATGAATTCAGAACCCTCTATAGAGTTTGCAAGTGGGTTTACAATGTTGTCTTACATTAATGCAGAAGACTTTATCTCCCAGAGATGAGGAAAAATCTTGCTGGAAACACTCTGTGAATAATAATTATGAAGCTTTATTCACTTCTGATTTTTATTTTGAGATGTCTGGGAGAAAACTGCATGATGAGATAGATGGAATTATCTCTTTTGCTATGTGTTGCTCAGGGACTTCTTTTTTTGCTTCTGGATGATTGAGGAAAAATGAGAAAATACTTAAACTGAGAACTAGACTTCCTAATAGTATGAAAAACATCCTAAGGGGCTGGATGTATGTTGTAATGGCAGTGGTTTATTCGAGGATCGGTAATTGAGAGGTCAAGCTTGAGAATCATGATGCAGTTTCTAAAGAGAGTTCAGATTATTCAGGAACACAGATTTCTGATGGGAGAGGAAATAGAAGATTTTTTTTTTAATATTATAGGAAGAGGTAGTATGTTTTGGACAACAGGCTCTGTTATCCCCTTCTTGTTTGCCACAAAGGTAGACACTGAAAAGATGAAGATCCAAGGACAAATTACTGCCTGCATTTTCCTCCTGTCTTATTATAATAGCTGTTGCTGTACTGCTATGTAGAAAATTCATTGCAGTGGCAGTGTTGGGATATATGTAATTCTGGAACTGCATTAGGTTTTTAATGACTCCTGAGGCTAAATCACCCATTTGTTAACAGTTCTTTGGCTATCAGAAAGGCTTTTGAAAGTGCTCAGGGTTTACAGGTTCTGTAATCTGTTTCCTGGGGTTTGGGGAAGTTGCTGCTCATGGCAGGGCTCTGCAAAAGGTTGTTTTTTGGATGACATAGTTCATTTCAGTGCAATCTCTGAGACTTGTCATAGAGTAGAACATCTCCAGATTAAACATTTTCCCAAGTTAGTAACTCTTATGTGGATGGTGATTGCTAGCAAGGAGAGGAGGATATTGAAAAGGGCTGTTGTATGTGGATTTAGCAAATAACAACTACACAATATTTATGTAGCAGCTACATCCTGTTAAATACATTTAAATATAATACTTGACAGCATCTCTTCAAATACCAATTAGTATTTTGCAGGAACCTCAGTGGTTGAGGTGGACTGTGAGTCCCAACCTACTGAAGGGTTCCTTAAATCAAGACGTTGAGTCTTTCAGAATAAATAGGTTTACACTGTGTGATTATTAACAGCACTGAATAAATGTGTGAAATCCTAGAAGCTGTATGCAGTGTCTTACCCAGAAAGGTCCTTGGTAGCTGTGAAAACTGTATTGACAATCAGTGAGGGGTTATGTCCTCAGGAGACACTATCTCCCTACGCATTATATGAAGGAGGAGGAAGGAAAGAGAGGAACTGACCTTCACTGCAGGAACTTCTCAAGTTTGCAGCTGAATAGCTGCCAAAGCCAAATGGAGAAATATCTCTCTTGTCCCTCAAAACTGCTCTATCCCACTCTGTGCTACATTTGAAATAAGGCGATAACTGTTTTCTGTCTTCTGATTGCACTCAATGAAACACATAAATGCTGGCAGGATGAGACTGAATATCATGTTCTGAATGTGCAATGGTCTTTTTCCTTGAGAAGCTTTATTTTGTGATTTAATTATTGTATGACAAGGGTTTGTCTTTGCTCATAATAAGAAGGCAATTTAATTGCATTCTCAATTTTATAGGCAGGATCTAAACAAGAATTACTAGAAGGTGTTTCTCATAATATTGACAATTCATTTTCCGTAGCACTTATTTATAGGCATTTCATGGCTGACACAGATGTATGTACAGCATTAGTACACATTTATAGACTGTCTGTAGTTTAAGGCAAATAAGCAAGCCTTGCCTTTAGTAGAATATTTTCCTGCATAAGGACTCAGTGGATAATGGTGTCTTTGCTATGTGTGAAGTGTATGGGTATGACTCATAGTGTCATAAATACTACGGCTATTACAGTGAGCATCCAAGTGAAATTACACAAAATTATATATTTGCAAAGGTTCTTTTCTCTAACGGCCAAACTTCAAAATAGAAAGCTTTATTATGCATTTTAATGCTTTTGAACTACTGAATGTTCTTGCTGGCCCACTAGACAGTTTAATAGGGCTCATGAACATCATCAATAATTCATGTGTCTCTTAAACAAGGATGAGGTACTTGTTGTTCAACTCTAATATGAGCATATGATATCGTGAACTACGATAGGATGCTCAGGAACACGCTCGGTGTTGGCCCGTGAGCTTAGAGACCTGCAAGGTTCTTGGATTTGAAACCCTTGTGGGTGGTGCTCCTGAACAAGGTCTGTTCCTTTTTGTCCTCACCACAACTATTCCTTTTCCTGAAAGGGAGATGACTATTATCTGAGGATGTGGTGAGCTCCCTCCAGTGTGACTTCCCTGATGTAAATGGTGTAAATAATCCCCGGCATATGCCTGTAGGTGCTGGCTGGACCAAAGATGGGAAACAGATGGTCCAGGTGGGCAGGCACAAAGGAAATCTTGTCTGGGGTATGTGAGGGTGCAGGTGGCATTAGCAGCAGAGGAAGAGAGTGTTAAAGTGAAATGCACTGTTCCAGTTCAAGACAACTGAAAATCCAGGGTATATTAACTCATATTTATGAAGAAACCAAATGATATGTGATTTTTCTTTTTCTTTAGAAGTATGTCTTTGACCTTTTTTGGGGGGCTTTATTCTTATTTTCAAGTATTGTGACATCCCTTGTTATGCTAAGTACCACATCCAGATAGAAGATTTTAGTTTTAAAGAGGATGAGGGGGATCAAGGGTGAGTACAAGGAAGGCTGTCCCCAGGTCCAGTCCTCTTGATGTGCCTCAGAGAATCCTATGGGAGGCGTTTGCTGTCTTTGATCTCATTTTACCATTGGAGAACTGAGACACGCAACGTATTGAGGCGTGATATGTCCAGGTTGAGCATCTCGACAGAGCTGAGAAATCACTGTGAGTTTCCTGGATAACAATCTAGT
This sequence comes from Piaya cayana, assembly GCA_013389865.1. NCBI lineage: Eukaryota > Metazoa > Chordata > Aves > Cuculiformes > Coccyzidae > Piaya > Piaya cayana. The sequence goes on from WAAB01006919.1 coordinate 80,915, forward strand.
CTTACCTTCATCCTTTAGTTTTGTCCCATTTGAGCCATGTTCAGGTGTTTCAACAAATAGAATAAGAAATAACAGAGGGCTCGGAAATTGAGGGTGTAGTGTCTTGTACAGGTATTCCTGAAAATTGTTAACAATGTTTTTTTCAATAGAATTTGTTGCACAAAAAGCAGTAACTTGTCAGATAAATGCAAGAAAACAGTATGTGTAACCATTCAAATTAGAGTTTTACTGTAGGTGGAATAAGTCCAAAGTCAAGACCTTCTTGTCTCTCCATATTTGAACTTATTATTCTTTATCAGGCTTCTAGGAAAAATCTCATGCTGACTTCCTGAGGTCTGTATTTGCTATCTGGATAATGGCCAGTTTGTGTCCCTTCTTTGTTCAGGATCTGTAGTGTGCAGAACTCCATGGCTATGCAGCTTTCAGGAGTCAAGCCATGATCCTCAGGCAACAGTGAGCTGTGCTTGTTTGAAAGTAGCTTTTATGCAGCAAGCTTGAGGGCTGGTAATGCAGCACAGTGTTGTGTCCTGCCAGCACAATGTCTGTGTTCAGTGAGCTGAGAGAAGCTTGAGTCTGTTCAGCTTTGTATCACCCCAACAATGCTCAGGGCTGAGGGAGATGCAGTTTCACCAGCACTGGTGCTGTGTTCGTGTGCCTTAGGTGCAGAGTTTCCAGCAGAAATAGTCCTGAATACCTGTTTTTCCACACAGACTGCAATAAGGTTTGTTTTAAAGTGCAGCTCATTCTGGATGTATTTTCCAGGTTGTGAATGTTTGAAAAGAAAGATGATGGTTCTTCACTTCCTTCTTGCTGTAATGATGACATTGAGATTTCAGCTTTTCTCTCAATTGCTGCATTTCAGTGATCTCTTTCCTCTGGCTGGCTGGAGTGTTTGAGCTGAGAATTCTGACTCTGTGGTGAAAGATCAAATAATGCAAGTGGCTGACAGTGATTCCTAGCCATCTTGCACTTATGGTTTGGAGTGGCTGTTAATGAGTAAAGGTTGGTTGTTCCATACCAAGGGTTACTGTGCTTGATTGTCTGGGACACACAGCCTGAGCAAATTCACTTTATCATTAGGCAGGCAGCAGGGCACCTGAGATTAGAGCTCACGTACTGCACAGGACAATGTTCATCATGTGAAAGCTAGAAATCCAAGCATTTGAATCTGTACATCAAAGCCTGTTTCCAAGATGTTTGAATCTGACATGAGATGATTGTGTGTCCCCATAGATTGTGGCTGAGCTTGGAGCAGTGCTGCCTCCATTGCCTCTTACGTGCCTGCAGCTGCTGCTTGCGCAGTGGTTCAGGTTGTGTTGCTGTTGCCCAAGCTGCTAATTGACAATGAAGTAGCTCTGAAATGTGACTGATACCATTTCATAAAGATTTATTTTATCCGTACTTTCCTCTCTCATGGCTGTGACAAGTGCTGGAGTCCCTCCAGACTGTCAGTGGGCTACAGCATGGGACCCTCTTTTCAAATCTGTTTTCTGCTTTATTTCTTAGTGTCGTGTTTTGTTTCCATGGAAACTCCCCAACCTAACTCAAATTATAAGAATGTCAGGTGCATAAACAATGCTGTCATTAAAGAGCATCCTCACCTCTGGACGGTGGCTCATCATGTGTCCTACCAGGCAAGCAGTGTGGCAGCAGGAGATGCTGTGTGGCCACCAAAACAGTGGGAGCCTGCAAGATTTTGTAAGTGCTGGTGAAGCCACCTCTCACCCCTGGAGAGGCGTTTTCTTTGAGTAATGTTCCTTAGTGCTGTTGTGCCCGTATAAATTGTATTCATAGGAAAGAAGGAATATTTTGCCATCAAAAGGATGTGCTTGGGTTGCATGTAAAAGTGTGTCTGCATAGTATATTGAAAAGAACAAATTTACAACAGCAGTAAAAATGTTAAACAGAAAATATTATGTTTCCAGGAAATAAGGATTAACCATGAAGTGCACCTTAGAGAGAGGCATTAACTTCTATCACTGAGCATGGAAACATGCCTAGGAGATATCCTGGAAACTTTTGTATCTGTAGTGCTCTGATGAATAAGAATGATTGATTGGCATCAATATTTCCCATCTGCTTGCACCCTGGCATAACATAAACTGCTCATGGCAATGTCTTCCTCCTTGCAGTCTCACCCCTACTGTTGTCATTTAAAAAGAACTTCAGTAAGAGAAAAAAAAGCTTACTTTAATGATGTAGAGACAAAAATATGGTGTATGGTGCCTGGAAGAATTTTTTTTCCTTCTGTTTTTGTGAAACTTCACAGATACTTTAATATTGATAACTACTTTTTTGTGAGTGCCACATTTGCAGGACAAAAACACACGTTCAAGAGAATTTGCAGCCCTTTAGGGAAGAGGCATTAGACTGAGATAAAACATGGCTCTGCATCTCTCTAAAAATAAGATATTTGCATCTGTACAAGGACTTCAATTTTGGTAGCTAGGAATAGTCTAGGCATCTTCATTGTAATTATTAAGAATTACTAACTTGCACAATTACTGCTTTAAGAGAGATGTGAATGTACATTGCGTTTCAGAGGACATGGAGAAGTGAAGAATTTATTGCTATTTAAAAAACTGGAGGAGTTTACTTGTTTGCTGGCAAATAGCATAGGAATTCAAGAATTGCCGGGCTGGAGAAGCCTGTGTTTTTTGGTGTCTCCATGTTAACAAGCACTAAGATCAGACATTTCAGAGAAATGGAGGAGCCTTGTCTTAGGAGAGGTGAGAGAATTTCTTCAGCCAGTGAAAGCCTGTGGGTGAGAGAGCGAGGGATGCAGAACAGGTGTTATTTTTCTTATCAATTTCTTTGTAATGGTTGTCACATTACTTTTGAACAACCCTAAAAGAAAATCATCGGTTTGGAAAGTGATCAGTGCCAACATGTTGTTTCACATAAATCAGCAGCTACTCTGCTTTACTAATGTGAAATGTTGGTGCTCAGAAGCTCCTTTCTATATTGCTAGTCACACATCCATAGCCTGCAGACTGCCTTGGGACCCCCTGAACTCATGGAGGGTTGTGTGTGTCTCATTATTTATTCACTGGGTCTTGGGTTCTGTTCACATAGCAGAATCAGCCCCAAGTCCTGCAGCCTGGAATTTAGGAGCAGCAGAAATGTCTGCAGCCTGTAGTGGGGCAGTCAGGTTATGGCTTTGCTGATCATCTGGTTATATCATGCAAGAACAGTAACTTTTTCTGGAACTTGCAAAATGGCCACAACTCTGCATCTTACAACTGGGTTTGTATACCAACTAAAATGATCTTCCATTTTTCTTCTGTAACACCGTAGCCATATATTATTCTGCAATGAAAAGGAATCTTCCCACTCAGTGTAGATCAGCTCAATTCTTTTGCATATTATCTGTAGTGTCTGTCAGGTTTTCATACTGGCTTTTTATTTGTCATTAACTTATTGTGTTGATTAAAATAGATGAGGTAGCGTGTACTTTTTTTGCATCAACACTGAACTGGAAGCCTAAAACTGGGCTGTACTATCAGGTGCAGGTATTCCTTGTTAACAGTTAGATGTCAGCGCACTGTTGCTGATTGCTTCTTTCATTGGTTGGGTTGTGAGCACTCCTCCTGGATTCAGACTACCATTTGGCTGTCATTCTGGCCTTGTGATAAGTATTTCCTACTGCAGAATGCTACTGGAATAAGCTCTTAACACATCTTCTGGTCCTTGGGAAGCCCTGTTTTCCACAGCACGTTCTCTTTTGAAGTCTGATTCAAAGCCTATTGTAATCGGTGTAGTCTCCTATGCATTTTAATGCAGCCAAATCAATGGTCATGCATTTGGTAACAAAGAATATTGCTTGCATCTGCAGGGTGGGAGGATTCGATGTTAAGAGTACCATGACGCTGAATGGGAATCGGGTGTCTTGCTGAAACCCAGCCTCGCCTAAGCTTTGGCTTTGAGCGACTGCATGTGGCCCTTGGATGTACCTGTGGGGGAAAGGATTATTGCTCCTGTACACCCTGCTGATGAGGTGGCTGCCTAGACACTCACCCCCACTCTGATGTTAATATATTTTTAAAAAGGATTATAGCCATTTGTAGAGGGCTCAGAAAAGTTCTGCAAAAATGACTGAGTGTCCGTAAAATTGCATTTTTAAGGAGAGGCTCAGTCTAGTTAAAATAAGGTTAAGAGGATTTATCAGAATATCAGGTACTTATCAGATACTTACCAGAACTATGACAGGAGATTTATGGTCCCAAGAAGGTTTTTGAAATAATAGGTGAAAGTAGAACTATATAAATCAGTGGACAGAAGCTAAAATTAGGCTAATATGTATTGGAAGAAGCATAACCCCCCAAAATCTAAAACTGAGTGAATCTTAACCACTAGAAATCCTTGGGAATGTAAAGGTTTGAGGTCAGCACATTACTGACTTCTATGGTAGCTACAGGAGACTGATTAAAGATTTCTGGGTTATACTATGTGAAAGATGCATCAAATGTTTAGTCTCTACTCTTGGCCTTAAAACCGAAGCACTTGGCAGTCACTGATTTGAGTGAGCTTTGGCAAAAACTATTTCAAATCACACCATTAGCTGCTAATTCCCATAAGGATCTAGACTCCATTGTCCAGGATTTCTCTGGGACAACATAATTTTAAAAAGGATTATTTTGCTTCACTGGTTTGATTGATTTTTTTTTTTTAATAACTCTCCATTATTTGAAAGTGATATTTCTTATTGTATCTTTTTGCTGGAGTAGGTTTAAAATATAATGTTTTTAACTCTATATAAAATTATCTTGCTGATCCTTACAAATGTTTTCTCCCAAGAGCAAAATCTCTAGCTAAGTATTCTGGGTGAGTAATGAAGCTGCTTTAAAAGTGCCCCTTTGAAATGCACATGTTAAGTAAGTGAAGAAAGGAGGGATGGGGAAGAATTTATTAATTTTCTTTCACAACTTTAAGCTATAGTGATCTTGGATGTTGCCCACGCATTTACTAGGTATAAAATTATCAGAAATATTTTCTTTTCCCCAGATTTTACTTCCCTTTAAACAACTGTAATCAGATTTACAGGTCACAATGATGTTGCAAATAGGGTTTTGTACCAAGATCACAGTTTGAAATTATACCTAGCTTTATTGGTTTTGTTTTTTTTTTTAATACAGCGTTTATGATAGTAGGATTGAATAAATGTCCTATGCATTGATGTCTTATGAGTAGCACTCTCGGTTTTTAGTTCTCTCAATACCATGCTCAGCTGAAAGCACCGTCTGTGTAAGGGTCTCATTCCAACTCTATACATACAGATCGCGACCCATAACTGTGTGGCAGCAGTTTGTCCTGCATTTTCCTTAAAGGTCTGTAAATTACATGCTTTGGAAAGCAGAGAGTGATTTTGGTTTTGAAACACAATGTTCCCAAGGCAGACTTGCGTTGGGAAGCTGTAAGCTGCATTCTTGCTTTGGAGAGTTTTAAATTCACTGAAAATCTTTAAGCTCCGGTAGAAGCAAGGACATGGGTCAGTGTGGCAGTGTCACAAAATCCAAATGGATGACATTTTAATGCCAAACAGAACTGTACTTCTGGAAAATAATAACAGTGCTTCACCCTGCTCAGTCTCCTTCCAAATGTTTCATTTGCATTAATAAAGGTTTGGGATGTTCTCGTATGGTTGATGCTATTAGTATTGCAGACAGGTGCTTTTAAGATAAGAACGCGGCTGTTGAAGTACTGCATATGGGTAATATAGGAGTAAGAATAATATAAATTTAACTAAACTGGCTTAATGAGCCAACTCCTGCTGGAAAAACACCAATAAGCATAGAATGAGACAGAATGAAGAAGCAAAGAAGCTCATCAGATAGCAAAACCACTATGTGCTATCAGCTGCGCTGGTCTTTGCAGAGAAACTGCCCCAAAGATACTCCTAGACACTGAAGTGGATGGAATCGAGAAAGGTAAGTTGGAATAAAGGATTATGTGTATTTAGAAGAAAGTTGCACAGTATATATCATAAAGCTGAAACACAGCCACTGGGTTATCTGGAACGTATCTGTAGCTGGAGCAATGGAGTGGTGCCTGGGAGCATCCGTACTGCCCTGGTGGTGCCTGTGTGGCATGAGCGAATGAACCAGTGATCAGAATATCTTGCAGTTTTATTAGGTGGGTTTAGTAATTTCCCCTTCCAGTTTCCATCCTTCTACTTTAGATTATGTTAGGATAAAACCTACCCTTCCCTTGACAAATGTTTGTTCCTTGATGTCTTTTATAGCAGTTATCACTCTTCCTGTTTTTTCTCAAGTATTTGTTGCAGGAGGACTTGAGGGGCTGTGTTGTTTGGGAATTCTTTTGAGGCTGAAGAGGTCTTTCTAATGTTTACCTGCACTTACTGTGCTAAAATCTTGGGAGCTGTTTTCTTCCTGTGATTTCAGTAGGTAGTGGTAGTATTTGCAAAGATCAACAGCCATTCATTCAATTGTGCTTAAAATCTCATTTTCCCAAGATTTTATAATTTAAAATCTGAAGCATCTAAAATATAGAGTTTTTGTGCATTTTTTTTCCCCGTACAAAATTCTACTTTTTCTCTACTTTACAAAGCTTTCTTAGCCTTCTGGGAAGATAAGGTTTATGTGCCTAGAATTGATAATAGGAGATTCATAGGAAATTTCAGCTCCACTTCAAAGAGAAATCCTTTTGATTTGGGGTGCCCACGTAGAGCTGGCTGTATGGTGTTTCATCCCTAGGGTTATCTGTATTGCAGACACCATGCAAACATTTATTTAGTTTAGTGCTACCATGGGTGCATCATCTTTTGTGCTTTTTTTTCAGCATGTTTTATAACTAAAGCATCTGTCTGAAGTCCTTACTGCAGAAGAGAGCAAGATAATTTTCCCTAGTTTGTGTACTGCAATATCCTTCCATTGTATGCTCTGTTCTTATGAGTCCACAGCTTCTATTTGTCCTTCATATTTTGTTTTTATCCCAGTCCATGAGGCATTTCGTAGCCTGCAGCTGCTGTTCTTCAACTGCTGTTTTGTGGACAGAGCTGTATCTCAGAGTGTATTTCTACTGTTAAAGAATAAGAACATCTTCCTACTGTCAGTCACTAATAGGGTTTGTTTTATTCTTGAAAGCGGGTAATTCAGAAATTGGAGTCATCACTTTGGGATGAAATTTGCTGTGCCAAACATACTTTAGCTTCCAAGAGTGTATTTTGCAATTGAAAAAGAAAAGGCTTCTTGGTTATGAACATGAGTTGTTAAAGTCATAGGATACCCCTATTCCTTTACTTTGAAAGTTTTTTTTCTTAGAAAAAAAAATTTTGTGGGTGACATAGCAAATTGTGTGTGGCATTATTATCATCATACTGTATGTCATGCTGTTGAACTTGTGGGTTTGTAATTTTTTGGAAGCGTGTAAGAGCCAATGTTCAAATGGCCATTTCTTATAAATATAAATAATTTTAAAAAAACCTCTTAAGAGGGCAGTCCCAGTCAGTATGGTCCAGACCTTACCCTGAGGTCATTGCGGAGTAAAGAAAAATGTAATTTCTCAAATTGTTACTGTTTTCTGGTCTCTTTTATTCTCACTGAGCAGTTCTTTAACTGATAGTCTCTCAAATAAATCCTTATATCGATGTGTAATGTTGCTGTTTTGTTTTGTCTTTAAATAACATAACCTCCGCCTTCTTGTGAGCACCTGAATTTCTGGCTGCTCTTCACTGACAGCACGGCTGTGGCACAGGGAGAACGCGATGGTCACTGTGGGAGCTGGGTGTTGCGCCTCTGTCTGCTGCACTCAGTGGGGCTGAGACGCTCGCAACAACTTGCCAAGGACGCAGAATAATGGAAATAATTTCTGAGGTTTGGAATCTATTTATAACCACAAGAAAAGTGCTTTTTAAAGGCAAAAATTGCATGCAATGTCTCCTGTCAAAATCTCACACATCAATGTCAAATTCTCCTGACGTTGACAAAATAGCTATTTCTGCATGGAAAATGTGACAAAACTGAGTTTTGAATTTGCTGCTGACTTTTGTATTTGCTGCTTCCCTTGGAATTAGCTCATTTCTCTGTGAAGATGTTAATTTTAAGCTAACAACTCTAAAAATGGGTGACTTTTCCCCTCAAATTAATCTTGATGTTGAGTTTTTATTAGAACTGTAATGTACTCTTTATGAAATACTTGTCACAGGAGCCAGGAGGAGAACTGCACGTAGCAAACTGTACGGTCAGGTACACAAAGCAGTAAATTCACAGCCTCTTCCATGACTCTCACCCTGAAACCCCTAAAGATGCCTTTGGCCTCATCAATGCAACAGAAGAAGAAGCTGTTGCTATATGTGCTGTGTGAGTACTAAGGGAGTCAGTTTGTCATGATGGTGTTGCCCAATACATGATGTGCTTATACTTAAAAGACTTTCTCAAGACTTTTGAAAATTTTCATTTGTTTTACTCAAGGATAGTGGGGAGTAAGCGTGAAGGACAGTGGAAACCAAGTATGTATAAGTGTTTTGTGGATGTGGTCCAACTCTGCATTGATATTGATAAAAAAATAAAAATGTAGATTATGATCCTGACAGACAGTAAATTACTGACAGCTATTTGTTTCTGAGCCCAACCGCTTTTACATTTAATTTCATATCCTGAGGGAACATCTCTACAGCAGATCAAAAATGTTCAGAAGTTAATGGTCCTTCATCTGCAAGATCATTTCCCTTTTAAACACATACCGAAAACTGTCCCTTTGGAATGCAACATCCACAGCTTCTGTTTTGGAAGTCCCTATGTGGAGAGGTTCAGACTCAGTTTCTTTGAGAAAAAATTATCTCAGGACCTGCACAACTTTCTGCTCTTCTTCCCTCTCAGGTTCACTGAAATCAGCTGCTTCTGGCTGATGTTTCTTGGGAGGGGCAGAACCTGCCAGGGAGCTGTTTGGAGGCTTGCTTGTGCTCACCCTGAGGCTGATATTTATCCTTCCTTTGCAGGCACCTGTCTATGCTTGCTTGTCTCACAGGTCCTAGTCAGAAAAATCCTTTATTTGCATATATGTAGAGTTTTGGTTTTTTTAAATGGAGGCTTTGCAATCTGTATCAGTGGTAACTGTGAGTTTCTTTTTTTCTGTTTTCTCTCTTTTGGCAGCAAACTCCTCCTTTCAATGAAAAGGGTGCAGTAGTATTTGTCACATAGATCAGACAGGCAAAGGGGTGAGAAAGGTGGCTAAACATACCCTCTTCTCCTCAGTAAGTGTGCATGTTGGCGTAGGCTTTGCAGGCTAATTTTTCTGTATCGTGTGCTGATGTATTGCTCCAGCTGGGGCTGTAGGGATGGCCCAGGAACACCAAAAACTACCAAGCATCACACTCGCAGCTTAGGAATTATAATTTTAAAAGGTATGACCTCGAAAATCTTGAGGGGGAACAGTAAAAGGCAAATGGAAGTGAAGTTTTTATAACAGTGTGGCTAAGATGGCTCATCTTGTCCTTCAATGCATGAGCAAAGTAGGATGGAGTATGGATGTGACAGAGGATCTTTAAAAAGGATGCTGCTAATATGACATTAGCTGGTTCCAGAAGGATATACATGGAAATTAATTCCTGGAGAGTGGGTTTGATAAGCATCTTGAATTGTTCTGGGTTTGAATGGGAACTGGTGATAGTTAAGTATACCACTGCGAGGTTCAAATAAAGGTTTGTCCCTTACATGATCTTGCTGTTATGTGGATATCTGCGTCTCGTGGTTATCAGTTGGAAGAAGGCAAAGCGAGCAGATGATGCTGAATTATACAGGCAGCAGTGCATAATCATATTTCTCATTCATGGTGGAGGTGGATGGAATTTCTGTAGAGATATATTTGAAATCCTCCTCAAATATTTTTAATAAAATGATGTATTGGTGATTTCAAAGCAATCGGCTCCTCAATCTGTCTGATTACATGTGGCAATACAGAAAGCAGGACATTTTCAACCTAAAAGTCTGCACACAAGTTTTGCAGCTCCAAGGTTTGTTGTAAATAGCATGGAAAAAACCAAGCATCTTAGTATATGACCTAAGATGCAATCCTTCCTTCTGCATATTATCCATTCCTTGTTGATTAATTTCTTTTATACAAGGAATTCCAATCTGCCACAGAAGACTGAATCCTAGTAGTAATAACTGGTACAGATACATTTATCTGATAATAGCCCCACAGCAACCTATGGATTTTTTTTATGCTGTAATAAAAGCAATTTTTAAAAAAGGAAAAGCTAAATCCTGTAATCCTTTGTTCATCTTGAAGTGAAAATCTTCTGCAGTCTGTGTGTGAGACAACTGCTACATTAGGTGCTAACTCCTCAAGTGCTTCAAGGAGGAAGCACAGCATAAATATTTGTAGCTGAGAGTTGAGTCCTGTTGGTGTGCAAACATCTGATGCTGGGGCCTCCTTCCCTGCTTGTTTGGAAACTTTTTGGGTGGCTTAAATATCACCTGAGATCAACAGAACCCCTCATTTGAGGTCTGTGGTGCTTTGTTTTACTGATCTAGCTGCTCTGGAGTTTACAGTCTTCCTCCCGGTTGTGGTTCTTGACCGACTCTAAGCATTTGCAGACCACAAATGCAGACTCCATAATCTTTTCTTTAGAAAACTGAGTGGCTTGGTTGAAAGGTAAATTTCCAGTACACAAGAGCAATGAAGCTGGTGAAGGGACTGGAGAACAAGACTTATGAGGAATGGCTGAGAGAGCTGGGGGTGTTTAGCCTGGAGAAGAGGAGGCTGAGGGGAGACCTCATTGCTCTCTACGACTACCTGAAAGGAGGTTGTGGAGAGGAGGGAGCTGGCCTCTTCTCCCAAGTCACAAGGGACAGGACAAGAGGGGATGGCCTCAGGCTCCGCCAAGGGAGGTTCAGGCTGGACATTAGGAAAAAAATTTTCACAGAAAGGGTCATTGGGCACTGGAACAGGCTGCCCAGGGAGGTGGTTGATTCACCTTCCCTGGAGGTGTTTAAGGGACAGGTGGACATGGTGCTAAGGGATGTGGTTTAGTGTTTGATAGGAATGGTTGGACTTGATGATCCGGAGGGTCTCTTCCAACCTGGTTATTCTGTGATTCTATGATTGTAAGAGAGGTATAACAAGACAGGCAACCTTGTACATGCCTTCTGCATTGTATGTGCTGTATCATAGTGCATGGCACTCCCTTTCTCACATTGCAAGACTGGTTTCACTGTTCTACTAATGCAGCAATGAAAGGATGACTTAGTCACCCATTTGTCCAGTAGATCTAGGACAGGTCGGAGAACTGAACTTACTTTCTTCCATGGCTGCTGAAATGGTGATGAGCAGTGGGAGCAGGCACTGAGTGCGCCCAAGGTGGCTGAGACCTGCAGCAGTACAACTAAGTGCTACAGCACTACCAACTTTGCAACTTGTGGTTTCACAACTGTCTGTAAAGGACATCATGAGAAGTAAGGATGTGAGAACAAGGAGTTTGTGCTCCTAATCTCTATGTTCTGCTGTAATTTTTTTTTTTTTTTTTTTTTTAGAATTTGAAAGAGATGAAACCACAGTAGGAACAATTTACCTGTTTGGAAAGATTGTGTCAGATGTTTTTAGAAGATGGAGAAATAACTTCTTGTCCCTTGTGTGCAGTGGATATTCCATTTGTATGTGACATTTATTACTGTATTGCCCCACTCAGTTTATTTATCCTAGATGATGACAGAACTTTTCTGGTATTACAAAAAAAGGGAATGTTTCATATTTGTTGTCAATGAAATACATTGTAAGTTTACGTAGTTATTTAAAATCCATTATTATTTTCAAGGGAATTATTCTTTTATTTTAGTGTTATCACTTTTGATAATTATACAGTCTAAAGTCATCCCTTAATTAGGGGATGGCATGGTAACTCAGTTGCTGCACAGAAGTTATGCTGATTTTTGAAATATGTTTCATTCCCTAAACCAATGTGGAGCAGCCCTCCAAAATAACTCCACTGAATGCTGTGGAATTGAACCTGTAAAAGCTCATTTTTTATAACTGCTAAAGCAATAAGAAGCACAGCTAACACCTGTAATAGAAGTCATCTTCATGACTGAGTGGTAAAACTTGCAAGGACTTCTCTCGCTGATGACTATATTTAAATGGGTGTGCCAGTGCTGGGCATTTAAATGATGGATGGCTGACTGCATGTGCTGCCAGTGCTGGACACTGAGGAGCTGAGCTCTGAGAATGAAGTTCCATCCACTCTGGTATTTGGTTATCCATTAAAAATCTGATTTTATTTGATCTACATTTGAGCTGATCTTTAATCGAATTTATGTTTTTAAGGAGAGAAAAAAAAATCACATTCAATGTAATTCAGTGTGGCACATCTGTTGCTGTTCCCATTTAAGCCCTAAGCTTTTCAGTATAAAGATGCTTAGACATCTAAGAATGTGTCCATGCTTCTGGTGCCAGGATCTTTCCTTAATTTGCTCATATTTACAAACCGTAAACATTTACAGATCCTCTTGCAAGATATTTCTGTATTGCAGGATGCTATGATAATGTCTGTGTAAAAATATGTGTTAGGTGTTCTCTGCAATTACAAGTTTAAAAATTAAATTACATAGTTGTGTCCATCTTTTTAGGAAAGAAGCTTTGATAAATTATTCAAGACTTTTCAAAATTAGTGTTTAATGAATACTGGCACATTCTTGTATGAAGTTAGTTCTCTTATCTAAGGTTAAGCTATAAAAAGATATAAACTTTTAACCAGAGTAGAATTGATGAATCCATAATACCCACTTTAAATGGTAGCTCACATTTGTTCGAGCTGTTCTGCAAAATATGTTGCTCTTCAATGAGAGGTGCTCTGAATTTGAACAGCTGCATTACAAAAGCTTGCATACCCACACGATTAATAATAGCAGGGTAAAGCGAGTGTTTAATACCTAGGAGGCTAAGAAGGATCTACTCTCTTTTTTTTGCACGGTTTCTTGAACAGTGGAGGCCTTCGCGTTCCATCTCCAAAGCAGGAATCTCTATCTGAAAATGTCAAAATTGAATCTGACACTTCTTTTGGGAGTGAGTTTCAGAGATTGGTTATAAGTTTTGTGTGAAGGGAAATTCCACTGGGCTGGAGGTGTGTGTTTAAATTGATGTACATGTCAATGCTTGAGTGCTGAGCCAGACTGACAGCACAACAGCAATGAAGTGGGTTTGGGACAAGAAATGGAAATGAGCACAGGCATATGGAAAAATAGACAGGGAATGCTCAAGCAGATGTGGGAAACCAGATATCTATCAAATCTCTGTTTCCAGTTATGGAGAGTCAACCAGTCTGTGTAGCTGCAGCCTAAACTGGGCATGAGAAAGACGGGACTGGGAGCCTGATCGCAAGGCAGTTCTGAGCACTCATGAGTTGGGGAATGAAGTACAGCCCTTTGGGCTTTGTCCTGTGGTGGCTCTGACAGCTGCCTTTGACCCACAACCACCAGATTTTGAACTGAACAACTGAGAGCAACAGACTCCAAACATGGTAAATGTGAGACCGAGGAATGAGAGACTGCTGATTCCTGTTCATTTATGTAACTCAGAAGCTTCATTCTCAGCATATCTTATTGAATGTTTTGCTTTCTTAAGTGTCCATGGAACAACTGGGCAAACAACTCGCTGTGTGCCATTATCCATGTGCTCTTCTACCATGATTTATTTTGTTGAGCCAGCCCTCTCCCTTGTACTTTTGCTCCGTAGTTAACATCTGCATGCGGGAAACGGAAAGAAATGCATTGCAATATACTGGATATATAAGAGAAAGTATTGGCAATGGTTATGGGATCTGAATTTCATAAATACCCTCTTTCTATCCTTCCTTTTTCTTGGCTCAGATACTATGTAATTGGACTGCTAGTCATTTTAAAAACACATCTTCCCCATGGGCAGCAAAAGGAACTACCAGTGTGGTTTTGAATACCAGCAGGTCACCTCAGTCTTCCTACTGCTATGAGGAGTGTCCTGCCTTCATCACACTGGGGTCATGCTTTTGGTTTAATAGTTTCACTATGCTGCCCTGCTGACACCTTCTCCTTCATGTGGATGTTCTTGCAGTCATGTCTCACCTGTAATCCATTTGACTAAAGTGACAAAAATACCTTATAATCTTGATTTGCTGTGTTTGGAATGGTTTCTTCTCCACATATGGTGGCATCCAAACAGTCATAAAGTACAGTAAAAATCTGCACGCATTTTGCTTCATTATCGTTCACACCATTACTTTCTTATTAAATTCCTTGGTGAGGAATCTCCTCTTCTTGATATTAATATGAATTAATAGAATAATAATAGGTCAAAAAACCCCAACTTGGAGTGGCTACTATCTGGTTTTAAACTGTATTTTATTCCTCCCTTGTATCTCAAGATTTTCTTTCTCTTCCATCACTGTAATACATAGGAAAATACAATGAATATAAACAATTCCATCCAGCACTACACTGAATATATCCTGGTCATAGACATGCCAGCTTTTTAGATGAAACATTAAGTAATAAGTGACATACTTCTGTGAAGCGTCAAAGTTTTGAAATGCTTCATAATTTGCTCTGTCTAAAATGTGTTTCTTGCTGTGGTTCACTGAGGAAACTCTTGCCACTTCGGTGTGCTCTGCAAAAGGAACTTGGGGAATAAATTTAATAACAGTTTATCAAACACTGATTTTTAGTTGCTTATCTATTTCTTTCTGGACTGCTACAAAAGTGCTTGGCTTTACTTGCAGGATAGCCACAGTATATTTTGGGAAAATTCTAATAAGTTCAAGTGATGCAGAGTTCTGTGACTATGCACAGCAAATGATGTTTGCTGAGGAGCTGGTGATATCTTAAGTGATGAAATAACTACTAAGATTTTTTTTTTTTTTGTGGATTGCTAATGAGATACACATTCACATGACCTATAACAGTGTAGCATTTTATTTTGTTATTGTCTTGTTTAGCAGGCAAACGATCTTTATTTCAGACTGCTCAGCAGTAATTATTTTATCTTTAATTAAACAGATTATTTTTCTTGTCTTTGCTTCTTATGTTCAACTGGAAAATAGAACAGCTGAAATGTACTGTATACTTTGAGAGTTGAAAACATCTTTATTTTTGCTGAATACAATTTTTATAAAATCACTTAGGGCTTCTTCAGAGGAATACAGTAAGTGTTCATTTTCGATTTGTCCTTTTTACTCTACCATCTGTTTATGAGTGAAAATGTCAGCTTCTGGCCTTTCCACTTCCATTTAGACTTCAAAACTCTGAGGCTATGGCATCAGTATCTTTTGTACCTTCATTTGCTGCTAAATTTTCATTTGATGTTTCTGAGTGATGGGTGATGAACATGCAAACTTGAGCTTCAGAGACTGGGTGAGAGAAGCCAAAGCTGCTGCCAGTGCACGTGTCATCTCCACTCCTGAACGAGCAATGTGGGATGCACTGGTACTGTGCATGAGGCTGTCCTCACTGCATCTTTAGATTATTTACTGGAATAGATGTTGTACATCGATGTAATAGTATCAGTAACTTCATCTGAATATGTTGTAACAAATAAATATACCTGCAGCATCCCTATTTAAGATCAGTTTTCTCATCATTACAATCATAATAACTATATACCAGCCTTGTAGACCTTTTGACAAAGGGAAAGGGTAAAGTGTTGGTGTCTGCAGTATTGTGAGTGCTCCTGTAGTTTGGCTGAGACTGGGATCACTAGAAATCAATTAATCTGGTGTAATAAATACCTCCAGTGCTTCCAGGAGTATGCTCTAGGTTCCTCTTCACTTGTTACTAGAAGAATAATCAAAAGTTTGAAAATTTATTAGTTCAGCATCTTGTTTGTGAAGGCAAGGAAATTATTTGAAGAATTTCATATACATACATATATATATATATATGATGATATATCCTGTATTGATGTGGCAGCCTTGCAGAAGACCTGGTTAGATGTGAAGAAATGAAATAGTTTCTAAGAGAGTGAACAACTATTGAGAGACTGATGTTATGATGTATTAGTTAAAGTTTGGGCATATTCTGCTTTGTGGCAGTTGATATACCACTTTTTTTTTTTTTNTGATGGGTGATGAACATGCAAACTTGAGCTTCAGAGACTGGGTGAGAGAAGCCAAAGCTGCTGCCAGTGCACGTGTCATCTCCACTCCTGAACGAGCAATGTGGGATGCACTGGTACTGTGCATGAGGCTGTCCTCACTGCATCTTTAGATTATTTACTGGAATAGATGTTGTACATCGATGTAATAGTATCAGTAACTTCATCTGAATACACTGTAGCAAATAAATATACATGCAGCATCCCTATTTAAGATCAGTTTTCTCATCATTACAATCATAATAACTATATACCAGCCTTGTAGACCTTTTGACAAAGGGAAAGGGTAAAGTGTTGGTGTCTGCAGTATTGTGAGTGCTCCTGTAGTTTGGCTGAGACTGGGATCACTAGAAATCAATTAATCTGGTGTAATAAATACCTCCAGTGCTTCCAGGAGTATGCTCTAGGTTCCTCTTCACTTGTTACTAGAAGAATAATCAAAAGTTTGAAAATTTATTAGTTCAGCATCTTGTTTGTGAAGGCAAGGAAATTATTTGAAGAATTTCATATACATACATATATATANCCTGCATATTTCAGTATTGGGACTCATCTAATCTGCATCTTTATAGTCGATATTACATAGTGCATGGTGCTTGCTACTGTTGTCCAAAGGAAGCGCTAAAGTTTAATGTTAATTTATATGAATAATGAACTTTTTCTGATACAAGATCCTTGCTTATTCTCTAAACAGCATCTCCCACAGGTATCTGGAGCAAGTTCTGTACTAGGTTTTGAATATGCTCATGTCTTGAACGCTGGGAAAAGCATTTCCCTGGTATTGCTTGTATTTAGTAGAATTGTTCACCTCTGAATACTCTGTCAGCAGGCAATTTCATTCCCTTAATTTAGGGAGGTGATTGCACTTGCCCCTGATGCTGAGGTTTCCATTAGAACAAAGGGGCTGCTGCTGGAGTGGTGCTAATGTGTTTATTTGTACTCTGTCCATGTACAAAGGAGAGACACACACAGCCAGCAGTCCCATGGGTGGGCAACTAATCCAGGTCTGATTCATCGCCTGCAACTAGGAGAATTCCCAGTTTGGCTCATTCTAAAGGAGATACGTGAAAATAGTCCAGATATCCTCACAAATACATTGTTACTGCCTCATCCCAAATCAGTGTCTGTTTATGAAACTTCTAGAGAAAATATTACCTCAAACTAGAAATTTCCAATATGATGTTAACTTCTGTGTACTTGCAAAAATATGTGATTATAATTTATTGTACCTCTCATTTCCATTTTCTAGGGTAAATACTGAAATAAGATAACATGTTTTGAAGTAGATTTATACCTATGCAATACAAATTGCCCTGTCTTCTCACTGAGCCTATTGTGTATTTAGCAATTACCAGTTTTTCATAACAATGAACATGTTGTATACCATGGATAATTTTTTACTGCCATTGTATTAAGTTTTAGTAGTAATTTAAAATGAACATTTTTTATGACACATGTAATTTCAATGTCCCATAAACCAGTTAGGAGAATAGAACAAATTAATGATGCTTACCAATAATGGATCTTGTCAAAATGCATTTTAGGATAACAATGATCATAGTAATTCACTGCAATGAGTTTCTTGTGTCAAGCACTCTTTGTGCAATTACATTTGATAGAAATGATGATTGTTCATCAGAACCCATCTTATGATCTTGCCTAGATTTCAACCTTATTTACCCAAACACACGTGGAGGTAAGTCCACAGAACCAATGGATAAACCTCATAAAGAACAATCACTGCAATGCTTATATAATCAAATCCACCTGTTAACAAGAATATTTCTAAAAAAATCAAATAATTATCATCCCCAGGAGCAAAAGGCTGGGATTTGCTCTTTATTGATTATTGAGCTCAGCTGAGATTTTTATATTGATTCCAAAACTAAGTTGCTTTGCCAAGGGCATGAATTATGAATGCAGTCTGTTGAAACACAAACTATACTTCCTCTTAATGTGATTGCTACAGACACTGTGCTAGGCTCTGAGAACAAAGTGCAGGTAAAACAGGATGTAGATGTGCAGCAGTGAATATTATTTGTATTAACTGCTTGAATACATACCCTCAGGACTCAGGACAGCTATTGCAATGAGCAGTTAACATGCTGCCAATCTACAACTTAGTTTATATCGCACTAATTTGCTTCATGCTACTTTATACCTCTGGCCTCGGAAGAAATGCAGATAGGTCTTGAATGGTCTCTCCCTCCCCTTGATGATGCGTGTTGTTGTCAGTGTGTTTCCCATTTTGAATCTAGTGATCTGTAAGTCAGTGTTTTGGTTATCTTTTCAAACTTCTGCTGTAGCATCTTTCCCCCTTTTCTAGTTTCTTCTAATATCAAATGCCCCAGTCCAGCTGGTGGTCCCTAAACCATTCCTCATATTCTTTTTTGCAAAGGACACTTCCCTTTTGAGGGAAGAAAAGTGGATAATATTCAGCCCACCGTAAAGGCAGTTGTGTTCAGTTGCACTTGAAGTCTGATGCTATCGTTCTGTCATCCTGGGTAGCTCAGGCTTGCTCCCATCTCCTCCTCCTGGGTACAGTGCTGAAAGCTCAAGGGAATTCCTGCTTCATGGGAAATTCTTTTTGCCACTCGAGCAACACTTTGGTTTTTGTGTTTCCTGTAGAAGATGTGCTATTTGAATCTCATGCAGCAACTGGTTATAGGAAACAGGCTTGCAGAATTTTGCATGTATTTTACTGTAAGGAATAAGGGTATGCTTCTACTGCAGGTCCTGAGAGAGAAAGGCCTCCCGACTTAGGAAACACAGAGAAGTCCTGTGGGGCAGAAGCTTTAACGTGGTGCTGGGCATCTCACAGGATCTCCGTGCCTGTCTCCAGTGCTTGTACAGTAGATCTTGGGAACATTGAGCACAATGTCAGATTTTTTTCATAATGAATAGTTATTTGGATTTTAATTTTTATATGTTAAACAATAATTTATTTTATAATTTTTTAAACTTTATTTTATTTTTCTGCAGAAATGTTACATATACTGTTGCCATTCAGCATATAGTGACAGCACAGTGATCTATCGCTCTTGGGTGCAATGGGAAGCTCTCCTCTACCAAGCTGGTGTGTAGAGAGGAGGATGTGATCAAAGTTGGAAGCAGGTACAGAATAAGTTGTGCCCCTGCTGAGAAGTTTTCTGTTATGAATTATCTGTTACAATTATTGAGGTTTTACCAAAAATTTAATATTATAGTTTCAAGTAGTAAGAAAATAAATTTACAGCATGTTTGAGGTAGAACAAACCAACTTTATCGCTTTCTAGAAGTGTGGATGTTTGTCCACATGCCAGGCTTTGTTTAAGAAGTTTTAAACTGAATGTATTATGTCCTGCAGACTTATGGAGAACTAATCTAACCACACCACCTATTTCATAAGTCTGGTGTTTAAACTTTAAATCACTGTTTTCAGCAGTTGTTTGGTTTCATAAATTCAAAATTGGATCTGAAACTTGTCATGCAAAATTCACGTCTTAGAGCAATTCTCTGCACAGAAGTCTCACAAAAAAGGTAATTTTCTTCCAAGACGTTTACTATGAAAAGAACAGCTTGTTGCTATAGAATCAAAAATAAGTTTTTCAGATTTGATTTTTGAATGACTTTAGCTTTTGCACTTAAAACTGCTGAATGAATTATATTTGAACATGGAATCTAAACTGCTATTTATGTACATAAATACAGCATAATAGGTATTGTATTTAATGCACATATTAGGTCAATCTCATTGTCTGTCCTAGTAATCGATATGCATTACTTCTCATTGAATGACTCAATTGTTTTGGTGTACTGTGTGAAACACAGCAGGAAAATGGGTTAAAGTCCTTGTGGAGACCTGGCATCACCTTGGCTGCAGATTTTGAGTGATGAATGAGTCTTTGAGGAATGCTATAGGGTGATGGAGCTCGTGGGTCAGTCTTGAGGAGCTGGCGCTGAAGTGGCTCTGACTGCAACTCAACTGAACTGATGGTTTGAGGGAGCAGCAAAGGTTCCAGCATGGTGGTAGCACATACTCTGCATAGACCTGTTTTTTCTGGAAGACATCAAGATCTGAGACCCAGACAGTGGGTAGTTATTGCAGCTTTTGTGTTATTCTTCAGTGGTATTCACCAAGATTTTATTTAAACCCTGATATTAACATGCTAATATGAGTGCTCTTGCTAAACTCTAGTCTGCTTAATTATATTCTGCTTAGCTACCTTTCCACTGATATGGTTTTATTCTGCATTTCTTACTCTAATGTGTTGTATTGTAGAAGATTTTGTAGCAGATACTGAGTATTCAACCCATCTTGAGAAATACCTTCTGATTAGTATGCAAGACAGATAGGGATTCCTCTGTAAGGAGCTGCTGGACAGAAATGTAAGGTTTTTACTGCAAGAAAACTCAGCAAAATTTATGACAGGAACATTTTACCTTCTCTGATGCTCTGAAAATTCATTGCAACAGATGGGCCCTTTCTCTGTGATTTTTACTCTTAGCTTTGATGCTGTTTATATATATATAATCTTTAATACCTAAAGAAAACAAATATGCAGGTCTTTCTAGGCTGAGATAAGGTGCAGAAGAATGAGTAAAGCATACTGGTAAATGAGTTATTGGTGTGCCTGCTGACCCTAAAAGCATCATCACTAAAAGCATCATCACTTACATCTTCCAAATAGAAACTGTAGTAAGAAAAGAACTGAATTCTTGAGGGAATACTGAAAAAGGAGCTGTCTTGGTGATCAATGGACACTGCTAGCTTTGGCAGAGCCCTTCAGAAGCTTCATAGTTTAACAAAAGCATCTTAAAGGAACTTCTTTTATAAGAATCTTTTATATCTACTTCATAATAAACGAGCAAGTTGTTCGTGAAACAAATAAGGCTGTCTACAACCGACTAATTTTTCTAGTTCCATATTTTTTGCAAGATGTGAGTTGTCTAAGGCAGGGATTCAATGTGCATCCATTCAACACTATCTTTGGATAAGCAAGTACTCTTCCCGCTGGTTTTGCTATGGCAGGGTGGAGTTTACAACATATGCATGGTTCTACAGAGATAATGTGATTTTTTTTTTTTTTGTCAATTCTTGACATCAGTATTCAGTTCCTCACAGTAGTGTGGCCCTGCTGCAGTTGTTGGCTTTTCTACAAGGGGCAGAGCAGGCGCCAAGAGCTCTGCATGATGTCTTGGCCAGTGGTGACGGTCCCGCTTAGCTCACCACCCAGTCTGGTGCTGGTGAGATGGATTCAGTCCCCAGAGATGATGGGAACAGCCTGGCTCAGAACTGCACTTGGAAAGTCTCAGAGAGGCAGGTCCCACACTGTCTGTTATAGGGTTTTCTTGCAGAAGTGTGTAGCGGAGGAGAATTGTAATAAAACAGAACTCTCAGGGTGGATTTTGACTTCATAGATTCTGATCTTTTTGATAGTGTTTCCAACCATAAGTATTGCTTTCCCATTAGTGTAATTACCTCATACTGGTAGAGCTACAAACAAGTCAAATAACTGAGTGTAATTAAAGCACTGATCAGTCCTGAATTTGTGGTGCTCTCTGCAGGGTTATGTTCTTTTATAGATTAAAACCTTTAGGCCGATTGACTGAAAATCAGAAGGAGCTTAATATTGCTGTGCAAGATGTCAGGGACGCAGCGATCCCTCTAAGGACAGAAGCTGCCGAGGAGCCTCAAGGATGGGCAGCTGCAGCCTGGCTTGCAGCAGCCCTGACACTCACGAGCAGATGTCGACTTATGCTGAGGTTTTCTATTTTTATTTATTTGTTTGTTTTTACAGCAGTCAGGAACTTGAATTAAGAAAGATCAAGATGGATTTTGATAGGCATGGGGAGAGCTTTGATGGGGACTTGGTGCACTTTGGGCCCTTGAGAGTACTAGAACCCACCACATTTACTATATGGTAGGTCCTTCAGCTCATGTGGTCGCCAACGTCTCTGCAGTGCACTCCAGAGCAGATTTTATTTAAAGGCATGAGTATGAAGCATTGTTCAGAGGGGCTGCCCCACCTTGTAGTGCCCTGTGACAGAGATCAGCAGTTGAGGCTCATCTGGAAGTGAAATCTCTCTGCGCACAGAAACTGGACTGATGACCTGTTACTGGCTCAGGAGGTAGATGCTAAGGAAATTGCCTTGAGTTGAAGTCATGTATTCACAGAGGATAAAGCAGTGACAGATATTTTTTCCCTTTCTTGTCCTGTTCATGTGTTTAGGAACTGACTTCTTTGTAGGGGTGAGCAGATATTTAATTTCTTTCCCTACCTGCTTCTGGCCACGTGCTCTGACCAGTGTGGGGAGGGTTGGAGATCGCATTTTACCTAGAGTTGTGACCCTAAAGTGATCTCTACTGCCTTTGGCCTTCAGTAGCTTTGAAACAATGGGACACAATAGGATAGCCCATCACTATCTCTGATACAATGAAACATAATGTAAAGGGCTGGCTGAGCATCACAGCCTTGCCAAAAGTGCCATGAGATCACATGGTGCTGGCACTTTGGGATGATCTTTTAAATGGGACAATGAGTAGTAAATGTGGGCTATGCAGGTTTCTATTGAATTTATTAAATTTCTTAAGGGAAGAATCCTCTAGGCAAGATTATACATTGCTGCAGCAAATTATCCAAATGTACAAGATTTATTGAGGTGTTAAATGCATCTGAATTATGGAGTGCCAAACATCCTGGGAACAGACAATTCTGATAATGTCCTCTGGTTGTGTTAGAGCCATTTTATGGGTAATATGTCTGAATAAATCTGAAAATGTGAAACCTATACATTAGCAAGAGATTTGTCTTAATGCTTTACACCGCTGAACAGTCCACTGCACAAAAATTGCATTTGGCAGTGGGAAGGGCTGGGGATGAGGACGCGAGTTCATTAGGAAGGGATAGCATTGCTGTGCATCTCTCATGCCTTTGCCTAAAACAACTCCAAACTGTGTGTGTGTCTCTCTCATGCCCCTGCTCTTTGCTGCAGAAGGTTCTAAAAATGTTCCTGTTAGTCTGAATGACTGGCAAAATGAGTAATGTGATCAGTTGGAATTCACCTCTGCAACTGCCTTTGTATTCCAGCTGCACACTACACCTGTCATGGGCTGCTCACCTTAACTCTGGTTACTAAAGCATCAAGATGCCATGGAAAACAGAGCCAATGCTCCTGTCTTCACACAGATACGCTGACAAGTGAATGCAACAGGCCATTGCTATTTATCATTTATAGAAGTGACCACTCCAAATACTAGTATAAAAGAAATAGAAGAAAAATCTAATTATAAAAAGAAAAAAGTGATCAATGTAAGTTTTCTCTGTGGGCATTTTCTGGTTTAGTTTTAGGGGATTTTTGAGTTGTTTTATTTTGCTGAGGGTTTTTTTTGTTGTTGTTGTTGAGGTTTTTATTTGTTTTTTTTTTATTTTGTTTGCTTTAGGTTAATTTCAACACAAAGAAGGAAAAATTAACCAGATGGACTTCCAACAGCTACCTGTATTAACAACAGGATATCTTTGTGAAAATAAAGCTGCTTGCTGCATGCTGGTGAGATCTAAAGAGCTCCCTGCTCTGTGGGAATGCTTCATCAAAAAAATTAGCCTTCTGAAGAGGACTCTGTGTGTGTGTGTGTGTGCATGTATATGTGCATAAATCATGTCACCAGAAATACTGAATGCACACCTATGGTAATAACACTGAAATATTTGGTGTCCCTGTAGTTTTAGGAATAAGTAAACAAGAGAAAAGGTGGATGGCCTGTTCCAAAGAGGCAGGGCAGTTCAGGAGACACTGTAGAATGAGGTTCGCGTATGCCTCTTAGCCTTGCTGCGATGGGAAGGTACGTAGTGTAAGGTCTATCCTAAACGCAGAGGAACCTCTGAATAGTTTTGTTCCTGGGGTATTACTTCTTAGATCTTGAGTAATTAAGCAGTTTTTGATAAAGTAACTCTTTTTTGTGGGGGTAGGAAACCCTAAAAAGAGGCCAGCAATCCAAAGGTTGGTTTCACTTCAGGTTCCCAGGCTTCATGGGTCCTACTTAGAGGAAAAAGATACAAAGATAGACCTGCAGAATGTTTGTACCCCTGCTTTCAGTGTTGTTTAAATATCTGTTTTCCTGCATTTAGCACTTAGTCAGGTATATATATTTTTTTGTTTAAATCCTTGTACTAGCAATAGACTCCCCACTGAATGTGTCTCCCACAAAAATAAATGCAGAAAATATTACAGATAGATCTATGAAGGAAGACTATGCCAGCAGTGTTTGTATTGCTCACAAATGAAATTAAGACTGCATAGGAATCCTTTTGCGGTGCTAATGGAGAAGTACTTGCTCATATAATTTAAAAATAACCTCATGCACCAGGCTTGCAGAATTACCTTTTACCACAAGGAGACAAGGACAGTGAATGACAGAGACTAAGTAACTGGTGGCACTATAGTCTGAGAGCAGTAAGTCAGAGATGCCTGGGTTGAGATGTTATGCCAAGTAGATAAACCTTGTAAGAGAAACATTTTATGACAAGTGACCCGTAACCTGGGTACGGTCATTTTGGTTAGTGTTGATAAAGTGTTTAGAGCTGGAGCCCTAGTACTTGTTCATGATTCTGAGGTGCTGTGGTGGTGTAGATACTTACTGAGAAGGATGGTGAATACGAGAATCCGTGATTATGACTAATTATGGCAATATAACGGCATTTCCTGGAACACTCTGAATGTTCTTGTATGGCTGTTTGGTTATGTATTTTAGAGTCTTCTTTTGTTAACGTGAGTCCTTGAATAAGTAGCAATATATAGACCATAATTTAGAGAAGAAAAAAAAGCCTTCACTCCATTGATTATCTGCCTATTTATGGGTTTAATTGTGCAGCTAAATACGTGCCCTCAACTTAAACAAATATTCTGAAGCTTTGCCAATGTGGAGTCATAATATGCAGAGCTGTGATCCATCACCTGCAGAGCAACTGTAGCATATACAATCCCATTGATGAGTGAGAGTAACTTTACCTCTTCTGAATGAAGATACCATTAGTTCTTAAAGGAATCCTCAGTGTTTCTGCTGTGTTGTTTTAAAGGACGGCAGAGTTGCCTTTAATCAGAAGCCTATTTCTGACTGAGTGTCTGCCAGGACTGTTGGAGAACTGTTTCTTACAAGTCTAGAAAATGGTGCAGTTTGTTGAGTCTTTTTTCTCTTTGCTCTTGTTCCTATTCTAAACCTTTTTTTCCTGCTTGTCTATTTTTGTTTAAACAGGCTGATATGCAGGGAGCAGCAGTCCATTCAAAGTAAATTGCTGGCTCTGCTGAGCTTCCCTCAGACCTTCCATGAAACCACCTGCTCCACAACAGGCTCCCCAGCCTGTCCCACTGGAGCGGTGGGAAGGTGTCTGCTTGCTGCACAGCTTACAACTGCCCTCCCAAACTGCTTGTCTCTGAGCTAGACCCTGAGAATGCCCCTGGAGTGTTGTGTCTGTCTACCTACCTTAGCAAGGCATAAATTGCCTTTTTCTTTGCTGATAATGCAATGAATCTAGAGCACCAATATAGATCCGCATGCAAGTGTTTCTCCGTTAGACTCCCTGTTGCCCCCTGTTCAATGAAGGGGAGAGATAAAAGTGATAACATCAGGGTTCAGACTTAGAAAGGGTTGGATTGGTCTGTGTAGGGTTGAGTTTGGTTTGATTTGCCTTGGATTATCTGTTCTGATCTTGCTGCTAAGGAGATCTAGTTTACTGTGTCCAAGGTTTACAAAGATATTGTGCATTTTTCCAAGTAATGACAAATTTCCTACATGTTTTATCCCTTTTTCTTTTCATTTGGGCTATTTTCCCCTAATGGGAAAATATGAAACACCTTGGAGAAACCTCACTTTAAAAACTTTTTTTTCATTATGTTTCCTACATGGGAATAAACAACAAAAAAAAAGCCATGCAAGTACTTCAGCAGTTGCTCATGAGATGCAAGTATATTTGCATGCTCTTTTTTTAACCTTGTTTTTAAGCCTATTTTTAAAATATATAATTTCTAACATAAATGAAAGAAAAGCTTAAAAATATTGAAAGAGGAGGTAGGAATGCAGTTGCTTTTCATATTTGCTGAGGAAAGATTTCATTCCTCTGAAGACAGAGAGTAGGCGATGGTGAAGACAGCTGTGAATCATTCATTGCTGAGACCTTTAGTTTTTTGAGGAGATGCAGGGCCAGCACATCTCAGCTCATGCCTGATCTTATACCCCAGATCTCCACGCTCTGGAGCAGCCTCTGCCTTGGGAATATGAATGAGGAGTAGATTCTTGAGGGAGAAAAGCAGCAAAAAAATGCATCTGGTTCAGGTTATCTGTGTCAAACCTGTATTACCATGCTCTCTGAGAAGGATAGCATCTAGCAGATTTCTTGGCTAATAAAAACTAGTAAAAAATAGACCAAGACCTTTCCATTTTATTTTTTTTAAAGTAATTATATGAGTTGGCAGAAACCTGGAGTATCTGCCAGTTTGCAAATAGCACAGGGAGTTCAGCATTTCCCAAGGCATTTTTTTTTTTTTGGCAGTTCTCTGAAGCTGGATGATTTGTATCTAAGTCTGATCTCCCTTACTGTCTGAAATGGCAAAAATGCATCTGCCTAATCAATGACATTGGGATGGCCTCCTTGTGCTTAAAAGCATATCAAAGGGGCTTCATCTCCCCAGCCTTGAGACTTACCTGTTCCTCCTTGGGCTGAGAGCTTCCTTGTTTCACCATATTGTGGAACTGTTTTAGTGCCGATAGGAAGCTTCACCATTGCAAATTCTTCAGCTTAAAAACCCCACAAATCAACCAAGGAAAGCACAAGTGTAATTATATTTCTTTTTTACCAGTACAGGAGGAATCTTAACTCTTCTCATACCTCAAATCAGACCCGCTGACCCATTGCTTTTTCTTTTTGGTTCTCTCATACTACTGTATCTATCAGAATAGCGAGTTTATCCCATCCTATATGGCTTGATTAATTTTTATTTTATTGGGTAGGGGATGTTAGTGTTCTTGTGCATCTTTATAGACAGAGAGATGGAAGATGTGAATTCTATGCTCAGGAGCAAGTCTCCTGTATCTGCCTGTACCCACACCCAACCTCATTCTACCGCCAGTGCCGAGTGTCTGCGTGCTCCTCTTGCTCTCCACTGTGGTCTGCAAAGGGCTCCTCTATACGCAGCTGCAGATGTTTAGACATGCTTCCTCATTCACTGGGTTCCTGAAGTTAGGAATCTTTTGGAAGACACTGCATGTTACCAGGGCATTCATACAGAGCAACCCAGGTGTCAAGAAGTATTATTTCTGAAAGCACAATAGCAATATCTCTGTCCATACAGCCCCTGCTTCTGCAGCTGTTCTCCAAGCTACCGAGTTACTAAGGAACTGGGCTTTTGTGCAGACTTTTAAGATCTCCAGAATCCATATTTACACTTTAGAGCCTGGCCATTTTTCATAGGAAATCCCTGCCAAAACCATTATCTGGCTGTAGGGAGAGGTTCACAATGGTACTTATTAATCCAGTTTAGTGCTTCCCATTGCTAGCATGTCATGGCTTGTTTCTCTAATGGCAGTTCTGCTTCTGTTAATCTTCCTGAGAAACTCAAAGGAAATATTTCCTGATTGAGGCAAGAAGAGCCATTCAGGTTTGCGTGACCTGCAGCTTATTTTGGGTAAACAGATATAACTTCTTTGAGGGCTCATTCACGCTATAGAAACATTTTTCCTGAGATTGGGCAAACTCAAGTTGTTGTGACCCTAAAGCAGCAAAACACTGAAGTGTGTGAAAACGTATATGAAGTGACTGTGTGTATATTTTTGTGATGGTTTTTTTCTTTTGCTTTTCTTTTTAATTTGAAAAGTCCTTTCTATGCTGAATTTGAGTGCTGTAGTGTTGAAATGGAGCTCAGATATGGGTTGATGACTGCTGTAGCTAGTTTTAAAGTATAATTAATCTATATATTGTATATTTAAAAGAAACTTTTTGCAGTTATGGTCTTGGGTAGATGGTTGAAGGCAGATTATCATCACATGCTAACAACGTCGATTCCGCTGACAAATGTTGAGTTACTACTGCTGTGACTTCAAATGCAATGAGACCAGGGCTGGGCTCTAAGTGTTCAAGTGAGTTCACGATAGCAGACAAGCTGTGTATCTCGGTTAAGTGGCGTGGAGCTATCTCTTTAGTAACTGTCTGGGAGGAGTGTCACCTACCTCTGCCTCACCTCTGTAATGTAGGATAAAGCACACCTGCTAAGGCCTGAAAAATCATAAATCCAAATTTGTACCTGTACAGTTACAGGGCATAATGGATAAAATATTAGGTATTGCTGAGAGGAATAACTATACATCTGCGAACAGATTAACATTCTCCATGAGGCATCAGCGATATTGTATAGGGAGTGTGCAGACAGGGAGATGACTAAATATAATGTTGAAACATACACAGCGTGAACTAAATGCATAACACTACCAACAATTTGAGTTTGTATGCATCCTTACCATATGGATGAAACACTCATTAAAATATGTGCATGACAGATACTTATAGAAATAATGAAAAGGAGTGCACGATATCATGTATAAAG
This sequence comes from Piaya cayana, assembly GCA_013389865.1. Taxonomy (NCBI): domain Eukaryota; kingdom Metazoa; phylum Chordata; class Aves; order Cuculiformes; family Coccyzidae; genus Piaya; species Piaya cayana. The sequence continues at coordinate 109,562 of WAAB01006919.1, forward strand.
AATGCATATAGATGCTTTACAGAGGAGAGAAAGGAGAGAAAGAGTTATTTGGATAGCAATAGTAGTAGCTGACCTAATGCATGCTTGATTTAAGCACGTACTAATGACTGGAGTATGCTCTGTAAAATATTTCTTATACATTCAGGTCTAGTTTCTTTTATCCTACATAGATCTCTTCAATACTGCTTCACTGGATACTCTTGGTTTGTTTTGCTCTTGAGCTGCAGTTAGAAATAAACAGCAGTGCTGGATCTTACCTGTAGCCCAACTGTTTCTTCATCTGCAGTAGCCATGAATGCAAATTACATGGTTTATCAGTAACTAATTTGCCATTCTTAATGTCCTTCTGCAGATGGCTTCAGGAAAAGTGAGTTTATGTGCAAGTGATGCATGCATCTTGATTAATTCTAGATGAGCTCAAACAAAAGTTACTCACCCTTTAATGCTTAGAGGGAAATAAAGCCCTATCTTTAAGCTCAACAGCATATGCATGTGGCACCAGGATGAAATCTTCACCCTTAATGGTGTGAGGATATTGGCACCATGTAGGATGGTTTTTCAAGTGCTGCGAGAAAATGCTGAAGGATGAATGAGGTGGATGGAGAAGATGTGTCACAACTTCTGTGGTAGGGCAGTGATGAGGCAGAGGTCCCTGGGGCATCTCATGTGTAACATGCAGAGAACAGGGTCTAGTGAGGAGTGGGAAGGAACAAGAGAAATCCCTGTCCTGTCCCACACCCCATATTTTCCAACTACCTGTGGGCTGATGTCCTGGTCTGACCTCAGTTTATCCTTGTCCCCCCCCCAGATGTGCCTGATTTCTTGGGCTGGGGCTGTCCCCGAGCCTAATCAGTTTCCTGCCTGGGGTGCTAGGAAGTGCCCAGGCACCCAGTGACCCCTCAGCCCTCACTGCACCCAGACTGCAACTTTTTAAAAGTTGTGGGTTTGTCTGTAATTAAAACCCTAAAGACTTCTGGCTCTTCTGGCAGGATTTGAAAAAGAAAGACAAATCTTCAGGTACTCTTGTACCAAATGTAAGATCAGGTATGTCTAAAATTGGTTGATAGCTTTGAAAAAGCAATAGATAAAAGGATCCACTGTCTATTTGAAGAAAATTGCCTTGAAGAAGTTACAGTATGGCCAAGATAAATACACTTAAAATTATACTTTGAAAGATGGTGCTAGAGGAGAGAGGAAGGAGGAGGAGTTTGAATGCCAGAAGCAACCTGTGGTTATGTTTGTGAAGTCTCTCCAAAACCATAAAGAAATATAATGTGATGAAGTCAGAATAATGTCAACTGTGTCTATGAAAAAAGGCTTAAAATAGTGGAAACATTCAAAGGAAAACAAGAACAAATCAACAGCAGTAACCAGTCTGGTATGTAGTGATTGACAAGAATAGGACAGAAAATCCTATAAACAGTTTTTATTTGGGATTATGCTTCATGTGGTATAACTATTGCAAACAAGAAATATTACTGTTGTTTGACAGACTTGCCATCCAGCAAAATATTTCCCAGCCCATGAATAACAGCAATATGCTTGTGAATTAACAAATCAGGGTGAGGTGGTAGTACTTTTCCAGTGAGAGTAAAAGGAATGTTTTTGGAACACCCGTTGAGTTCAAAAAGGCGTCTTTCTATGTTGCAATTTTAGCTTAGCTACATGGCTCCTGTGTGCTAAACATCAAAAATGAAAATAAAAGCTCAAAAGCTTAAAAGGAGGAGGCAGGCTTTCTCTCATGCAGAGGATACGCAAGGGAGAGCCCCACCTTTTTGTGCAGGGGCACCTGGCCAGGTTCAATTGACGCCCTTGCAGGGTTTTGACTGATCTTTTGAGATTGTGCTTCTTATAGCACAAATGTTCAGGTGCTAAATGATTTGTATAACATCAAAACTGGAGATGAGAAAAGACCTTTTGGTCTGTCTCTTGCCACATAAAAGGCATATCTATATGTCAATGGGTTTTTTTCCCTGTTCTAATTAGGGAGATAATTTCACCATTTCCATTGAGCATCTCTCCCAGGGATGGGAAGAGATAAACCTCTGTGGCTTGCTTGACATTCAACCCTCCATTCTTCTTTGATTAATTATCCCAATTTTTGTAATCTCTTATGTGTTCCTGTTCCTTTCTGCAAACCCCTCAAAGCATTTAGCATCCGCTGCTCGATTGCTTGGTCTACATGTATGTGCTCTGCTTTCTTTGCGCAGTAATCTCTATAGCCCTGTAATCTCTGCAGCTGCCTAAACTAAACAACTAGTTGTATTCATCTGCAAACTGCTCTGATGACTTGGTCCACTGAAAAAGAGCATTAGGAACAGGTGGTGAGCTGTGATTGCTGTTTCTGATTGGAGAAGAATTATGCACGTCTTTATTTTTATTATCTCTTTCCTTTGTCTTCCCACCTGCTGTTGGGTCTGTTTTTACTACTGCAGCAGGGCCTACATTTTTCCTCTTTCTCAGCTTGGACATGGAGATAATGCTAGAGAGAGGCCCTAGTTCTCGGCTTCTGTACTAATTGCATTGTTGACATTGAGGTACTACGGCAAAATGTTGATTGAGAACCAGGGGAAGCCATAATTGCATGAATTAATGATGGAGGGAAGGATTAAAATTGTGCTCCTAGCTTCCAGCCATGCAAAATATTTTGAAAGCAGTATTTTAATAAGGAGAATAAGAAAAATACTAAACCACTGAGATGCCCGACAGACTTGGTGATCCTTTCCTTGGAGAGAAACTAAGCTCTCTGGGCTGCATTTCCAATGTCATCTATTCCAAGACATGACTGGACAGGACTCACTGCTTCAAAGATTACTTACTGGGATACTCTGAATTCATGGCAGAGTAAAAGGTCTTTGTGTTTCTGAGGTTTAGCACTGAAAAGTTTGCTAAATAGAGGCTTGGCCCTCGATATGCCTGCAGCTTGAGGAAATCCTGGTTATCTGGAGGCTAAGGGCAGAGTGCAAGTGGGAATCCTCCAGAAACACAGTTATTAAAAGCCAGAGGCTACTGATAAGAATATAATATCTGATGGTCATTATGTTTTCTTTCACAGAAGTACAGTCTTATGATCTAGGTCAGTTAGTAGGAAGAGGAGGTCAGGGCTGCAGCCCTGTTGGATTCCTTGCCTGTAGAAGGAACAAAATGTAAAATCTGAATGGCTTTGCAACGTCTCATTGCCTTTAGACATTGTTAAAGATTTTATTAATTTTCTAAATGATCTTAGTTTACTAAATCAGCTCTTCTGTAATCTGTTACACTCCGCAACTGCTGTTGCTTGGTGAATTTGTGTTGGACTGTGCAAACCGTTCAACAAAAATTACTTAAGGGTTGAAATCTATTTTACTTTTCTTAGGGTTGAATGCATGACCTAATATTACAATATTATGTAGACTTAGCTCCCCAGAATTCTGTAAAGCTTGCATACCCAAACAGGCTGCCCTGATCTGCGTAGTGTATCCGAGGATGCTCCCAATGACTGTCTGGTGGTGTTATCCCAGGTTTCTTAATTTGTGAGCAATGCTGCTCTGCCTCCATCCACAGTTTGGACACCAAGGACCTAATGCTGGACTGCTTTCAAGTTTTCCTCTCTTATCTTATTGAGATATAAGTTGGTCAGTCTGTTTTCAGATAATGAAGCCGAAAATACAGGTGGCTTGTCTTAATTTACTCTGCATTCCTTTTCTGGAGAGCCATTTTTTCAGAAAGAAGGACACCTTCACGCTTTAACAGCACTACAGAACATGTAATCAGATGTGCCTAGTTACAGCATAAATATTGCTTGAGAGCTGTTGCTTGACATTTTCTTGCACGAAAATGAAAAAGGAGTAGTGGACAGGATAATACTTTTTTTAAAAGTATACCAAAATATCCCAGTAATGTTTTAATCTATTTAAAGCATTCAGTGAGCCCTGGGGAGAAGAAGAGATTTCCATTCATAACCACCTGCAGCCGCCTTTGAGCTCTTTGAATGAACTTGGGTAGCTGACAGAAATGAGTCAGTCCTTTCACAAGGTGAGCCAGAGCCCACAGCTTTTTGTTGTGGTCTCAGCTAAAATAAGCTTTCTTTTTTTCTTCTAATAAGGACAAATGTACTTTAAATTAACATACACTGTAGTGTGACTACAGGGAACAATCAGGAAATTGTAAATGAAGATAATAGAAAATATGGTAGCTCTTATGTACCTTGCAAATATCATGAAATTAATTCTTCTGGTTTCAGTTTTGAAACAGTGAAAGAAGGGCTGTAGCAAGACTACACGGTGCATCAGGAAGGAAGGTGGTGGTAAATCTGAGTTGCAGAAACTTTAATGCTCTGGTCCCAGAAATGAGGCTGCATGTGGCAAGACATTGACTTGAGTGGACCCTGTGTAGGAAAACTATTGCTTTTTAAACAGATATTTGTGCCTTGTACAACCATGATGGGTAGCTACGCCTGGTAGTTCAGGAGGAATGGGAGGAAGGTTGTGCCACTATACTGGGTGAAGCAATGCCAATTGGAAGCTCTTTGTGAAACGAAGAGCAGCCCAGGTGAAGGGTGAGTGATGAGAGGAGGATGCCAAGGTGTGGAGAGCCTTGTTCAGGAGTGGCTTGACCAGAAGGGACACAGATAAGCTAGAGGTCTTGATAAGGGCGCAATGTCCTTGGTAATGAGGGAGTTATGGGAGCTTGGCGAGAACAGAGATGTGAAAATGCGGAGTTAGCCAGGTCTGCTAATCACAAGACACACAGCTGTTGCTGGATAGGGGAGTGGTTGACTTTTAACTCACTGACCAATAAGGAGCTCAGCTTTTGCAATATGTATGAAGCTCATTATTGACTGTATTTAGCCAAGTGCCACTATTAATAAAATTGAGACTTGCTGACGATCATCGGATGTCCTTGTCTCCCTTTGCCGACACCAAGGGAAGCCTGTAGGGAGCCTGCAAGTATTCAGCACAATGCAGTCTTAGTATCCAAAAATACCAACAGTGGAGGGGTTTTCTGAGTCAAAGGATTATGTGTAACGCCAGTTTGGGGCAAAGGGCTGCTGTGGGTGCTCTGAGAAAGAGCCATGCATCTTTTAGAGTATGCTAGCTGATGAACCAGATTAGACCTTTTTCAGGTTGATCCTGGTCCTGCTTGGCATCAAAGGCTTTGGTTTTGGAGGGAACAGCAAAAAGCTTGCTGTAGGGAAGGATGAAACGTGTGCTTCAGATTGAGCTAACAGTCGACTACAAGGAAATCAGGGGCTTGTAGTCGTTGGAGAGCCTTGTTTCTTTGAAACAAGAAGAAGCTGCTATCAGTGCCCTGTACCCTTTTGAAACCTGCTTCAATCTTAGCTGCTTGTGTTTGGCACAAAGTTCCAGTGGATTAACTGACGTTTTATGTTTAACTTAAAATTGCTGGCCCTTCACCCCTCTGACTAGTCTCACGTTTTGCACCATGAGAAGGAGAAGAAGCCTAGACATTTTTGGCCTGTTGTCTCTAGGCTCCTCACTCCTTTATACCATCTTTGGTTTTTCATTGCTGTCTTTTCAAAGCTTCGTTAACCTTTTTGATTCTGATTCATGTAGCATTTCCCTCTGGTTTATGTCATTACTGTTGTACTCTGTGATTTTCATTGTCTTCATCTCTGATTTGAAATATTTTTCTTTACAGTAATTTTAGGATTACTAAACACAGTCTCATTGGGTGTATTATTGGGTTTTTACAATGCGTCAGTGTATTACTGGTGTCCCTAGAAACTGTACCCTTGGACAAAGACCTCATTGTGCTAGCGACTTTATAAATGCATGATGGAAATAATCTGTGCCTGGGAGAGCTAAAAAATATGAGATGAGCTGGTTGTAGGCAGGGGCTGCAACCAGCAAGATGATGGAATTGCTCACAACAGAGGGAGGGTCATCAAGCTGAAGCTGTTGCTATACCTGCCATATTTTGTGATGGAGCTGTGACACGAAATGGGAGGTGAATGAACAGATATGAGTTATGACAATTTCTGGCTTGAGAGAAATGAAAAAAGTCTCCCAGGTCTGTACCTTGTCCCATGTAGCAGAACGTATGGACACAATCTAGATGAGACTGATCCTTTGCACATCTTACCACTGCCCAGAGTGAAAGTCAGACAAATGCAACTTCTTTTATGGTATTCATCAGATATAGTAATATTCATGTTCTAATTCATGAAATTAATGTTGTAGACAGATGAAAAATGGTGATCTACTGAAAAGTGTTGCACTCATTCTCTGTTGCATTGACTCACACTCAAGAAAGAAATTTCTCAAACTTGTTTGGTTCACTTCCTTGGATTCATTCATCTTATCTGTCTACAAGAAGAAAAATCTTTCATTTGAATTATAAGCGTGCAAAATTACCCTGCTTAAACTGCTAGCTATGTCGTGAGCGGAGAGTGTAAAGATGATCTTGTCTCTAATTCATTAGCGGTTGGTGTCTTAGTTCTTATTACAGTTATCTAAATACCAGTTACCCTCTGAAACAGTGGACAGCTGAATTTTGGAGTGTTCTCCTGGAGAAGTCTGCCAAATGTAAACCGTGTGAGATTTAAGTAAAATGTCCAGAAATATAAAAAATGAGATGTACTCTTTTTCAGGGGGAAAATGAGCAGAGAATGAAACTGGCCTGAGCAGCAGAATGGCAGCCTGGTGCACTTGCTGTGCAAGGACCATCCCAGTCCACTGTGTTTGTGTGAACCCAGTCGAACCTCTGGTGTCTGGAATTATTTTGTCTAGAACTGACGTGAGCAGGCAAGATTAGGATTCAAATGCTTGCAGTACCGCATCCATCTCCAAGTGGACTTTCAAGAAGAGGGCAGTGACGCTGGCTGTCCCATAAGCTTTTCATTAGCTGACTCACTTAGCACTGGGAATAAACAAGGAGCTGAATCAAGCTGGGCCTGTCTTGGACTTTTCCTTTGAATCCTATTTTTAGCTACACAAATGCAAATCAGAAGTACTTTGCTGAAACTGTTGAGGTACTTTATAATTTATTTGTCAAAATGGTGCGAAATTTCTGAAGCATGCAGTTCCAAAAGAATAAGATCTATTGCTGCAAAATACCTGCTCCCACTGGACAGTGAAGGCTATTCAGCTGTGCCTGAGGATGAGATGAACTGCCAGGGCTGGCAATATCAGTCAGCGATGCAGATGTGAATAGTGTGTGCTTTCCATGAAATGTGAAGGCAGCAAGTATCATTAAAAGAACAAAGCTGACATGCTAAATAATCAGCTTGGTTATACCCATTTTAGAAAGGGTCTGCTTCTGGAAATTAAGTGTTAGCATCTGGTAGTAAAAGGCTAAATATTGGAAATTTGTGAGACATTGCTGTGAATGTTGTGCATGAAAAAGAAGCAGTGCCTATAAAGTCAGCTACAGGCTGTAGGTCAGCACTGATGCTGTAATAAACAGCTCTAATATCCTCAGGTTTTCACTCCTGTTGATTCTGTGTGCTCACACAAGCAGCAAAATGCATTGACAAGCTGGTAAAAATAAAATTAACTTTTTCCGTGCAAGGCTTGGTTGATTTTAGTTTATGCCTAAAGCTCAGAATGAACCTCATCTGCATGGTGCATAATGCTGTGTATTTTGGGAATGCTGTTGAATACATAATTTCATATACAGGTGTATAAAGTTTTTCTTAGGTGTTTGGCAGATGCCTGGCACTTGCCTAGTGCTCGATCCTAGTGCCGTGTTTGCCTCTCTAGCTGTGGTTTGGATGCTTTCTCTGAATATCTGATAGATTCTACTTAGTGAAATGTGGGTTGCTCTGGAAAGCAAATTATGGCATGAAATAGTACTTCATAGCAATCCTCAGTACTAAGCCTTTTACAGCTGTCAGTATTTAGGATTTTTCTGTACACAGAGGCTTATTTTTTTTCTGTGAGTGAGACCAGAAATGAAGAGTATTTGCAAGCTTAATGAAACAAGTGGGCTGGTTTGTGTGCTCAGAAAGCCCCATGGTGTCCATGCCTGCTCCTACTTGCAGGACAGTGCCAGGTAAGGGCTGAGGTTTTACCTCTGTCTAAGGTGGTTTTGAAATGCAAGTTGACTGAAAGAGGAGGCAAAGCTTAGGTTAGTGTAGCATAGTGCAGCAATCACCTGCTCGGACTCTGAATTGCTTCATGGTATTAGCTCCCTGCCTGTGACTGGGTAGTTTAAATAGGTGGAATAACTCCTACTGGGGCTATTGACTCATTGAGGGGTTTTGTGGCACAAAGCTTAGATTAGGAATTAAGTGTCATAGAATGGTTTGTGTTGGAAGGGACCCCAAAGATCATCCAGTTCGAAACCACCTGTCATGGGCAGGGACACCTCCCACAGACCACTGAGAGAGCTTGGTTAGTAAAAGAGAAGCAATCTAAGCCACGCAGGCTCATTTTTGCTGGAATAGTTTTAGGACTATTCATATAAACACTTCAAATAAATGGAGAAGAATATAATCTATGGTGGGAGGCATGGTGACAAGCTGTTGGGGTAGTGCTGGAGCACAGCTTCAGATGGAAGAGGGCACCTGTGTCCTGTCAGAAGAACTGGATTCTGTGTTCATCCTTCCAATAGCAATCCTGTTTGTAGTGTTCCTGTTGCTGCTAAGACTACTGTTTATCAGAATGATGTTAGTGGATCCTGTATGCAACACTACAGCTTGTTAGAACAGGAACTGGTGTCTTTTTGTTGTATTGCACATTTAAGTAGAAGCTCCTTATAAGCTGCATTCTCTTCTGACGTTCGTTTAATTCCTTTTTTAATGCTCCATGAGAGCAGTCACTTTAATTTTACATGATATGTTCTAGTTGGAGTATAAGTATCTGTATCAGTCTATGTAGTTGCAGGAAATACTGAGCTGTAGAATCTCTGGAGGAATATAACTCTATAGGGACTTAGAGTAAATACTTATTGAAGTCCATGGTTATTTGACTGCTCTTACATAAGACTCTCTTCTCATGCATTTCAAGATTTGTGCGAAGGAGATCACAACCATTGCTGTGGAATCCTTTTTACATGGTGTGTTGGAGCATCTGCTATGTAGCACCTTAGCTTTTATTTTTCCCAATGACTTGTTTTTTGCTTGTCTACATTTACTACCTAAAATTCATTTTAGCTAGTCTAATTCTTGCTGACTTTTCCTACTGCTCAGTGGCTGTTCTTTCCTCTGAAAAATGTGATGCTGAAATTAAAAATCCTCATTTCTGCTACCTTGCGAGGGCATTGTTCTGAGATACAGTCCTGAAAGTAGTAGTGGAAGAAACTGTGCCTTTTTGTTAGTTCTCTGTGGGCATTCTGAATTAATTCCAGCAACAGAAATGAACCAGCATGTCAAGGATGACATGTGCTGGTTTGTGGAAGAGGGTAAGAGCCTGCTACTGCTGCTGGATGATAATTATTCTTCCTGTGTGAGGGAATCTGCTTTTGCTTTTATGTTGAATGGGAAAACATTACTAAATGTGCACAGTTGAAGTCAGATGGGATGGAAGAATTCTAGTTAAACCTGCTGGTTTAAACCTGGATATGGCAATGGATACGGCCACTCTTTTAATAGCTGCCACTGAAATATTAATAAAAGGTCTAGTTTTCCTTCTTGGCTTCCAGCTGGACTTTGTGTGGCTGCCTGCAAGTGTATCATGTTTGAATTGGGTGGTCTATGACCACAAAACTTTATAATGCAGCTCTATATGGTTGGCTAAGCTTTATGTAGGTATGGTTTGCTTAACTTTATGCAGTAAATCTTTCAACATTGTCCGAAAGGTTAGGGCATACCCTGCTGCAGAAGCCATCTCCAGGATGAAATGCAATGTTTATCTAGTTAGTGATGTTTCTATTATGTTGTTTTGGAATACCAGGACTTAGCACTTTGGCTTATAGTACTGCATAAGCCTACCTGCTGCAGCAGGAAGCCAGACGCTCTGCAGAGAATCAAGTGCTTGAGTAATTCATTAGATGATTCATCCTGTGATGGTTCTTTGGATCTGTAATAAGAAGTTCTCCTTATACAAAGGAGGGAAAAATTAATTTGGAGTTTCTAGCAAAGCATTAGAAGTGACTTTTAAGCCTTGTCAAATGTTTCTATAATTTAGGGATCTAGTGCATAGGGGCAGTTTATTGGTTTGAGCCAGCTGAGGGACTGCCTTCAATGAAATCATCTTGATCAGCACTGGAGTGTGCGGATAGAAAGATGTGAGCAAGGACAAATATGTACCTGCTTCTAGTTTCCTTTTTGATGCTAGCTTCAGTAAGATGCTCCAAAATTACAAAATACAGCAGTCTCATTTGTATTAAAACAGTAAAATGATGCAGGTCAACTTCAGATGGTGTGACCTCTTCAGCTGTTGGGAAAAAACGTTGCATTTGTTTACTAGAACAGGTAGCAAGGTAGATCAATTAGAAAAGATCTCCCTAATTCTGCCTAAAAAGCAGAAACACTTATATGGGCAAGAAGTAGTGTTACCAGTTCATTAAGAAAGAAATAAAGGACCCCTTGGTCAAATTGTTGGATCACTTTAGCTAATACTGACTCTCAGAGGTACAAATGTCCTTTCATCCTCTTATGTCAGATCTGTACTTTCCTCCTCCGCTTGAAGCCATAGTTCTACTTTTTTTGGAGTTTCAGGAGATCACAGCAGAATCTTGGCACAACAAACTCATGATGTTAACAATTTCTTACCAAGAAGGAAACAGATCTAATATTTGTTGTCTGTGATTGTAACTCTGAGTGTGACTTGCATTAGATTTAGGTGCAATTTGGCCAGGCAAGTTTTATACTGATTCACTTTGGATGCGGGAGGACTGGAAACTATTCATGCCAACCTGAGTGTGCAGGATGTGAGTCATTGCCCGATGGTCATTACCTGGTCTGGATAAGAAGTGTTTTTTCTGTGAACTGAGTTTGTGCATCTTTGAAAATTACCCTTTTAAATATTCATGAAAATTTACCTAAATTCATTGCGGCTTTGCACTGAAAATGAATTGCATCCTGGGAAGTGCCATATGGCTTCTGCTTTTATATTTAAATAATTACTGCCTCAGTAATATAAAGCCTCAAAACTTGCTTTCAAACCTTCAGAAGAATAAATCATTGAACTGCAACCGTGGATGTGTAAGAGCTGTGTGCAATGCTCTGCAGGCTTCTTGGAAGTCCCTGTTCAGGAGTACAACATGAGCAGCTGTCTTTTTTTTCTTTTGATCTTTAACCCATTTCTGATGACCATCCTTGAATACTGGTCTGAGTGTAAGGAACAAAGTGGGTCAGCTTGATTCTGTGGGGGGTCAAAAGTGAAGGTTGTGTGGTGTTTAATGCTGATCCAGTCCTGGGGGTTCTCTCTGTGACACTGGAGTCACTTATTGCTCTGGAAACAGCATCTAAATCTATCCCCTCTCCTTGCTGCACACAGTGCTGCTGACTGCCAGGCAGAAATCAGTTTTAGCATGCCCAAGCCTCTCAAGCCTCTTCTGGCTTCTTCAAGTAGGCTGCACACAGAGCTTTTCAGAGGCACAGCTATATTAGCCATCAAGAGAGTGTTCTGCCTCTGGGATGGAGTTGAAGTCTCCTCTTGATAGACACGAGGCAATATTTTCTGACAGCAAGACTATAAACTATATCAACACTTGGCTGGAAAGTCATCATGGTAGATGCTGCTGTATATTCAAATGTGCTTGAATTTAATTTAGACCTTGCTGGGGAAATAAACATCATCATTCTTAAAGAGACACTAGAATATGAAACTAGTTTCCCTGAATGGATTTAAGGGAGCTAATTTCTTGTTGAACATCTGGCCTTATAGGTGAATGGCAGCGGTTAACCATAATGCATTTTCAGTGGATGTTGTCATCATAGGAAGTGTGGAGCTGGCGCAGACTTGCAGCATCAGACCCTAAAATGGCATTCCTGTTCTCTGGTAAAGAAGTGAACATTTTGTAATTGCAGATTGGCATGGGATAGTACACTTTTTTTTTGTTTTAAATTAAAATTAAGGAAAAAAAATTGTATACCTCCATGTAGAGAGCATTAATTAGTTACTGGATGCAAGCCATTAGTGTGAAATGCTAAATAGTGTTCTTCTGGAGAGAGTATCAGCTAGAACTGGCCAAGTATTGGAGTGTATGTTTGCCTCTTCTCCCATGGAGTAATTCATTAGAGTAATTACTATTTGAAGGCTCCTACAGAGATATGTACATAGAGGGGGGGAAAAAGGGGCTTGGCTAAAAATTAGGCTGATGGAAATCTTTTTTCCAGCTGGCCCTATTTTCAGTTCTTCCTTACACTCAGAGTTGCTTCTTCCATTTCACAACAGATACTGGTAATTGTTCAGTAAAAGCAGCAGTGTTCAGTCACAGCAGAGGTGGAAGATGAAAGAAGGGATGTTTCTGCCTCTCCCTTCTTACCTGGCATGTGGGGGGCTGAGGAGAAACAGAAAGGGGAAGCACCAGCTGACATTCCCACTGTTCCCTCTGTTCGATAGGTGATACACAGCTATGAGCAGATTGTACTGCTAGTTTCTGGGATACTAACTTGGAGTGGCTTGTGGTCACCTCTCACATGAGTCCCCCAGCAGTTAGCCTTCTCTGAAGCTCTTTCCTGGCCCCAGGAAACTATTTCTCCCCTTAAGTTTTGGTAAGTAAAAAACTCCCTCCCTCTCTCATCCCTGCACAGCTGTTGGAGATGCCTCCCAAGCAGCCCATCACATTAGGATGGAGTCCTTCCATCCTCTTTGCACTGCAGCTTAAAAGATGGAGTGACACTACCACATCCTTTAAAGGACAGAAGGAAAATTTATAAGTCATTTTTAGATTCTGAAAGCTTGCCACAAAGCCATCCTTGGTGAGAATAGATGTGATAGCTGTAGCACTCCGGAGAGGGCAGAAGGGATTAAGTGTTGTCCTGGCGTGAGCACTGGGACATAGTTGTGTCTGCCTTGGGAAGAGCTGCTGCTGTTGTGTTCCAGAAGCTGCTCTCTGTGCTGTTGCAGTGAGATTGCGTGCCCCTCAAATTGATGCAAAGGCCTTACCTGTGGGACAGGCTGTGCTTTTGTGTATTTAGTAGGAGCTCAGGCACCCAGGTTTGCTCTGTGCTGCCTCTTAGGCTCACTTTTCCAACATTCCCTTTCTCTGTCCCTCTCCCACCACCCTCCTTTCGCCCACAGATCAAGGCAGGGCAGCATCTTTGCTCCCATTTTCTATATCCTAATTTCCAATCATGGTAAGGGTTGGCTTCTGTACTGCAAGTTTTTCTGTATATATTTGTCTGAACAGCTTTCTACCTCCAAGATCCCAGAGCTAAGCTTAACTTTCCTGCTCAGGGATGGAAACTTGTTTGAAAAAGGTTTTTCCCCCCACTGTTTCCAATGTGCTTCAGAGTGACTGAGCTTTAGGGGATGAGGGCTTTGTGCCCATGTCAGCTTCCTGCAGCGGTACGAAAGAGTCTGTGCCCAGGAGTTCTCTTTTGTCTGCTGGTGCTCCTTTGACCAAGGAGGCTGCATGTGGTGGTTTTGTCCCCTGGAGCTGTACTGTTGCTGGGACACTTCCCCATCCCTGCTCACATTGTACCTCTGGCAGGTGGTGGCAGCAGCACTCTGCTCTCCTTTTCGATGGCATCTTTTTATTTAATTTTGTTTCACAGTTCTGATGCTCTGAAGCTGAAAACTTGGTAACAGGCTGTGGTGGGGAAGGGTCCTGTGTTGTTTTCCAGTGGCATTTGTGCAAACTCAAAGTGAACTTTCCTGTAGAGACTGCCGGGGTGAAATTGCTTGTGCTTGAAGAAGTCTGCAGCTCCTCTTCCTACTGTCTTGTTGATGTAGATAATTGTACCATTCTTAAATGTATGTCAGTTCAGCATAAAGAAGTTTCAATCTTAATAACAGTAATAGGCCATGGTTGCTGCCTTCTCTGATCCAAGCCAAAGCAGGACCTGACTCTTAAGACAGGGGTGATGTGGGGCTGCCTGCCAACAGTGCTGTGTGAAACAAACCCTTCTCTAAATCGGGTTCTACTTTTGTTATTGAATGAGTCTGGTAGATGTGATTTCTCTTTTGTGAGCTAATCAATAATCCTGAAGGCTGCAAGACTCCCACCTTCACTTTGCAAATTGGTACTAAGGAATTTTGACTCTGAGAAGGAGGCAAGAACACAAGACCTAATTTCCCTACTTGTCTGCCTCCCTAGCCCTGCAGGCACATAGGAAGCTCTGTGGGAAGAATGCTAAAAAATCGTTTCAGTTAAAAAAATACAATACAACTTTCCTTCCCTGCTTTCATCAGACTATATATTTTCTTCTGCTGGATGCTTAAACAGCCACCCAAAAATGCAAATGCAGCTTGTATCTGTATTTTCCCATGTACCAACAACAGCCTGGTCTGCAGTGGGTCAGTTTTCAGTTTGTTACAAATGGTGTTCAGGTGTCAGTGCCTAGGTAAATGAAAAACCCTGTGCAGCTGCCTAGGCAGGTAACTTATATTGACTGTGAGTTTGGATTTGCTCAAAGCAGCTGCAGCTGTGCTGGAAATGCCACCAGTGTGTGTGAGAGAGGCACACTGCAAAGATCACGAGGACGTCTCCTGTGTTCAGGATGTTTTGGGAATAAAGAATTGTGACAACAGGCAGTTTAGGAAGAAGAGACTTGCAGTAACGCACCAGACGTTAAAGACGGTATATCAATAAGCAGGTATCAGAATTTTTTTTTGAATGCTTCCTTATCAGCTTTGTGTGTTTGGATGAATACCAGGAGCAAAGTTGACATCAGCTAAATTCCATACCAGATCTACATGATCCATATCAAAACTATTTTTAGTTATGTATGTTATTCTTTGTGTGAATGTGTCTCATCTCTTTCTGCAATATGCATTATCATTTAATGATTAGGTTTTGGGGAGGGAAAGATTTTGGATATCTAATTTGGGTTAGTAATGGGAACTGGTTTCTGTCGCTGCTCCAGCAGCGGTCGGACACCCTGTGGACAGTTCAGGAATATCTCCATGCTGAGTGACTCCAGGTCAATGCTTGGGTCCTATCTAAATGGTTTGCTGCAGCAAAACCATCTTTCTCTTTGTGCAACTGTTACTTTTTGAGACTGTATGCCCAAAACTAGGTAAACCTATGTAGCAAAGTGAATTCAGAAAAGTTGAGTGCTTATTGTCTTGGAATGGTGCTAAGATTAGAAAACCTGTTTATTGGATTGGCTTCATGGGGATAGTCAGTTAACATCTGCATGTAATTTAAAATTTCAGTCCCTTCTTAGGTGCGGGATTTACATAACTATTAATGTGACAGCATAGGGAGTACGGGGAACAGCAAAATAACCAAAAGTGAGTTTGTGCATCTGCATTAACTCTTTGGCAAGAAGTTTTGTTGGTACGAGATGCTGGGCTTGCAGCTGCCAAAGACACCAGCTCTGGCAGAACCTGCCTGTGGAAATTGGCTCTTGCCCATGGCCACCATGAGGGTAAGGGGGTGATTGGATCTGCGGCAATGGGCCTTCCTTGTCCCAAACTTCTGCACTTGCAGATCACATAGGATTGTTAGGAACCTCTTTAATTGTGCAGCTATTCAGTACCCTAATCAACTTTTCCTTGCTGCTTGGAAAGCAGCAGATGTGGGGGTTATTCATGGAGTGAATAATAGCAAAAATTAGTAGTTGTCTTTATGAATGATCCCTTCACATACTTACCAGATATCTAGTTTGGATTTTTGTGGTGCTTTTTTTTGTTGCTGTTGTTTAACATCAGGTTTTAGATTAGTGTGAATGTCTGGGGAAGTCCTGGTGATTTAGCTGCTTGTATAAATTGGCTCTCCTCCGGGGTACTCCAGCATTTTGTTGAGTTATCATGCAGTGTTTAAATGAAATGTGTTTGGGTCTTTTTAATGTAAAATAGACTGTTCTGTTACAAGAAATAAGAGCACTGCAAATCATTTTTCTTTGTAACAATTCTAATTTCTGCCAGGCTATGGCTGTGTTTCTCATTCACCCTTACTTTTTCCTACCTGTCTGAGTTACATTTAGAATTGGAGCAGATGGCAGATCCTCTGCTACTTGGGTACTTCACAGTCTAGTCGCAGACTATGATTTACATGGTTGAAGGTAGAGCTGCCTATTCCTGCACAGTCACAGGAATGAACCTGGCTGACATTTGGTATGATACTTCAAAGGGAGCACTTGCATTAGCAGAGGTTGAATGTGATGCTAGAAATTCTCATATGCTTCTATCAGGGAAATATTGCTGCAACTATGCTCCTGCTGAAAAAATTGATGACTTGTTATTGGCCGGCTGGATTACCAAAGAGCTACCAGCCTGTGGCTGATGGTTTCCAGACCCAAAGTCTAGGGCTTGAAATCAGTAGACAAAAGAAAATCAAATGCTGACCATGAGCTTATATAGGCTGGATGAATAATACAAGTAAAAACCTTTTTTCCTTCTTATTCTTTGTTTTTTTCATTGCAAAAACCATTGAATTACTACTGGGCTATTTTCTTTTTTTTTTCTTTACATTTATAAAATTCTTATTCATACTTACTTAATTATTTTTTAAATTACATTTGAAAGTCTTGTCCTTGCATTGTACCTCTTGAGTTTCGCTGCCCTCCTTTGCCAGATCCATCAGAGTAGTGGCATTTCTGAATTGAGTTGAACAGCTGCCATCACTTCCCTCTTCTCCTGCAGCAATGGGATTTGCTGCCTTCTCCTCGCTGCCATCACCCCCCTTCTGTCCTCTTCTGGGGATGGCGCAGGCCCAGATGACAAACCTGGCAGAGCTGTTAGTCTGAATGCTGCTCTGTGCTCGCTGGAGGAAACTGACCTAAGGAGAGAGTACAAACCAGTAGGATCCCTGGCCAGCTGCCTGCACAGCCCATTTCCATGTGTCTTGCTGGTAGTGGTTTTATCTGCTGCTGAAATGTTTAATTTTCAAATTCATCTGCTATTCAGTATGTAAGAGGTTAATTGCCTCTTACGGCAGAATGTGTCATTCCAAGTACTACACTGACTGTTTCCAAGGATCAGTTTTGGTTGACCACAGTCTCTCACAGAGTGAAAAGGATTATAAAAAACTAATTAATTTTTTTTTCAGGATTTTGGCCACATAAACAATTAATGTAGCTTTTCTGAGAAATGTGAAGTGATGCATTCACCTTCCATGAAAGCCTTGAATGTCTGGGATGTGGAGTAGCTTCTACAAAACCCTGAAGCAACACAAGTGCTCCAGGAAATGTTCAAACAGCAAATGTAGTGAGCTGAGTATTGCCGTTATCCACTCTGTGGTATTAAAAGCTGACTGTCAGAACTGCTTATCTTCATTGCCAACTACTTAAGCTGGCAAGATAAATGTAACCTTTTAAATGTGTCTTGGTTTCTTTTGGGTTGGTCTTTGTTTGCTTCTTGGGTTATTATTTATTTATAATATTTTTAGCCAGGGGAAAATGATGATGCTAAACTAATTTGTGGTCAAAGTAAGTAGCTTCAGGAAGGAACTCCACTACATCAGTGTCCGATTGCAAGGTTATGAGATTTGAAGTTTTGCACATTCTACAATATGAGAGAACTTGAGGGGAAAATAAAAATCCAATTAGGACCTAGAATAACACTGCACAGTAGCAAAGAGGCAGCTTCCCACAAACCGCAGAAACAGCAATTCAGATTTCCTTTTCATTCTTATCCATGGGGCTGTAAAGTAAAGGAGCATGTCTGTAGTCTGGGAAACTTTCCAGAAAAATTTCTTAGCAAATGTGGGATACAGACCTGAATTCTCTGAAGAGTTTCTTTGCCTGCCTGTATTCTGCTACCAATGCTCCCAGTTACTTGTCTGTTCCCCAGCAGATGGGCTTGCTGGAGTGCTTCACTGGGAATTCTCAATTGCTAGTAAAGTAGCAGGTCCCTTGACAGACCTGCTGTCTTTTTAGTGGGAAGATATTTTCCCTCTTGTCCAGGTGTTGAATACGTTTTTACAGTCAATGCCTCTGTATTAGGAATTTTTAAAAAATCAGAAAAGCAGTGAAAGGTGATCTGTTGCTTCTTGGTATTACAGCAGATTGGAAGAGGATAGTGCTGCCACAGTGTATTTTACTGCTGTCAGAAAATGTCCTACCACTGCAGATACTGCTGTAGATGCCAATGTGATGCACAAACCACAGATACTTACGTGGTAATAATGATCTTTTCACCTCTTGTCCTAGGCTTTAATCAAACTGTGTATACACAGGAAAACACTGGAACAGAGTAACCATCAGATCTTATTTTTGCAGGTTAGATTTCTAGGATATGAAGGAAAAGAGGATTTTCTTTTTCCACCATTTTCTTCTTCTGGCAGGGAGGCACAGAGGGTGTTTATACTGCCCTACAAAATTCTTCTCAAGTAGGAATCACAGTTACAATTTATTTTTGGATACACTGGTATACAGGTTAACTTTGAACTGGTCCAGTGCTTTCACCTTTGATACAGTTATTTCTATACTTTGAACAATTCGTAACGAATTATAGAGTAACTTTTTGAATATACATAATAAAACGTATGGATCAGAATCCTAATGAAGTACACACTAAAAAGATAAAGGAACAGAATTGTAAAGTTTTTATGACTGGGTTTTCTACATTTGACCCTACTTAACTTGATGAACTTACAAAAAGCATGGGGTTTATCTGCAAAGTCTTCAGACCCTTTGTGTGAAAATGTGGCCAGTCAGTTGAGCACTAGCCCTTCCCTTGAAGGAATCAGATGCATGAAGGTCTGGATAGTAGCCTGGGAGCTATGAGATCCAGACTCAACCTATGCTTTTGCTAAACCTGTTAGCACAACCTTTAACAAGTAGCTGAGTTGTCCCGTAGCTCATTCCCCATCTGGAAAATAGGGATGATGAAAGTTCTCCACCACTTAGCTGGGAGAAATCGCAGAACAATGTAAGCTGCTGCAGAAGGCGGAAGATCAATATGTTCCATCAATTTGTGTCTTTCAGCTCAGACGCTTCTCTTCCTAAACATTTGCAAAACAGATGAACAAAACTGTTGTTTGAAGAGAAACAAACAGAAAGGCAGAGAGCAGCAAGGCAGGAGTGGGGCGCACGGTTAAATCGGGGCTTGCTGTGCCTGGATGGCTCAGCCTGAGGGAGCAAGAAGGAGATATATTTGCATCCTTTCCAAAGCTCTGGTGATCCCAAATCCAGATGACGTGCTGTTGGATTTCAAAACTTGTGGGTTGGTCAGGGCTGTGTTCAAAGTGTGCAGCAGCTCTTGACTTGTCATGTGCTCTGTATTAGGGACACGAGTCTCTCACTGCATGTCCCAAACTTATTTCAGTTTACATTGACTTCTGTTGTACTTTACACCTGTGCTCTGTTGTTGTAATGAGATACTGGTGTAATCACTCAAAATCCATACAGACAGAATTTGCAGCAGTATTAGTCTTGTCTAGTGAAAAGACTGGAAATCATTATTCTTTTTGACAGCCAAACTTCTTCAGAGAGTGAATAGGAGGCATTACTCTTAAGCAATAAGTGGATTAAGTGAGATTTCTCAGAACAGTAATATATTCAACTCCAGATTTGAAATGTTCAAAACATTACTTTGTGACTGAAAAAAAAGTAAATTACTTTAACCAGTGAAAGATGCCAGGGAAATTCCATCTCGGTGGTTTGTAATTTGGGGAGGGAACATCTGATCTTATACTAATGGCACACTCTATTAGATGATTTTCTCCTTTTTTTAATGTTATATTTTTAAAAAACAAACTGAAAAATAAAATGCAACTAGTTTCAATAACTGGGTAAACCAAAGAATCAAAGATCTATCTTTATTTTGGGAAGGTTAAGATCACTCTTTGTCTTACAAGCATCAGAAAAAGCAAGCACTAGAGGAAGGTGTGAATATTGTATCCTGCACCTCTCTTTAAGAATATCAAAGTCAATAGGGAACCAGACCAAAAAGATTGTGGGCAATATTTTATAGTAGAACAGCGGACATGAAAAGGTAGTTTTAAAAACTCTTGTTTCATAAATGTTTTAAAGAATCTTCACAGATTTAATCTTCATTTTTTTATCATTGCTTTCCTTATTATGCATCAGCTTTTAAGTTCCATAATACCACTGCAAAAGAAATAATATATCAGGTGTAAAGGATGTTATTATCAGTATGCAGTGGCACTTTTATATACTGATTATAATGAAGCCTTTCCACATCACTTTCCTTCCTTACTTTTACTTCTGCACCTAAAATGAAAAAAGAATAAATGTACCTCTCGCTCAACAAATATTTTTATAAGACCAACAGTTGATTGATGAATGTCAGGCTGCGTGGATTCTTACGCATTTGGTTCAATACAGCTACAAACTCTGCTGATGATCTGAAACTGCAATGGTCTTGGGAAATTGAGCAGCAATCTTTAGCATTTCTTTTGGTAATGCTGAACGATGTTAGAAACCACACAGCAATGGAAGAATATATTGCTGTTGAACGTCTTCAAAACAGCACGTAGAGACTTGCCAGTGAATCTTGCATGAAACTCTTTGCAGGGATAGTACAGAAATCTGGCTGAATGGTAGAAGACTCTGCCATGGAAAGCTTTTTCCCAGGTGCTTCAGGGAGTAAATAATCCTTTTTGGCGATGTACAGAGGATGAATGGTCTAGCTTTGCCTGCACTTTCAATCTGGTTATTTCCTGTTATTTACAATGTTGTGTTAATTGAATTTTCTTAATAGCAATAAATAATATCTAGCCATATGTTGACTTTCACAGCTTCATTATACAGTAGGCATTAATGTAGCATAGCTGATTAGAGCTTTAGTACCCTAGTGGTAGAGCGCAAAGCTGGAGAGCAGAAGCTATGATTCTTCAGCATCTTATGTGGTGTTCTCTGTTGTCGAAAGCTCTCTTTAAAACCAAAGTAGGGGTATTTCTGCAGTTCTAAAATATACCAGGTCCTTTCAGGCATACATTTTTGGCCTATTTCTTAGAAACAAACTTAATAAATATAAATGAAGTTGAGCCTCATGCTTTTAGTGGATCCAGACTACTCCCTCTGTGACTATAAAGCTGGCTTTGCCATTCCGTATCTGCTCATTAGGTGGACCAGAAAGGCTGCAGAGTCATCTGACTTTCATCTTAGGATATATCATGCTTTCTTTTAGCAGGCTGAAAACAGTAACAAGATTAGTTATTAACCGTTCTTTTTTGGGGAAGAGCTGTACACTTACCATCAGAGCAACCATCATCAGCAGGTGTCCTCTGATTTCTCATGATTTTTTTTCTCTAATATTTTAATGCCTGGATTGCTGGGGAGGGGTAATAACTATTTGTTTATTTATCTATTTGTTTATCTATTTATTACATTCTTCTGACCTATTTTCTGAGTGGAAAGGGCAGTCTATCAGCCTGCATAGAACATGCTGACAGCATTAGGCCCTGTACTAAAATATTGCATCTCTGGGAAAGAGGGAGGTGGGTTACCATCTTGATTCATATTAGATACATTGCTTTCTTACAGCCACTATAAATACTGCTTTGATTGGCATGGTAAAAGGTTGTATTTTTGGTACTGCAAGTATATACAGGGCTGCAGTTTAACATAATCACATGCTGCTGATTTCCAAATGAATAATCCTCACCTTGACATTTAGGTACCTGCAGGGCAGCTGCCTGGGACTGCAGGAAGCGTGGTGAATGACAGACAGGTGACTTTTCCATGCTGTCCCTGCTTGTCCTGTCACTTGGACTGGCAGAAGTGAAGGTAAGAAGGCTCCAGAAGAGGTATGAACATGAGAAGATAAAAACCTGCCTGTAGGAGGGGAGTATTTGCTGGAAAGGGTGTTGCTTCTGCCAAGTGCCACTTTTGCTGGGTGCCCTGCGTACCTCCTAGCAGACGAGCACTAGGAACAGATTCAGAAATACTGTTTGCCCAGTTCATCTCTGTCTGACTTTGCATATCCATCTCCACTTCTGTGTTTGGTTCACTAATCTGATTTACCAGCTACCTTCCTGTAAAGTATGGGGTTAACTTTTATGTAGTATTTCAAGCATTATATTCTACTTATATTCAAGCTATTTTGTAAGATAAAGAAAGCATGCTTCAATATCAAGTATGCATTAATAACCCCTGGTGCTTTCATCCAACAGCTTTTTCTGTAAAAATGTTTTGCATTGCAGTTTCATGAAAACCTTTATTTTGTGTAGCTTTTTAACATGATGACTTTCAAGATCACGTGGTTCTGGTTTTTGTTTGTGGTCACTAAGTTGCATCTTTAACAGTTTCTTTCCATTTGTGATGAAAATACATTTTTCCACAAGATTGAGTCAACTGAAACTCTTTCACGTATACAGTGGTTTAGACATGTAACAGGCTGCAGATTGCTTGATAATTCCCTTCTGAGTAAAATTAGACAGGAAAAAAAATTGCAAAATTAAAAGATCACTTAAATTATAGCCCTTTGTTCTACCTTGTTAGTTAACATTCCAAACAGCGATGTGCAAACTGCATAATGTGTTTTGCTAAAATGTACCCAGTGTGGAGCCATCTGGGTAATAGTTAACATTATTTATATTCAAAAGAGATGAGACTTTGCAATAGCTGGACGAGCCCCTACTCCCAGCTAACCATTTCCAATGTGACTCTAAATTATTGATTTACATTCATTCTCTATTAACCTATTATGAGTTCATCTGCTGCTTTCAGCTGTCTTATCATGTTGATGTACTTCTAATTTTCCAAACTGAATAGTGATTTACTGCAAAGACGTTGGGATGAATTGTTCTCCAGTGAATATGTAAAGACTCTTATGCCCCAGATAGCTTCTTTCATTTGAAACCTGCACCGGGAGCTCTGGTACATAACAAGGCCAGCAGCAATGCCTTGGCAGTCCTGGATGTGTCCCTTTCCTTTCTGTCCTTCCTGATCCACTGAGTATAGGCTTGTATTTCCAAAAAGAGTATTCATGAGATTATATCCTTGGTGTCTTTGGGGATGGGGTGACCCTTGTAGTCTTTCTGTACTCTCTCTGGGATGCTTGTGGGCAGTGAGAGTTGCTTTTCTTGTCTCTTCAGGAGGGACATCCCATCTTCCGCAAAGTGCTTTGAATTTTCTGTGTACTGTATATGCTGTGCAATGCATTTGGTGTCTCTTTGATGCTCACTCTGCTTCAGTGGGTTTTGTTCTGTTTTAAAATATGTTTGCATATTGTACAACCACAAGGGAAACCATATAAAGATACAGGAATGAAGTTCTTGCTAAACACGCATTCTTTCAGTTAACTTGCATGGTAAAATAAATTTGGAGAATACTTGTTTGAATTGGGAGATGCAACTTTAGAAATAATTTTTGAGAAAACTCTAAAGCAATAGTAAGTAAGAGGCAAAAGTACATGAATGCTATGAGAGCACAAAATTGCATGTTCTAGGACTGGCTGATTTTGAAGAGATCTGGTTTGATTAGTACTGAGTACAATACAATTTTTAATCTCTTCACTGGAATTTTAAGAGACTTTGTGTTGTTGACTCAATAAAGTAGTGACATGGGCCATGCTGCTACTTCAGGGTGGAGTGAGCCTGCTGGTAGGAACCTGGGAGCAACTGAGCTTGCTGAGTGCCTATAAGCATGACAAAATGTTGCTCGCCTTGTGAGACTCGGTGCTTTCTGACTTAAGCTTTCCTCTGCACGGATAACTCAGCAGAAGCAGGGAAACCCTTTTGATTCACCAAGACGCTCTCTGTCTTTGTGGTGTATGGAGTCTCTCATCAGGCGCTGATGGCCTCACTGTGAGGGCTGCTCTCAGTGGATGTCCCACTGAGTTTAGCCCTGTAATCCCATGTTCTTTTCCATTTCTAGCCTCAGGACCCACATCCCTCCTCTTCTTCCATGTAGTTGCCAAGAGCTCCTCAATACTGCTCTCATTGTAGCAGAGGTGCTGCTCCACACGAAATCCCTCCTGGCTGCTACTGTTGCCAAGTCTCACTCAAGGCTGGTTTAACTTGCTGATGTGAGGAGACTGTGAAGCAGATCCTACTGTGCAACTGCACCAGAACAAAGTGTCTAAAATAAAATTCACTCAGCTTTCTCCTCCCTACCTCTTCCATCTTCACCTCGATCTCCAGGAGCACCATGAGATGTCCAAAAGGTCTCGTGAGTAGTCAAATAATGAGAAAAGGTTGATTTCCAAGTACTATAGCACAATATAACCTAGCTCAAGTATGTTTTGTAGAGCAGAGGCCGGCAGCATTTCAATTTGTTCTATTAAAGTATAATTAATTACCATTTCAATAGTGCTACTAGGTGTACATATTCTTCTAGTGCATTAAAAAATAGTAACAAAGCTTCTAGTTATCTAACGGATAGTATTGTACATTGTGGATGCAACCTATTAATATGGAAATACTGACACATTCATCTGGAATAATTTCCATGATGTTATTCCTGACCTAATAATGAAAAAAGTAGGTCAGCTTCCAAGTTTTTCTGAAATGAGAATTAAAGCTTTATAGCAAGTCTTTGATAGTTTTACACAAATGGCTGAAAACTTGCAAGCCTTGCATGTTCAGAATGGTTTGCTCACAATGATCACTTAGAGATATTTCTAATTAATTGTAGTAGTACATCAGCACTGGATTTACTTGGCTTTCCCATATTTCACAGCTTTTTACAATTTAATGGAATTTAAAAGCACAAAGAGATATGGTGTCATCTGAGAAAAGGTAGGTTTGGAAGGAGATTTTATAAAATGTAGTATACAGAGGCTTATGCAAAACAGTCTTTTTTTCTTCAGGAAGCATTTAGTTCAGTGCTGAGCCTTCCAGGTGCTTTATAGTTGCTTGAGATTATCTAGTACGTGGTGCCTCTGCTTACTGAGATGCTAAGTCTTAGCCTGGCTAATGTTTTGCAAAAAGTGTATTTTGGCTGTATCTAAGATGGTTTATGACTGTATCTAAGATGGTTTTGGTGTCTAATCAGTGACTACCCTAACTATCAAAATTGTAGTCTTCCTTCTGGAGCTTCGATCCTTTGCCATCGTAAATGTGAGATGCTGAGTTGTGTTTCAGGATATAAGGATTGCCATGTTAGATTAGAGTTTATATCCATCAAATGCTGTGCCTTTAGGGTGCATCTGCACTGCAAACAAAGGTGTGACTGCAGCGTGTGCAGGGATACTCTGGCCACTTCAGCTTAAGGCCCTATGCTCTGGCTGCTTTGCCAGTCCCCTGCCTGTCTTTCCTTCCTTGAGGAGTGTCACCCAGCTTCTACAGCCGATGGGTCCCATCTCCATGTTGTTCTCTCTGTAGTGTGGGGGCAGATGCAGACTGGCAATGAGAAGGCAAAATGAAAAGACCAAACTTGAGCCGAGTTGCAGGGATTTTGGTGAATCTTGCCCCAACCAATGTGATGTTTGGGGAAAACCACTAAATATTTGAGCCAGGAAATATTTGTGTGTGATGCTGATACTCTGAAGAAATGCATTTTTGATGGACTTCTCTGTGTGTTACTTGCTGTCATTTTGAATTGTTCAGGGAAAACACTTGATTTGAGCTCTCCTGTTGTGCAGGAACAGGATTTTTTTTTTTTTTTTTTTAATATTATGCACTTCCCCAGTGCTTTCACTGCTCTCTTCAGCTAAATTTCACAGCCACGGTCCCTCATTCAGCAGATATCCTGCTGCTAGATGCTTAGATACTAAGGCCTTTAATATACCAAACATTGTTAGTAGCTGGTGTTAAAACAGTCTTGTCCTGCAGAGTATTTTCTGAAATACTGGTTATTGCGGATATGAAGCATTATTTGAGGTTTTCTGCTGTTTTGCATTGCTCTCCACATGTATGAGATGGCACACAGGTTCTGTTCAAAGAGCAGAGACTTCGCTTTTTCCTGCTTCTGGCCTATTAAAACCTTGTCTCCTGTATAAAAAACAGAGAGTACTGTAAATTTGGAATCTTTTTTTTTTTTTTTTTTTTTTTTTTTTTTTNTTTACTCCTGAACACTGGTGATCCATGATCTGTGCTAAATCTGTCAGATACTTTTCTTGAGGGCAGTAGCTTCTGATAGAGTCGCAAGCCAGATAAGAACTGCACACGTCCTGGTCCTGCCTGTGTGTGTGTTTGTGAAGCTGGAAGAAATGTTTTATTGTGGGCCTGTTTGCCCCTCTTTGTGGTCGCTTTCCGCGAGAATTTCTTGGTTTTATTTTAGAACAAGAAATGTGGTTGAGAAAAATGAAATTAGAGCATGAAGAGCATGCTGTGATTTGAAGGAGTGGCTGCTTGTATTTGCCTGGTGATTTTGCGAAGCTTTATAATGGCAATAGAAATGTTGGGGGCTGGATAGGCCTGGTAGCTGAGTAAAGGATTTAAATTACTTGTCTGTTTTTAGAAGCAAACTCAAACCGATGCTTTGTGGTATGATTTAATTATTTATGCAAATATTGCTTCTTTTTTATGTCTAATGAAATCCCAGAAACAAGACAAAAACTATTAGGGACATGGCTTCTGTGAAATTTCTATTGAGGCTCAATAGCACAGTCGTTTAGGGAAAAAGACAAGTTATCTGAAATCCCGTTTACTCATAATAGTCTGTTCAAATTCCATTGCAGAAATTAAAATTGGTTTAGCTTTCCTATTCCTTGTTTTTCAATATCTGTTTTCAGAAAGAAAATCAGATCAATCTCAGAATAATAATTTTTCTTTCTATTTGAAATGACAGTATTTGTCTATGTAAAATGACACGTTTTCATAAAAGTAAATACTAGGCTACTCTGTGTGGTCACATGTCCTGTGAAGGATAGTGCCACCTGACATGTGTGCGGGCAGGTAAGAGCTGCAGAAGTTGGAAAGAGAAGAGAGTACGAGTGTCTGCCCATCCCTGCTCCCAGGTTTTGGATGAAATGCTATGGGGTGGAAGGCCACAGTGCAGCCTCAGGGCATGGTTAAACTCCTCATTTAGTGGGGATAACTGGCTTGCACTCTGTCTCAAAGCAGATGCCACAGTGCAATCCTCTAAGTAATCCTTGCATTGGTTCAAAGAGGAAAAAATTGCTCCCCTAAGCTTTGGAGACTGAGCATGTCCATCAGAGTGAGTGACAGGCTGAGCACAACCTCCTCTTCAAAGCTGGGTTTGGGGGTTTCTGTTGCCAGAATGCTTTAAAGGGAAAGGAGTGTTGCTGCTCATTAATTAGTAAGATTGGAGCTGGCTCAAGTGGTGCTTGGAAATATTAACTACTAGACTTTGGATTCATGCCCTGGAAGAAAAATGAGTTTTATGTTAGTCTAGCTTTCATTAATAATTCTCCTTCTCTTAAAATAATTCTTCAGTTCAGGAAGAATGAAAAACTTCATGCAGACGGATCACTTTGTATGGTCAGCACTGTGGAATGGGAGTCTTTTAGGGCCATATTAACAGTGCAGTGTAAGTGCTGGGTCTGACAAAGCAACACGGTGGTCGGTAAGGATGAGCTCAGAAAATCCTTGAGACCTCTTATCCCTATCATCACTGCACTAGCCAGAAGATCAAAATTACAAACTCCTGATGGTTTTCTAAACACTGTATTCCAGCAGCCACCTTGCAGCGGTCATCGTCAGCTGGGAAGCTTTTGCTGGCAGCATCCTTACAGACCTTTTCCTTGCCAGATTTTATTTTTCTTCCTGCATCTCCTCTTTTGCCATGAGTGAGAGATCTCAGACTTTTCTTCCTTTCTGAACCCTTTCACACATGCCCTAACACTACTAGTTTTTTTGAATCATAGAATCACC
>WAAB01006921.1:7748-25664 GCA_013389865.1 Piaya cayana
AGAATAACCTCCCTGGACCTGCTGGTCACACCGTTTCTGATACAAGCCAGGATGCCATTGGCCTTCTTGGCATCCTGGCTTGTATCAGAAACAGTGTGACCGATTTTCAGATGATGATGATGGAATTTCAGTATTTTTAACCCTGTGTTGGTTGTTCATCAAGGACCTCTGCGCTCGTACTCTGAATGGTTTGGGAGGGGATGGCGTTGAGGCCACAAATTCAGCTCTTATTACAAAGCACTGAGCTCTGTGCAGCCAAATGTCTGGGGAGCATCATGGACAGAAAACCCTGGGGCAGGGAGGATGACTATGTGCCCGTGTCGCTGTGCTGAGGAGACTCCACACACTGTAACGTTATCTCTGTGCCAGCTGTTGGGTACCAAAAATTTATTATTCTGCTTAAAAGCTCTGGGTTAATGGGTGGCTTTCTTTGGATACTTTATGCCTCTTGATGCAGAGATACTTGCCTGATCTGAAAAACTGGAGCTAGATTTAAGCAGTACTGCAATGCGAGGAGTGGGTGAGGTATTCAATTCTACGATTTGGTTTAGTCTGTTTCTACTGCAATCTGCTATAAAAAACCCCAATAAAACAAACCCCAAACCCCCAAATAACTCTACCCCCCAAAAAAAACCTAAGGAAACCATGGCAAGATGGAGTGCATTAGTGCACAAAATAGAGTTGGAAATGTTGACAAATATATTTGTGGTGTCTTCATGCAATTGCTCCGTTGCTCTATTTGCAGGGCTTCTATATTGCCGTCTCACCTAATCCAAAGCTCAGCGTGACTCCTTCCTGGGACTAGTCCCTTCTATCGTATCTCTCCCTCCGCTTAAATCCTTTCAATCAGCTTTCCGAAAGATAGAAAATAGGTTTTATTACTTATTAAAAGTTTTATAATGGAGGCCTGGCTTATCTTCCCTACCTTCTGTCACCGACCGACTTGGATCAACAACAGCCAGATTCCTGTCCAAAAATGTAGATTGAAGCATTGTGGACTCGGTGCTTTCAGTAACTTTCCTCTCTCTTGACAATCCTGGGAGAAGCTTCAAAATCCCCACACCACACAAACCAGAAACCAGTAGCAGAAATAATCACAAGTTTAAAAGTTCTACATCGCTATGGCAACTCAAAAATACTAGTGGTGCGTGTTGTTTTTAATTTTTTTTTATTAGCTAGGGAAGTCCAAGGCGATCATTTTGGCTACAGAATTTGGTAATATTACCCTACGGTGCAATAGTCGCTCTGTGGACACTTCGGTGGTTGCGTTGTGGGTTTCTCAGATCTCTGCACAGTGTTGACATGAACACTGGTACAGGGAAGTCATTGGAAATCACAGAATTATAGAATAACCAGGTTGGAGGAGACCCACCAGATCATCGAGTCCAACCATTCCTATCAAAATGCAAAGACTGGAAGTACAAAGATATTCCCGATACACAGTTGGACTGATGAATTGGACTGAATGCTCAAGATGAATTAACCGGAGGATCAGGTGCTATAGATCTGCTATCAGGGTCCTGGGCGAGGGTCATCAGCCCCAAGCCCTCCTGTGAATATGACATCACAGCCCCTTCAGGCCAAGCTCTGCTCATTCCCTGCTGATTTCTCTCTACCCTTCACTGACCAATGGAATTGTTGATGAGTTTGGGTTCTGTCCAGGTTTCTGTCTACATACTTACTTTGAGTCTGAGTGGAGCCCACGCATGTTTACACTCTGCTGGCAACTCGCCCTTCGATGTCACAGCTCAAGCCACACACGTTGTCATCTTTCCAGCCCACTGTAACTTGGGAATCTCCTGTCTGATACGACCTGTGCTGATCTCTTCAGCCGAGGACAATGTAACGTGTATCACATTCAAGCCAGTTGGCCTGCAGCATCTGTAGCTCCTTTGCAGCGGTTCGGTTCCCTCGTGCTTCTGTAGCGCCTGTTTTTCTGTTTGTTATCAACATATCACTAGGCACGTTGCCTTGTGGTATCGTTTCATTTTTTGTGAAATTCAGCAGGTTACGTGCCACAAAGCGAGTGTTAGGAATGGAACAGAATGAGGCCTGCTCCCTCTCCAGACAAAAAAACCCTACGAAACCCCCTTAATGTGCAAGAAGGTCAAACATGCGCTACGTGAACTTGTTAAACACATTTATTGAGTTCTTGACAGTAACCAAACACAGTGAATGACCATTATAAACAAGAGAAAAGGCATTCGCTTTTACTTGGTCAGCTGCTTTATCTGTAAAGGAAAAAAAAACATCCCTTTCCACCTCCGGTTTACAGGACTCAAATGTGTTTGTCCCAGTGATGGAGCCAGCAGGGAAAATGGCAATTTTAAACCGAGATGTGTTTCTGCTTCTGAACCCAGCTCCTGTTAATGACGGACCGTAAAATGAAGTTAAAATTATACCAGCTTTAGGTGTGTTCCCAGTTGCTGTTAACTCACTTAAATTGGCTGCAAACAAGTAAATTAAGTTAAAAAAAAATAATGGAAAAAAAAAAAAAAAAGCAAAACNAAGCAAAGCACAACTACTGCAGCCACGGGTAGTAGAGGCTTATTATTTCAGAAAGGAAAAAAAGAAATCAAAGCGAGTTTACTAAATTATTTGTTAAACACATTTATTGAGATGTTAATAGTACCCAACACAACGTCTGACCTGTTGTAAAACAAGAAACGGAAGATGGATCGGTTCTGGTTTTGGCAAGTCCTACTACAGATATGTGACGACGAGGGAAATATTTCTATTTCCTTTATATTCTGCAGTGATCTATTTACAATACTTCTCTCTCTCCACGTCTGTCCTTTTTATAATTAAATGAACAGAAAGATCATAACCCAGAAATAAGTTTCCTCTACAGTCATCTGGTTCTGTCTCGTCAGTATCCATTAATGATAGTGAGATAATGAGAGCTTTCCAAGGATTACTTGGCACACAGAACACAACTCCACTTTGATGCTGGACCGAGCCACCTTTTGTCTTTCTTTTTTTAATATTTTTTTTTAAATTTTTTTTTCTTTAATTTGAGGGAGAGGGGGGAAAGAGGAAGAATTTCATATGTACAAAGGCTGAAAAGTCTTTTTTTTTTCTGTGAAGCTAGATTAGTTCAAGGAAAACTGTATCAAAATTGTAATCACATTAACTGTAATATTGTCTTTTTTACTTTGCTTTTTTTTTTTTTATAATGACCACCAATCGTATGAATGAATTTTTAGTTGCGTTTCCACCATGGCAGCTCTTTCCCGACAGCAGGTTTGCACGTGCTGCCGCGAACCCAAAGAGAGTGAGGTCGGGTGCATTCTAGATTATATCAATTCCCAGCAGTAGCGTTCCACTGAGGTGAGGGGTTCTGCCTGCTCTGTCTCGCTCACTTGAGGAGCCATTCGTTTACTGAAAGAGAAACAAAACAAAACCGATTACGCTTTAATCGACTCCAAATATGAAACTGGATGGGTTTAACGCTGTACGAGGCACTTAAACTGTCTTGAAAAAGCCAGGAGGCTCCGTTTCCCTCTTTTGATAGAAAAGAATTAAACCTGACCGACTGTTTCTTTGAAATACTGCAGCTTGGTCAGCAGCCTTTTGCTGAAATCACGCTTTCTTTTCAATAGTACTTCTTCATAACAATAATATGATTGGTAAGAAGGCACTTTTATTTAATTATTGCAGGTATAACTGGGTGTGCGTAGGCTAGAAGATGGATAAACCCCATTACAGCTCAGCTGGGAGCCCCCAGCTGTGGCAGCGCAGGGCTCTCCCAGCAGGATTCTGAGTTGCTCTATTTATTTAATACCCATTGTGCAATACGGACCTTTCCAATTCAGGAAATTCATTTGTTTGTGATGGCAGGGCACCTCCAAAGTGAAATTTATTCTTTAGTTTGAGAGCAGCCGTCATCAAGACTTGCTCATCCCTTGTTTTCTTTCCAAGGTGGGTAAAAAAAAAAGAGCAAAATGCAGTTTGTAAGGTAAGAAGTTTTTAAAATGAGGGTAGAAAACTGCAGGCCTGTCCTGACTGCTTCTAAATAAATATTAGATGTCCCAGGCTGGTTTTTGTTATGCTTTTCCCGCATGTTTCGGGTCGAGTTTTCTCATCCTTTTCAAATATTAATGTTTGACTCGCACCGTTAGTCCCCCAGATCTGGAGTTTCATCTCTTTTTATTTGTACTCTTTGCTACGTGCTCGGGTTTCTCAAAGAAAAGAGCTCAGCGTAAGCATAGAAAGGATTATTTGGGAGGCAGAACGTACCTCTATACTGTAGTTTCTGTGCTCTATTGTTTGGACAATCTTTCCCCTGTAAACTAAAGTTGATATTAGTTCGGATACATCGATTGTTGAGAGGTTGGACCGGTCTGAAATTGTCACTCATGCTCAGAAATATCTGTGATGGCTGATTCTGGCTTAGCAGTCGTAAAGAATGCATCTACACAAAAGAGAAAACAAGGATGTTTAATACTCATCTTTCCTGTAAGTAAACAACACGCAATGATGTTAAACAACCTGCGTAAAGAAGGAGAGTTAAACAGAAGTTTCAAGATTTACAGTTAGAGGTGGGTTGAGAGAGTTAACTTGAGGTAAAACCGTTCCCTTCTGTGGTCCCCTGCTTCCGAGCCCCGTTTTAAGCAAGAGTAACTAGTTTTGTGTGAAGTAAATGAAAATGGTAAGAGGTGTCCTTGGCTGCTCAGGAAACAAATGGAATTTGGAGTAAGGGATGGCAGCAGCTGGTGCGGCAAGAATGAACTTGATGAATGAGAAGAGCTAATTTCCTCAGTTTTATTGCTCCTAGTGTAGCTTCCAGTTGAGAAGACACAGTTTTAGATGATGGTACCTGAGAAGAAGGTGTGGCCGGTTGGGATGGAGAGGGTAACAGTCATGCTGCTGGCTGGTGTCATAGAATTAATCATGTTAAAAAGTGAAAATCTCAATGTATCTGTTTCGTTCTGAGCTAAGAAGGGTCTCTTATACTTAATAACCTCATTTTTTTTTGTTGTACGACATTGCTAATCTTGTGTTAGGATCCCCATCTATCTTTTCATGGAATCAGAGAATAATTTAGTTTGAAAGAGACTTCTGGAAGCCGTCTGGTTCAAACCCTTACCAAAAGCAGGGCCCACCTTAAAGTACACGTGTGTGTCTAGATACCTTGGGAGCTCTAAATAGTATTTTCCTTTTGCAAAAAAACTCTCCAGTGCTTTTTCAAACTGTACAAATTGCGGACAGAGATCCCCGCAGCAAAAGGTTGAGTCTAATTTTCTCTATAAAGCTCTAGGTATGTTTAAAATATTCTTACGTATACTAGGTCGAGTAATTTTTAAAACGATTTTTACCTGCATCCTTGTTATGTAGACAGGTTTGTTCATGATTATCCAGCTTGCTGTTTCATAGCAGGGTGGAATTGTCATTGACCCATCGTACGTAATGAAACTAGATGTCTCTGGGTAGAGTTCCTCAATATTAAGCCCCTGTAGTAAGTACGCGTCATCTGGAGGACAAAGAAGGAAAACTAATGGATAAAACAATTGCTGAGATAAAACAAGAAGTGCACAGAGAAGAAAAATCCCACCTTACGTGCAATCCTTATTCCAGAACATCATGAGATGAACTGAAATGCGCAGTGTAACGAGCATCATTTTCTGAATGCTCCAGTTGTTTGGACAAGTCATGTGGATTCCCTACTCTTGCTTGGGTTCAGTTCCACTCTTAGATACTGGTGCAAACCTTCTGTGAGTCCAGCACAAGGATTCCCAGAGAACCTCTTAATCTCATTCAAGAACCGGAGCTAAAACCTTCTTGAAGTTGCAGTTATTGATTTAGATGTAACGGGATTTGGTGAACGCCGACTTCCAATATTTTGGAGCGATTAACCAATTTTTGCTTGACAAAGCCTTGTGAAGGCCAAGAGTGTTAAAATGCAATTGCCCTTTTGCTACAGGAGGCAGTTGAGGTTAATGCATGATAATAAAGCTGCTCAATGAAGCCTGCTGGCCTTTCATGTGCGCAGTGGGGGTGGACGCAGCGCCGGCTCGCTCGGAATGCGAAAATCGGGGTGGAGAAGGATGCCGGGAAGCAGCTTGCTAGGGTGCCTGCTTTTATTCTAAGTCTCCCTGGGAATTAATGAGGTATCCCTCTGCAAAGGAACTCGCTGTGGATGTGGACCAAAATATAATGAGAGATGGTTACAGCTTTTTAAAATTCATCACATCTCCTCTGCCTTTCCTCCAGCGCGTGAGCTATCTCCCTTGTGTAATCCTGGCCTATAGAGCTTTTGGCAGCGCTGTTGGAACCCGAGCTCAGATTTTCCTCCAAATCTTCGGCTGTAGGAGCTCCTTGATAGGGAATAGGCTGGGTTATCCACACTTGTGATACGCTACGGCTGCTGTGTGGCTCGGAGAAAGCTCGTAACGCTGAGCAATCTCTCTGCACCCTTTTATTTGTACGTAGGGGGTTCAATACGGTTTGTTTGCAGAGCGAGTGCTAAACTGCGGGCAAGGAAAGCTGCAATTTCAGGTGTGCTTTCCAAGAGGAACTGGCATTGATTTTAATGGAAGGCAAGGAAGATATCGCAAATAAAAGAGAAAATAGTCCTCGGACTAAAGGAAAATGTTGAACGCATCTTTTAAGTTTAGGTCAATAATTTAGACATTCCTGTTGGATGCTCTCGTGTTCTTCAGGTGCCATTCACTGCAAGATTAAGCAGTTTTTGATGAACAGTTCCTTGGCCATTGGGAAAAGATTGTAAATGGATCCAAGGAAAGAAACACGAGCAATCAAGGAAGTGAGAAGAGCTAAAGAAGAAAAGAATAATTTAATGTGACTTTAACTGGTAGAGCTGCAGGACAAAACCTGGATCAGCAAAATGCTTGTCTCGTGACGTCTAATGTTAAAAAATGGTCTGCAGATACTGTCTGGGGCTACAGAAAATCGGAGAATGCAGGCAAAGCAAATGTGACTTTATTTTATTCTGGCATAGTTCAGTCAACACGCTTCAGGCTTCTGGGGTAGCAAGATTAGCGGCAGCAGCGTCAGTTCAAGTCTCAAGGTGAGAGCGTGATGTTTATACCACGTTGACCACTGAGGCATGAACCTTGAGGAATTAATGGTCTGTTTCCAGAAATCTGAATCTTCAGCTTTTTTCAGGATAATATCTTAAAATCTGAAAACGTCATTGACTTGTGCGTTATCTATAAAGTCACTAAAGGTTGAATTTGAGGAAGGATTTTGCAGCTGCCCTATCTCACTGAACGCGTGGCGGGTAATTTGGTGGAGAACGACAAGCTAAATTTTTATCTGGAATTGTGGGACTCTAAAATGTCCCTTCTTTCCAATATTCTGCAAACATTGGGTGAAAGCTCACGTAGCATCATTGCTCTGACAGAAAGTTAACTCATCCCCTCAAATGTTGCGCTTGGATATGAATTTTAAAGCAGGTTTTCTTTAGAGATATTCACACAGCTTCTGACTAAAGCCTCTTTGAACGCACCCTTGTTTCAATGAGTTCATAGTAGAGGCTTTGAGTTGCGATAACAGAATAAAACAAGCATTTAAAATCTTCTTAGAAATTCCTTGGGGTCCACTTCACTTGCAGCCGTTTATATCTAAGAGTACTAATTCCTCTTTTAATGCCTTTTGCCTATGGAAATTTCATGCGGCCCCACAGATCGCTCTTAATTCTGTTGCTGTTCTTTTTTAAAAAAGTACTTTAGTTACGTTACTGACTGTCTCGACTCGGAACCTACGCTCCACTTATCATTCACTCCACGCTACTATCGAGCACGCCGGGACTGGATGTTTTGCCAGCAGCCCCGCTCGGTATCGACTGCAGGGGCAGAACCCTAAAGCACAGGCTGAAAAACTCCAGCTGCTGGAGGCAGAATAGAAACCCTTGCAATGTAAGAGGTAAAATTAGTTTTCAGCAATGATGCTATAATCCATCATACAAGACAACTGCAAAATTACTTTCAGTAACACTTTCACGTTCCCAATTTGCACTAAAAAATTCCCAGTCAATACTTGTTACTACAGTAAGTAACCCGATGCCCTGCAGAATATTATGTGCATTGTATCTACCGTGGATTTCATTTAACAGATAAAGTTGTTAGGGATAACGGTGCTTAAAAATTCAAACAGTCCTGTTAATCATTGATTTTGCAGCCTGAATTATCTGTTCGCCTTCATGCGAAATTTCATTTGCTAAACCCAAATGAGGTGTGATTGGAATTGCATTTTCCTTCTAAAGAGGCAAAACAACCCAGGGAAGGTTGTAAGATGCTGTCAGGTCCAGAGAGGAGGAGGGCCCACTTGTAAGCGCAGTGTGAAAAAAGGAATATTTCCTACTGGGAGGGTGTGTTTGCCTGCTGGGGTGGGCAGTGGTTGCGTGGAAAGATGCTGCCCTCCTGTTCTGTGGAGCCGAATATCCCTAATTAAAGCCTCCGCTCTGCTCTGCGCCACAACTTGGTGTCCAGTCTTTGATCTGCTGCCCAGCCCTTACAGCCTGTGGGGCCGAGAAGAAAGGGCTGTGACACTCATGTAAATGCATGAGATGCAGCTGCTGTGATGGGAAAAGCGAGGCAGGAGCCTGGTCCCCAGACAGAAGCCTGGAATACGTAATTTGGGAGTGAAAGAGGCTGAAATAACTCATACAGCCTTAACGATAACTTCCCATCTCCAGGGTGCGGCAGGAGCACTGGCCGGCACGATGTTCTTGGGGAACAGTAGGGCTGTGTTTATGCAAAGAGTGAAGACAAGAGTTAAAAATGGAGCTGATCTCCTGCTTCGTCCATGCAGAGAAGACATTTCTTACTGCCAGAACAATCTAGAAGTGTTTTAAGGGGAACCCTGTTGCTTTCCTTTCTATGGGTATCGTGGAGGACAGAGTTTTGTCATAACAGAGGTTTATTTGGACCAAAGATTTGTTACTGTAGGTAACATCAGAGAAATATCAATGGGAAGAGAGGAGTGTTAGAGGACAGGGAATCACCCACATCAGGATGGGTGTTCACATTCCGTATTGCGTGGCAAGGCTCAATCTTTCCAGTGCTCTCTTGTTCTGGAATTAGTAGGCAAAACTCCAACTCAAATCTACACTTCCTTTTTTACAATCCTGGCTTTGCAGAGAGAGGGGAAAGATGGACTTCATGGAAAGAAACCTGACAGGACACTTCAAGGAAGGGCAGAAATACCTCCCAACCTTCCCATCATAAATCCGAAGTGCAGTGACTTTTGTTAAATGGACACTCAAGATCTCTGGAGCGTCTGACGTTCAGTTTTCCAAGTAACATTACGTTGTTGCAGAGTGCAATGTATTTAATTTACAGAGGGAAACGAAGAAAAACCCTAGGAGAGCTGTGAACCAAATCCTGAGTCCCGACTCGATGATCCGGTGGGTCTCTTCCAACCTGGTGATTCTATGATTCTAAGCAGTCTTATTCCAGTTACCATGAATAACTCTATCCCAGCTTTCATAAACAGAAGGAGAATTAATGAAGCTTATGAAAGTGTTAAACCGTTGTTTACAGAATAGCAAACAAAGGCTGGATTTTACAATACTTTATTTCTTTCAGTTTGCCGTGCACTTTCTGAAAGATAAATCCCAGTATCATTTAACTTATTTTATTAACTTAATGGCTGATTGGAATTCAAGTGACTATTTGACAAAGGGAATAAGGTTTTCAGAAGCAGTTTAATTTGTTCCATTGAGACGTATGTATTTTTCATGACTTTCTTTAAATGAGCCTAATTTTCACTGACATTTAAGCTCCAGATTTCCACGAGTTCAATATCCTAAAATGGAATTATTGAGCGTTATCAGCTGAAGGCTTTCCAAATGTGAATGCAACAAATACACGCACTGTGTTAACGACCTCCTTATGTATCTATTAAATGCAGCAGCAGTTGAATAGAAATGTCATAACTCTTCTGTACAAAAAGAAAGCATTAATACATACAAAAATCTACAGTTAATGATTCAGCATCTTGATATAACTTGATTTGACAGGATCCAGGCTGCTTAGCCTATTACTGATATTGCTTAACCATCGACAGTTTCTCCTGATTACTCTGTGTGAATACAGTGTATTTTTTAAGTACAATTCCATTAATTTATTGCTTGTTCAAACATAAAATACACTTTGAAGTTCAAAACTCATTAATTAGATGAACTGATGACCTTACCAGGTTTTTCAGGTTTCCAAGCTCACTGCACAGAGATGGCGGCAACGCAAACTTGGTAATTCTCACCCATAATGAATTTGTTCTTTCATACTAAATATGTTAGTTGGTACTAAGAGCATGCAGCTGGCAGCCACGGTAAATTAAAAGGAACTTACTTTTATACGTTATTCTTGTTATGGTGTCTCTGTTAAGCATACGATTTAGAAATGGATTTGATGATTCGGATACCTACGGAAGAGAAAACGCACAACGTCAAGACCTTCAACGTCAAGACCTTCACACACACATCCTAGAAATGCAGCTGTTCCGTGTTCTCTCGTTCCCGCCACTTCTCCAAATGGTTTCTGCCTTTTTTTTTTTTTCACTATTGTGAGAAGAGGAAATAGTGACTTAGATATGTTTCTATCAAAAGGTGTTAGAAAGTTAGTATCCAAGAATAAATAAATTTAAAAATAGGCATGGGAGAATCGGATGAATAGAAATTAACGCCTGAATACAAGTGTGAGTCCAGGTTTCTCTTCCAACAACTTCTTTAGATGAGTGAAACTGAGATACAAAGTGGCAGAGTATTAGCAACAGTTTTGAGGAAAATGCATTCTTTGTATAAAAGGTGAGAAAAGGTTTCTCTAATGTAATTAGGAAGGTTTGGTTAAATGAATACGTCTTGCGTTCAACCCTAGATCACTGTTATTTATAGCTCTAACCAAGCATCTTGAATACAACAGGATGGAGACTAAAATATGACAATATATTCACGTCTTTCTCTCTCCGTGACACAGAAGATATTAAGAGTTATACTTTTACTGTTTCTTCAGCTTTGATACTTTAAGATGTTTTAAATAAGACTGTGGCAAGAACTTATTTTGCTGACTTTGAAACATCAGCATGTCCCCAAGGAGCACAGATGCCCTCTTTCCCAGGGCCTCAACCTACTGGGAAAGATTTCCTCTGAAGCGAATGAACAGCATTTCATGAAGAAATACCAGATCTGCAAAATCATGACTTTTGTCACAACCATCAAAGTGTTTTAGCAATGTTTATGAGATAAGGACTTTTTTTTCCCCTCCTCCCTTTTTATTTTCCTCACGTTACACCGTAAATGCTTTGCAGTAGAGGTCGCGTGCTCAGTTCCTAGGATGATGCTGTCCGTGGATCCCGAATCGGAGCCTTTTGCTGTTGCCATAGTATAATGATGAGTCTAATTCCTGCATTTACAACTCAAGGGAAAAGCATTCCACTGTCTATTTATTAGATATTGAGAGCACTGAATACTTACTTTCATGAATATGGAAACTACCACCAACCCGTTGGGACTCTTTGCGGCTTCTGTGACGTTTGTGTACAGCTCATGGTTATAGTGGATTAGTTGAACCTAGAAAACAGGGAAGGGAAAGACCACAATTAGGTGGTAGCAAATCGTACTGTACGACGCTTGCAAATACTCTCCGTACACCCACCGGTTTGTGTTAGGATCCCATCTATGCTCGGGTTATTTTACACCACTGCAATTTTTCAGAGGTTTGCAGCACGCATGATTTTAATAATTTCAGTCACCATCTGGCTCCAACTGGCACAGCACCAGCGTGTTTTCTTCTAAATTGCCAGTGAGTGAATTTACTCACATCAAGCCACGAATCGCACTGCAGGGGTTGACATCATTTCCCTGTTGCAAAAGCACTTGCCACGGGCATCGAGTAATCTGTACTTTTCAGCCTCCAGCCAAACACAGAGGAGTCAGGGGCTGAAATATTTGAAGAAACATATGGGCTAAGGGTTTGGAACTGTGTAAACCAGGACTCGCAGAATTCAAACCATCAATATTCATTGGCCCCAGATTTTACAGACTCTGTTACAGAAGCTCCTACGGTTCGGCACTTACTGTATTATTGTTAACTAGGTTCTCCTTAGCCCCTACAGCTTTCCTTCTGCTTTTCAGATTTATATTCTGCTGGAACTTTTAACATTATAAAGGCATCGTTCTTCTCTCTCCCTGCATATGTAAACATCTTACCCAGAGCAATGGTTTTTGTCTGGGACCACGGATGCTGTTACCGTTTCTAGTGCAATTTCTAGCCTTGCTTTCTCTGCATTAGAGTTGTGTCCAAACTAATTTTAAAGCCGTTTCCATGGCATCCTGGTTAAATTTCTGTTTTTCCTCTTTTTTAAAAAAAGATTGACCATGTAGAGAGACACACTTTTCAAAGTTTCTCACATGGAATAGGCTAATTGAGAAAGGTACAAATGAATAAACCTGTCCTAGCTATAGATTATCATATGCAGGATAAAATATATAATTCCCTCTTAGATTCCTTCTTTGGAGAACAGTTTCTTTGAAGCTGCCTGAAATATGTGTTATTTCAAAGTCTGTATTAAATAATCACTAGAGTCTCCCATGCAGGTGAAGCCACACATCACTGAAACTGCTCATGGGTGAGAATCTCACTTTTTTCAGATGATGGTATTGTATTAAAAATACAGCTCCACAAAAGCAAACGTGCAACGCTGAAAATCCCCTTTGGTCCTGGCTTGAGTTTCAGGGCTCAAACACAACACAAAATCTTGTTATAAGCTATTGATTTTCTTTGGAAGATTCTCCCTTTAAGATTAATTTGCCAGAGAGCAACCGCTAGCTCTTTGTTTTCCTCCAGCAACAGAAGTTCCATTTCTCAGGGAGAAGAAGAGAATTAAGATTCATTACTCCCATTCTAGCTGATGAGAATCCAGAATGTGTCCTTGTTCCATCACCCAAGATCGTGCGCTGGACCAGGGGCAGACACAGCACGTTTTAGACTCTCGAGGTTGGCTGAGTTGGGGACGTCGCAGGAGCCGAGGATAGTAATGAACTGGGAAATCTATGGAACACACGCTCCTCAGCCTGGTAGACTGTGTCTTTGGGGAAAATAATACAGATAAGGGGACAAAATAATGCAGACAGGCTACTCTTGTGGTTCATGTTCTGGCTGCTACAGGGAAGCATCTAATTCCCTTTCCCATCATGTGTTTATAATGTTAATATCTCCTCTTCACGTTTTGATGAAGTTCAGCCCTGTCCTTGTCGCACTCATATTGCTCATAACGACTTCCCTCTTTCCTCTGCAGCGCGTTTTGCTGGTTTTCTTGCTCCTTCAGCCAGGTGAGCTGCGCAATCTCTGGGCCGAGAGAGCTGCAGGATATTTTCTTCGTGGCACGTGGCCAAGGTTCTTTGGCTTAGCAAAAGCAGGGGGTTTGCTGTGTTGCTAACGGTTGCGGGTGCCAAGAACTCCAGGGCCTCTTTTTATCTGCCTTTGAGCAACTTCTTAACTTGGACAAAGACTCTCTGTGAATTATAGAGCTCTGATCTAGTGTGCATGCATAAGCCTTTTATAAATCATAGAATCACCAGGTTGGAAAAGACCCATGGGATCATCAGAATGGTTTGGGTTGGGACAGACCTTAAAGACACCCAGTGCCGTGGGCAGGGACACTGTGAGATGTTCTGCTGCAGACACAGAGCAAAAAAAATGAAATTGAGGGAATTGAGAGCATCACAGTACTTCCCAAACAAGTGTTTTCATAGTCCTTTTGGGAGTAATGAAATACCCTTTATTCTCACTTGGAAGCGTTGTAATTGAGTGCATAAACATTTTGATTTATAAATGACAAGGGATCTAAACCATGAAGTGAGTGACAGCAGGGAACAGCTGATTTGTAACTATAATATTTGCACTACGCTGCGCTTACCTGATAAAACTGCTGGGATACCTGATTGAGAGCAAGCAAAAAAGCATGTTTCCAGCACAGCAGGGGACAAAACCAAATGGAATTGCTCCAGAAGACAAATTAAATGTTTGTTTTGATTCAGAGTCCTTGTAAAAAGTGGCTAAGA
The DNA here is from genome assembly GCA_013389865.1 of Piaya cayana. NCBI lineage: Eukaryota > Metazoa > Chordata > Aves > Cuculiformes > Coccyzidae > Piaya > Piaya cayana. The sequence continues at coordinate 21,775 of WAAB01006921.1, forward strand.
TCTCATTAAGGGGCGGAAAACAGACATTTTAGTTTATATAAAGTTTAATAAAAACAACAAAATAAATGTATTTTCTGCATGGCAGGTGTCCAGGGAGGAAAAGGCTGATTCACCTTCCCTGGAGGTGTTTAAGGCACAGGTAGACATGGTCCTGAGGGACATGGTTTAGTGTTTGATGGGAATGGTTGGACTCAATGATCCGGTGGGTCTCTTCCAACCTGGTGATTCTATGAAAAGAGTTTTAATGAGTTAAAACCTATTAATAACAGTGGTTAAAATACAGTTGCTCTTACAGGTCTTGTAAAACCCTTCGGAAAGAGCAGTGACATCAGATCATCTGGGAGTAAGTTTGGGTATTAATTTTTGTGGATCTGAACAGGTTCGAGATCTGAGGTGCTCAGAAATGAGGTTTCTCTTACTGCTTTTGACAGTTATTTCATGATTTTAATGAAAAGTCTACAAAATATTGGTTTAATAGAAGCTTGTCATCCACGTTTATAGGAACATGCCAGCAATTGTATCCTAGATAAATTATAAAAAGTTTATAATTATTTTTTTTCTTAGGATAGGACCAAGAACGCAAGGAAGGAAAGTGGTATGGTTGGACTCGATGATCCGGTGGGTCTCTTCCAATCTGGTTATTCTGTAATTCTATGGTTTTCTCCTGCTTCTGAGCAGACAGCTGAATAAAAGCGTCTGCAGAGAGATGCAATAACGCATCACGTGGCCAAATGGAAATGCAGTCAAGGGTTAACTGTACTTGGCTGTGAAACCTACTTTACTAGGAATAATGACACACTAGGAACCGGCACTATCTGCAGATGGTGTCTAACACTTGCTTAGATCACTTGGTAACAAGACTTGCAATACGAGTGGTGTTCAACAACGAGCTCTATGTAGGGTTCCCTGGTAAGGAGTTAACACCGTGTGTTATTTTCAGTGCACAGAATGACTCTTAAAATAATAAAAACAGAGGAGCAACATCTTTTAAGCACCCACAGGATTACGGTAAAAATCACAGCTTAGTAGCGGAGGAGGTCAGGTCGGCCGTGCGTGTCTCAGAATGTGGTATTAGGGCTTTTCACTTTACACCAAAAACCTACGTAAACGATAGGCTGAAGCAATAAATGCGAAAAGTGATGGATTCTTGCCATCTCCAGTGCTGCTGGAACCATTACAAGTGTCGCAGGCATTTGCACTCTCTTCCAGACAGCAGGAAAAACCCAGACTGAGCCCCAGAGGTTTGTGGATGTGGCTGCGACGCCGGCTGCTGTGTGACTGCAGGAGACTTTTCGTCAGGGCGGTCACTGCTGGAGCCTCGCGCTGCCGATCGCTCCGAACGGGGGGTATTTTTGGCTGACCTGCCAGTCAACCTCTCTTGTCAGTCACTGTTAGCAGATGAGCAAGAGCTGGGTAAACACAAAACAAACGGCACTGTTCTGCAATTCGGGATCAAAATGAAGTCTTAGCCTCGAATGTTTAATGTTGATTATGTCTCGGCTGATGCGAAATTTCATTGCAAGCTGTAATTTGGCACCGACCCAATCCATCATCTACAAACGTTACATCTTAAGAGAGAACAGGAGTAACGTAGGGAAAAAAGGCTATTAGACGAGCCTGTCATCAATTCTGGATTTGTGCAGGGTCTTCTGACAAAATACTCCATTTAAATTGTTTTCTCATTTTAAATATAACAGATGCTCAGACACCACGAGGATGAATTCAGTTCAACGCTCCGTTTGGGAGGTTCGGTTATATAATGGTGCTCTGAATTTCGGAGAGAATTCCTTATTTCTTTAGCAACTGGTCCAGAAGCAGCAAGAGAGAAAAAAATGTGATGAAGTAGCGATTCGGGCTGGTGCAGGAGGTGATGGATTCTGAGAGGCAGAGCTGGGGATCTGCAGCAGCCGCTTTTGACTTAGCTCATGATAGTTCCGTCTCCTTTTGGTGGTGTTGCTGTTGAGCTCATGCCAACCTCATAAACCCCCAATATCTGACTGTTGGTGCACAGTAACTGAACTATCCCTCTTTGTTAGATGTGCAAGAAAAGATCATTTCATACAAGCAATATCTCCAGTGGGTTTTGTCTTATTTTTTTCTCCCATGAAATCATTATTGCAGATCCAACCGGCTGCAGTTTCTCTAGTTAGTCCTGATGTTGTGCCTGACACCTCTTCCTTCCCTCAACATCTTTCTTCTGTACGTTATCCTGTGGTCTGGCTCTTGCACAGCAAAAAATAACCTTTCTCTTAGCGCACGAATGAAATGGAGCTGAAAATTACAGCAGATAAAACCCCATCTCTTTGAACTGTAACGCTATGAACCCTTTAACCAGAGCAGACACTTAACTGAAGATAATGTGGACTCTCTATTTCATTATTACTTGGTCAAGCTTACATCATTAAGCATGTATTTAATTTCATTATAGTGCAGTAAACAACTTGTTGTGGTAAGATATGCTGGTTTCTGTTGTCTGCAGGCAAGTTGTATCATAGTTCAAATGCAGCCTTTGGATTCTGAGTTATGGAACGACAGTGTAATTATCCTACTGCCCTGCTAGAACATCTAATTATTTGTCACTGATGCAAAAACTTGAGAACCTAGATGTGAGAAATTATAATATGCAGGCAGGTATTGTGGGTTTTTTTTTATTGACAGTTTAACAATATCAGTTTGTCAGGCTGGTAGGAGGAAAGGATCCCCCACAAAAATTCTGATAGTGGGAACTGCATATGATATATATATTTTATATATATATATATATATATATATATATATATATATATATATATATATATATATATATATATATATATATATATATATATATATATATATATATATATATATATATATAAATGATAAAATGATATATAATAAAAGATTGGTTTCTGATTTTAATAAGTGTAGTAGGTATGTAAATATCTCTTTACCTTTGTAATTCATGTAAATATGCATGATGGAGTTTCACTGCATAACAGATTATGTGTTATCATTAATTAGCCTTTGCAAAGCTCATTGCTGCAGGTTTAGGGGGAGTCGCATAGGAAAAAGGTAAAGGAAAAAGTTGGATCTTCAGAATTTTTTTCAAAAATGTCATTGAACCATGAGTCCAGTTTGCGGTCAGGATTCTGTCTCTAGCATCCCCTGATCTCCTCAAGAAAAGGAGCTCCTGAATTGTATTAAAAAGTGCTGCAAACAGCATGTAGAGTTTTTTTTTCCTGGGAGAAAGGCTTTAATAATTAAAATTAGCCAATACTGAAGTGCAGGAGATTATTTGATGTTATTCAGAAACTGACACTTTCCAGAAGAGGGGGGAAAAAAAAAGCAATCTCTCTAGTAAATCACTTTGTGCAGAACTGGGAGTCAAGGAGAAGAAATTTGTGAGAGAAGAAAAGAGGGCAACTCACCAGGGAAATAGGTTTGCTCAAAATAATTGTGAGTTTGAACATCAAGGTTGAGATTTTTAGGGCATTTCCAGAAAAAAAAATCTGTAATACTCTCAGAATGAGATGTAAAAATGCATTTGTTGGTACTTCAGGGCATTACAGCTCTCAAACATGTTATATAAAGGTGCCGCTGGCTCTTGTGCTCCAGTCCAAATTTCAATTTGCCTACTTTTTCCCCCTGTAATTCCGACTAAACTCAGCTGCTTTATCAAGTCAGTCTATATTTCTGTGCAGGACTGAGGATGCCCACGTTCATTTAGTAGACTTAAATTTTGCTCCGATAGCCCCTGTCAACTTCGGTTACTGTCAGTGGATGAACAAATGAAATAAAACACACGCTGGTGGATGGATGTGCCCAGCATGGATGGGATTCTTTTGGAGCCAGGTTCTTCTTCGTTTTGAGCAACGAAGCTGGTGAAGGGGCTGGAGAACAGGCCTTAT
>WAAB01006921.1:28476-88439 GCA_013389865.1 Piaya cayana
TCATTGCTCTCTGCAACTCCCTGAGAGGAGGTTGTGGAGAGGAGGGAGCTGGGCCCTTCTCCCAAGGGACAGGGGACAAGATGAGAGGAAATGGCCTCAAGCTCCACCAGGGGAGATTTAGGCTGGACATCAGGAGGAAGTTTTTCATAGAAACGGTGATTGGTCAGTGTCAGAGGCTGCTCAGGGAGGGGGTTGAGTCCCCTTCCCTGGAGGGGTTTAAGGCACAGGTGGACGGGGTCCTGAGGGACATGGGTTAGTGATTGATGGGAATGGTTGGACTCAATGATCCAGTGGGTCTATTCCAACCTGGTGATTCTATGATTCTATAAAGGCGCTGTTAACGCCTAGGAAGGTTTCTGGGCACAGACCCCAAACGTGCTGCCTGAAAGCTCTGAATTCTAGCAAAGGATTTCTGACTTTCTTCAAAGTATCTATTTCCAGTGCTAAGTATGTCTAAGAAGTAGGCATGGATTCTCAAATAGGCCACAGGAAAAAGACTTTTGGGACTTCATATACTGATTTTTTTTCCCTGCCATTTTTCCTTTCATCATTTTCCTGGATTTCTAAGAGAAAATCCTGTGAGAATGAAGCAGACAGGCATTCATTAGAGTGTGGAAGAATAAGGGTGATGGGTTTTTTCCTAATTAACCACCCCAGGGAAGAGCTCTAGCAGTTTGGAGGAAGAGCAGTTCCTCTACGGTGCCTTTTGTGACTGAGGAACAGTAGACGGGGAGGGCTCTAAGCTACAAATCAAACAGTGAAAATCCTCTTAACTGCACACACCCCCGGGCTTCACACAGAATAAGGACTTACAATGATCATAAGCAGAACTAGTTGGGATTTTTATTTTTTTTGCTGAAACACTATTTTGCTGGAAAATGCTTATGCGTCAAAATCAAAGCACCTCGTGGAGGGAACTTGAAATTTTGCTGAAGCGTTAGCAGAGGCCACCAGAAACCTCCCTGATTTTCTGCTGGTTTTTCTGGTGGTCCAACCAAGAGCCTGGAGAAGCGATGTCTTCAACTCTGAAGCAAATGGCTCACCTTGTTCCTCGTTTAGGCTGGACATCAGGAAAAAAAGTTTCACAGAAAGGGTCTCTGGGCAGTGGCAGAGGCTGCTCAGAGAGGAGGTTGAGTCACCTTCCCTGGAGGAGTCTAAGGGATGGGTGGACGAGGTGCTGAGGGACATGGGTTAGTGATTGATGGGAATGGTTGGACTCGGTGATCCAATGGGTCTGTTCCAACCTGGTGATTCTATGATTCTATAAAACTCTCCCGGTTACCTTGCAGCCACTGCTCCGAAGGTAAAACCAGACCAAAATGCACCAAAATCTAGATGTACTGGACCAACCTTGGTGTAGTGATTTGTATTTTCAGTTAACCTGGCTCCACAGGTCAACGCCACAATACTCCTTAGAAACAATCCGCAAACCCCAAAGCCACAAAGTAATTTTGCAATATGCAGAACTGGGACCAGAACTCTGTCTCTCTGCTTATTAGTTTCTGTCTTTGAAGTATAGGCATGTCCTGCTAGAGGAATGGGTGGTAAAGAGGGCTATAGGTTTCACCCATGATGGATTTTTCTGCAAATACTTTATGAATTTTTAATTATGCTTTTATTGGTTGTGTGCCTTTATGATATCTCATTGACCCTTCCCTGGTTTTCACGTGAAGTGAGGAAGAAGCGAAGAGTAACCTGTCTTCTCTCAAAGCCCTTTACAGGAGCACTTTTGAGTCCTTTTCTGAATCAGAATTCCTTATTTCAAACAAAAACGCTAACTCATCATTTCTGCGTGGGATCATAAGCGTTTTTTTCTCTTTTTCTGGAGAATCTCAGCAGAACCACAACTTGGAACGTTGTGCTCCTCTACTCCTTTATGTAATTAATGTTATTGCAGCGCAATATACTGTGTTGGTACTTTGGTGGATTGCAGCAAAAGGAAGAAATTAATGTCTAGACAACCTCACCAGGGTATTTCAGCCTTACGTGGTAGGAAGGAAAAAAAAAGCACGAGGTAATGAGAACTGGGCAGCTGAGCTCCTGCAGCTGCAAGATTAAGTCTTGTACAAGCACAAGGAGTGATGGGTGTCTTGGGACCATACCTACACGCCGTGCTTCGGACACGGGTTTCAGCGTCGTGCTGGGTTGGTGAGGGCTGTGTGGGATTGATAGCTCGGTCATTGATCACTTTGTACCTATTTGTCAGGATAAATGGGGAAAGAAAATTGCGAAGCGCGAAAAGAGCAAAAAGTCACATAGCAAAATATGGCACTGACATGCCTTGAAAAATAAAAAATACCTTTTTTTTTTATTATTCATAGGAATTATACATTCAAGGGACAGTTGTTCCGGACCACTCGTATGCTAAAGGTCAAGCAGATTAAGGCTGAATTGCCAAGTCACCCCATAATTAGCAGTTTCCAGCGACTTGGTGGCAGCAGCGTGTTTGTATTTTGATAAGAGAGAGTAAATAAAATTTGAGATGATGGGAAGAGATAGATGGTAACGGATTTGCCCTTTCTAGCTGGAAAACACAGCTCTCTTTGCTTTGATAGAACCTGCAGAGTAATAACTTGTATGTGATCCTTTTCTAACGTGCCTATGGCAACTTGTCGGTTAGAACATGTTTTCATGGCATTTAGATGAAAAACCCAGCGAAACTACCGAAAAGTACCTGAATAGTGTGAATTTATTTTTTACTGACTTTTAATCCAGCATATCTCGTGTGCTTTAACGTCTGGTTAGTTTATGCAGAGATAACAGTGCAGACAGATAAGGGTGAGATATTAAGAGATAAATGGAAAGGAAGTGGACTTGGAAGAGATGTGGTTTAACCTTGTCAATTCTGATTCTCCACGGTGTTAACACTGACGTTATTGCGCTGGGTCCCCTTCACTTGCTATTTTAAAGGCAGGATTGTCTGAGAAACGGACCCAAACGTAATAATTTTAGAAAGAAAATTCATTTAGCTATGAATTGATAACAAAAATTTAAGTTTCCTTCCCTTTATTGCTTGTATTGCCTATCAGGATTTTGCCTAAACCCCCCAAGTTTTATAAGGATTTATTTCTCTGTCGTTATTGGGAGTATCAATTACCTAGATGGTTAATACCCCAGACTTGAAGTACTTTGGCTTTATGGGAGGCAGCGTATGCCTGTGTGCTTTTAATTAAGGAAAGGTCTCCAGTGATGGTGGAAGGTCAAGTCCATAAGCTAAATGAAAACTGTAACTCTGCAGCCTCACAGCTTTCCCTGAAAACATAATGAGAAAGCAGTGAGAATTGACGTGGCTTGGTTGGCTTTTTAGAAAGGCACTAAAATGCCTCCTAAGAAACATTGAAGCATAAGGTGAGGGGCAGAGACATAACAAAGGTACAGAAATAACCCGAAGGTTACAGAGATAATCGTTAGGGTTCCCAGCTGGCCCTCTGTATTAGCAAAATGTCATTATTATCGGGGAGGCTTCTGGGCTGGAGCTTCTCCTGGGCTGATTCATTCCGAGGAGGCTGTGATCCACCCCGCCCTCATCCAGGTCTCGTGTCACAGTGCCCAGAGCATCCATATAGGACGTGGAAAACCTTCCACGTTGTCCTGGCTGCCTCCTTTGCCGTGGTAGGAACCAGTGACTCCTGCCTCCTATAAGAGGGCTTTACTGGCAAGTTTGGACTCTTCAATATCAAGGTCACCTTTGCTGTCTGCAACTCTTCCATTTCTACAGAGTAACATGAAAATTACTGAAGAAGACCTCTTCCAAAGCACATCCTCACTCTCTGGGCTACAAAGACCATAACTGCTCTCAGAACTAGTTGAGTTTGACTCCGCTTAGGTGCTAAACGAGTTGTTTCAGTCAAGACCTGTGGCTTTAGCGCTCAGCACTCAATATGCAAGCACTTCACTGTGTTTGGTGGGGATGGATCAGTGTCACGAAAGCGATGTCCTATCTGCTATTAACTCTGGAATCTCCTGTTATGTTCTGCTTGCTGGTGTTCATCCTCCAGCTCCCAGGCACTATCTGTTAAGAGAGACTGGCTGGAAGGCCCTTGCGTCTTTTTTTTGCAGTCTGGTGTGTCCATGATCAGTACGTAAACAACAAATCATACCCCAGACTAAAGCTTTCATGAGAGTTTAGTCCAGGTTAATGCTTACAGTGATGGCTCATTATTTTTTCTATTGTTTAGCTAAATTGCAAAGCTAACAAAAAAAATCATATATGTTTGCTTTTCCTTTTCCTTTGTGGTTGTCCATAAGTAGCCGCATTTGTATAAGAAATTACTTCAATTCCTCCTTTCTTCATATTGTTATGTTAAATATATTTGAGGCAAAAAATAAGATTTACAAGAAGCATAAAGGAAAAATCATTACCAAGTAACATAAACCCCAGTTCAAAATGAATGCTTTTTTTTTTGGCTGCAGAGGTAGATTACTCTTTAATTAAAGAATCATCATCCCATGGCAAGTAAAGTGACCCCAAGCAAATGATAATGATTTGGAGTGAGGCAAAATGAATACTTCATAAGTGGCACTGGAGGTTTAGAGTGCTGCATGTTTTAATGTCCCAGCGGTTTAAAAAGAGCAAATCCTGCAGCTGCTACTCTAAGCAGAAAAACTCCACCTTACTGCTTTATGATGCTGGGTTTTAAAATCGAGGCACCAAAGGGATTTAGATTATAGTCTGTGACAGACTGTGCTCTCAGTGCACTGACACTCTCTTCCATTTCTCCCTCCCCACAAAGGAGAGAACAGTTGGTAACTGAAAAGCAAACATGTGCAAAAATATATTTATTACCAAGTGAAACAGATCCCTTCAGTAACTAAGAAATTCAAGCTTTATTATTCCATGCGGCAGATATTTTGCTGCATCACATGCTATTTAACACAAGCTGACGGCATCACAGCTCCTACGGTTCTGTTAAGGGATGGAGAGTCCATAGGATTCAGAAAAGTAGTTTCCAAAGAAGGGAAGTTTTCTGGCAAGGAGCATCCACATATGTGTAGGTAATAAAAAAAAGAAGAAAAGACCCCACAACTAAAAATCTGCCTGTGCAATTTCTTCAATTTCAGTGCAAAGCAGAGCGTATCTATGGAGCTTGTACCACAAAACCTCCAGAAGGCAATTTAAACAGAAGCAAAAAATCCCGGGTCCCAGAAATGGAGCTCCTCATAGCAAGTGCCTCCAAGTTCCTACGCAGAACCCAGCATGAATAACATGTTCCAGTCAAACCCTGGGAAGTCCAGGGGATCTGGACCTAAAGGGAAGATCAAAATCCTACTCGTGTACCTGAAATTTAGTCTAGAATTTTATAAGTGGTTAAACGCTTGTTCTGAAGCATCATTCGAACCCCAGATGGTGTCTAATGATTGTTGTGGATTATAAAATGGAACGACTGTTCCTTTCAAATCTGTTTTTGTTAGTTTTTCTGCTAAAAGAACTCAATCCGTAATTCTCCCCCGAACTTTTTCTTAGCTTGTACTCTACACAGAGCCATAGTTGTATTCAGGTCCAATCCTGACTCCCTGTTGGTGCAATAACTAAACTCCCATGGTTTATGCACCAAAAAAAATCTTATTAAAATTTGCTTTAAATAAAACCGTTACATTTTTCCAGTTTTATCTGTGCCATTGTAAAATGCACACTTAGACCTACAGCATAAACTATAAAATCTTCCTGTTGTGAAACAATAAGTCAACCCCCTCATTTGTATTTCCACTGCTAATCAAGTTTTAGAAAGGTGAAAAAAATAACACCAATGGTATTTATGATACGAGAGGCTGATTATATATCAAGTAAAATTCTTTATTGCTGATATAAAGTTTGGACATTATGTAACTCGATTTGTGTAATTAAGGTGGTTTTTTTCCTAAGGGATGGATAAACCAGGCTATTTCTACAATCTAATTTCCCTTTAAAAATGACAGCGTGACTCCAGCCGCACTAAGTGCAAGCCCATGGCTGCAGGAGAATACTGGCATTGCCTAGCGATGCAGCCATTTATACAAGAGTGAGTTCTAGTTGCTGGGTATTTCTTCTATTTATATATTTTTGCTCAATGATTTATAGTCGCTGCGCCCTCGCTTGGTTTTATACCTTCGCTTGGCTGTTGCGTTTTGGGATTTGTTATTTAATGAGTGTGTATCGGCCATGACTTGGAGATGACTGTCCAGCCAAAAAAATACAGGGAGGAACATAAGTTAAAAGTCAACTCTTACTCGTCACAAATGTTGAAGATGAAACTGCTTTTGAAGGTCACTAAGGATTAAGATGTGTTTTTTAGCACACAGCCAGTGCAGGAAGTTTACTGCATTTGGATGTAAAATACACCACAAAAATTTCTGTTCTGTATTCCTGGAAAGTCGTCTTCCTCATGGTTTACAACAGAGCAGTTCAAAAGGAAAAGCTTCCTCCAGGAGAAATGTCGACTGCATTATAAACACTGTCTACTTGCTGCTTAGAAAATATCTGGATGTCACATGTTATTTTGATGGGTACTTTAAAATCATTATTACTGCTATGCAGCTGTGGATGCTCAGGCGGTTCCGTTACTACCTGCCTTTCCACCCGTTTCCACCCATCATTTGTTTCAAGGGTTCACTCTCTGCCGTCTCCTCTCCCAAGCACATAGAATCATAGAATCACCAGGTTGGAAGAGACTCACTGGATCATCGAGTCCAATCATTCCCATCAATCACTAACCCATGTCCCTCAGCACCTCGTCCACCCGCACCTTAAACACCTCCAGGGAAGGTGAATCAACCCCCTCCCTGGGAAACCTCTGACACTGCCCAATCACCCTTTCTGGGAAATTTTTTTTCCTGATGTCCAGCCTGACCCTCCTCTGGTGNCGGTTCATAAAATGCTCAAAAACTCCCACTAAATACCCTACAAAAATGTAATGGAACGTGAAATCAAATAAACGGAACTGGGTACCACAATTAGTTTGCATTTCTACCTGGAGCCCTGTTTTTAGCTCTCAACAAACCACCAGTTAAATGCATGTAACTCAGATGCTTTGAATTGCTTAAGTTGCTTAACTTTAGAAACCAACACGGGTTTCCAGTGCACTTCCTCATGAGCTTTGCTGTCCAGGTTATCTCAGCAATGTTCCTCCTTCAATCATACTTTTACTTTTTACCTATGGACCATGGTTTTATTAGCAGAGGGCTCTGGTCAAGAGGGAGATGCAACCATTTAATCTCTGCGCAGTTTTAGAGCAGAGGGGCCAGGCAACCTGCTTCTAAAACACATCAGAGCCTGATTTCCTTATGAAGTCAATAGAGGGTGGGAAGGAATTTCCATTGGATGACTCAGTGCTCTTCAATTAGACCACGGTAAGGTGCAAATATTCCTCAGTCTGTGCTAATACACTACTCAATCCTATTTTCTTGTATATTAAAGGGCAATAAACCCCCATTTAACTTAAAATATAAAATTGATTTTGGTTTAGAAAAACACAGTAAGCATGTGTTGGTGAGTAAGCGTCTTTTGGACTTTTACTTTGCTTTTTACGGATGAGTATTTTGTAAAATTTCGGGTGAGCTCACCTGTAATCTTTAGGGTGGACAGGGGCGCATTCTTCCAAGTAATGCGCTTGTTCACCTCCCACTGATTTTCAATTACTCATGTGAACAGTCTCCTTATGCTGCAGTGATGACAATGCCACCACCTCATCCTGATTTATATTCTGTTCCGATAGCAATTTAATTCATTATCCTATTGACTTTCTCCTCTGAAGCTGAACATTAATCTGAAGGTTATAGAGATTTTACTAAACCACCCTTCCATTAGACATGTGTTCCCTCATCTGGGACTTTCCTCAGAGGCTTATTTTTCAACATTAATAAGCGCCGGAGTACAGTAAACTTATCTTCTGGTCAAAACACCTAAAAACGACCTGCATCATTTCCAATAAAGTCTCCGAAATGTAATACAGATGGGCTGTGGCAACTGGCAGAGCTGAATTTCAAACTCCCTTCTGCAGGCTGCTGGCAGGAGCACCAGGTGTAGTCGGGACAGGGGCTCAGCCAGATCTGCTTTGGTGCTGGAACCACCTGAAGCAACATGGTTGTGAAGGTGCAGGACACCCCTGTCCTCTGCTCAGGGTCCTCACTGGCTGATCCAATGCTCCTTTCGTAAGGAAGAGGAAGGACAATGTGCTAGCACAATCTGTTCTTACGTTTGATTCTTCAGCTATAAATAACATTGGATTTTTAGGGTGGGTGTTTGGAAACCCCCCAGGCGAGTCAGAGTTGTGCGGAAGGTCTGGTAACAGAGCCGCTGGTTCTCATGTAACAATTCAGACTATAATTCTGCAGCAGGCTGGATTAAATTATTCCAGCTGGCTGGATGCTTCTCATAGGCTGCCTGTCTGACAGTCCAGCTTCTAAAAATATCAGGAGTTGGATTTGCAACACTGATCTCTCTGATACGTAATCCTCTACTATCACTAGAGGTTTCCCACTCACAGAGAACATGCCCACAGCCAAAGAAATTTCAGTAGTAGAAGGCTGGTACTTCAGACTGTTTCAGAATTTCCAGCCTCCTCTTTGATTCCTGTTTTCTTGTATTTTATTTGGTGTTTCTTGGTGGCTTTTAGCAGCAGCGAAAGTAAATCTCAGTTGCAAACTGTGTGTATAGTTGCAATAGGCTTCCATCTATCTAGAAACTAATTTCATTTTCCTTCTTACATAGCGAATGAAATCACTGTGTGTTTATAATCTCTGTCAATGGGGTTTTGAAGGATGACTTGGTGGGCAGAGAAGAAGAAATAATTTTTTTTTCATGTGCTATGGACTGTGGTTTCTTATTTGAAGGTCTCCAGCCACTCCGTTTGTGAAAGGTGCATAACCCCAAATAATTAAGCTCCTTGATTTGCTGCCTTTACTTTGCTACAGCTGCTACAACAGCCATAAAGGGGGAAAAAAAAAATCGGTATGGATTTTTATGACTCTGCAACACAGCAAAGTTAGAGTCTTCCATTCTCACCGTGAACCTTGTGGAGGTTGTTGCCTTTTTATTTTACCAAGGCAGACGGTGGCTGAGCAGCAGCGCTCTGGGAAATCCTGCTGCACTTTGTGCTGCTGCTCCTGAAAGGAAGATGATCTTTCTCATTAACGATAGAAGCTCAGAAGCATTAAAAACTGTTTTGCACAGAGACAGGCAGCAGACGCAAACAACTGGCATCTTAGATGGAGACTCTGCCTGAGCCAAGATTTTGTTTTAATCATTAGAATACAGTGGGATGCTTATGCAAAGAGTAGGGAATTAAACACACTCAAGTATGTATCAGCAGGACACACAAATCCCTAATTGATTAATTTAAGCATTCCAAACCCTACCTTTCTTTCCACTGTGCAGTGCCATATTGATGATAATCTGATGCACAGTACTTTGGAAACAGTTTATGTCCCATAAATAAGACTCAACTGGAGATGCAGGTCCAAATCAGTAATTAATACACGACCTTATTGGAACTTCCCTGTCCAGCTGCCCAAAAAGACTACCTGAAACTTTGCAAAACGCATCCTCAAAGGGCAGAATTCATCTCACCATCTGAAATGGAGGTGCCTAGTCAAGGCTCCTGGCCCTGTAGTTTGTCTCTGCCCTGTTGTCAAGGAAGATGCATCTCCACGGAGTGGTTTGTCCTGTCCCGAGACACCTCTCCAGCTCTCAGGAGTGACCATCCTCTGGAAATGCTGATCTCTCTCTGATGGCTGCTGGAGGAATGCAGGTAATGAGATGAATCCTGCATGCCCTGCGGCTCCAGCTGTGTGTGACTGGCCTGACAGTGGGTTCCACTTAGCTAGGTTTTCTGCTTTCATCAAGAAAAACTTGAGGTCTCTGTTAGCAAATAATAGCAAATGTTAATAGTTCTTCAAAACTCCTCCTGCCAGGACCGGGAGAGCCTGGTTAAGCACTAAGTATTGCAAAAAAAACACTCTACATTTTTACCTTCTGTTATAGTCTATGACTGATGAATTGATAACTTCAAACCTCTTTAAAAAAACCCTGAAATCATGTTGCTACATCATATCAAATGCAACGGCGTGTTTCAACCCAATATTTGCTTTCTTGTTCAGTCAACCTGCTTCCATTTGAATATTGCTTTCCTGTAAATCTGTTCAGCAAAGCCAAGACTTTATTTCCTACAACATACTTAACTTTCAGCTCTGAGAGGCGTAGCCCATTATATGTTCACTTACCCTAGAATTTAACAAAGACAACCAGAAGTTGTTGTCTGAGACATGAATAATTTCCCGAAAAAGCTGCCACTGGCTATATTATACATCTATGTAGCTTATCAAACAAAGCAAATGATTACCATCAATTATAATACCATCATTTGACAACTCTGCAATTAATTTCCTACTCTTAAATAACTGCTGGTGCACAGTGCTAAAGAAAATGTCAGGCATTTACTGACTCATCACCAGAGCCTGTGATAGATAGTACAGATGGTAATTTGATTATTCATCTCCAACAAAACAAGGGCTTTATTATGAAAAATAACCACTTTGGTCTTTTGAAAGAGTGGTAAAAGCATACCTTGAGTATATTTAAAAATGATTCCTACAGCAACGTACAGTTATTCTTTAGCAATAGTTTATTTGTTGAGATTTGTGGAGTAGAGGTCCGTGTTTGATGGTCCGTAGAGGTGGCATGAGCTGATCATAGAATCATAGAATCACCAGGTTGGAAGAGACCCCCCGGATCATCGAGTCCAACCATTCCCATCAATCACTAACCCATGTCCCTCAGCACCTCGTCCACCCATCCCTTAAACCCCTCCAGGGAAGGTGACTCAACCCCCTCCCTGAGCAGCCTGATGAAGGAGGAGGTGTTATAACCACTGCATTTCTTCTTCATGGAAATGCCCCATATAAGATTCTGCTTTGTCTACCAGGTTGCCTGCAAACTTTACCATTCGTCTTGAAAACATACTCCCTATACAAAGCTAAAACATTTATCCAGCAGCAGTTATGGGCTTGTCCCGCAGTACCTATCAGGATCATTAAATTATGGTTCTTTCTGGGACACATACAGACATATATTTAAAACACAAAGCAAGTAGCAGTTCTGCCAGGGTTTACCTGTAGACATAACTTTATTTCTTGAGCAGACCCACAGACTGCTGCGGAATCAGCTCTAAAATTAAGTATTGCCTTATTTTTACATGAATCAAAGGCAGAATGGCACTGAAAGTCAAATGTTACATACCAGTGAGTACCACAAGTAGCACTTTTATAAGAACTCAAAGCACTTTCAGTATTACTTTGTGGTTAATCTTGTATTTGTGTTTCCTAGGGCTATAAAGGACCCATCAAATGATACTCGATTACTTTTTAAAGTAGCACGTGTGAGCAGACAGGGTGTCTGTGCAGACAATGAATACAACGGTTTCATTCATCATATGAGTTGCACAATTTGCACTGCATGGGGGGAAAAAATGTAATTCCCTGATTGATGGGAAACAACTTAGAATCATAGAATCACCAGGTTGGAAGAGACCCACCGGATCATCGAGTCCAACCATTCCCATCAATCACTAAACCATGTCCCTCAGCACCTCATCCACCCATCCCTTAAACCCCTCCAGGGAAGGTNATCAGTTTGCAAATACCTTCATGCAGAAAGGGAAAGCGAGTCATTCCTAGGGGTTTGTTTGTAGCGCAGCAGAAGTGGGACATACCTCCCCAGAGAACGCCTGTCCGTTGAGTAGGTGCTCTGAGCCCTGGCTGTCTTCGCTTCCGAAGTGTAACCGGATCTCCTCTAGGCGGTGACTGTACGTCATGGGTCCTCCGGAGATGTTGACCAAGTGCTCTTTGTCTAATCTTAGCGATACGTGCCTCCCTGTGTTATACATCGTCCCACTGACCTAAACAAAAGGGAGGGAGAAGAAAAGCATTTTTCAAAATAATGTGTAAGCCCTAGAAGCCAGTTGTACGTCGTTCAAGGTTTTGCTTTTTCCACACCTTCATTTAAATGTACCAACACATCTTACTGCTGTGGGATGAAACAAGCAACCTGAGGTTACCCTTCAACTTCTGCTTTGAATCTTACGCTGTATATTCAAATATTTTGCTAAATCCATCCGTACACATTTTAGCCAGGGGCACCCGGCTAACACAGCGAACAGGATTATTATACTTCTAAGTAGGCAGGTTCTCGGAATAGTTTTTCTGCGAGGTCTGAATAATGGCTTCATTACACAATTTCTGTACCGAAAATGGGAACATTTCAGCTGACATAAATTATTAAAGCACACTTGAACAAATCTGAAATTTAACTCGGGTTTTTTTTTTTCCCTTTCTTTTAATATTTATAACAAAGTTATCCAAAAGCAAAGGTGCTGCAAAAAGTGGAGGCATAATTATTCATGAATAGGGAGCTTTACTCCTACTGGAGCTGCAGGCGAAAACTTTCCTTCTCCTCGCCCGCGAGTCTCTGTTGTGTTAGGAATATTCTGTGTTTACAATTGCCAGATATTTTAGCTATAGTGGTATGGAATTAATTACAATTTGATTATATATCCCTCATTCCTAGCACACCTCAAAAAGCTGTAATGCTCTTCAACATCCATCTTCATTTCCACAAAGACTGACTGTTGCGCTTCATCTGCAAAGTGATTTACAGCTGCTGCGCTGAAAAGGAAAATTATTGTGGAAATTTTTCATACGGAAACTAATTCCGTCTTAATTTCCGCTGTCACAGAAGAAGTTCTTATAACGGGAGGTTCCTCAACTTATGCTGTCGGAAAGTGAAATATGCCAGTTTGGGTTAAAGTAGATGTATGATTTATTTAAAAACACGCTGCACGGATGCAAAGGGTGCACTTGAATAACATTCATTTGCTTTAAGAAGAGGAAGCGTAGCAATAATATGCTTTGTTGCACTTCAATTTAAAATTAAAGACGTGGCTGTTACGCGTTACATCCCATGCTACATCAGTACTATAGTAATTAACAGTGCTGCAGTGTCATTTTATCTGTAATACTAATTACTGAGTTTAAATGACCTGTTTTCTTGCACAGCGTGTTGTAAAAAGTTACCACTGCACAGACTGCGCAATAGAACCAAATGGAGGAGATAAAACAGCCTCTGATGGCTGGTTGTTTTTTTTAAACTTTGGTACAGATGTTCTATATTTTGTGTTTATTCCAATTCAAAATAAGCAGTGATAAATTTCTTATGTAAAGCAATAAACGCAAATATTCCTACTCATTGCAAATGAAACTCAATTATCTTATTTATAAACGGTCCTTAATTTTTTCTGCTTGATTTGCCTGCGTAATAATTAAATACCAAGTTTGGTTTAATAGGTGGAAGGAGGTCAGTGTATTGAATTCCATTTCAGTTCGCTGCATGTGAACGATGGAAAATCGCTGTTAATAAGTAGCAAATGTAGTTTAAAAACAAATAAGGGAGAATGGTTTAAAGCCTCCTATTCGGAAACCCAGCTGTCACTGAAGATTTAGATTTAGCAGCTACGCAAAATATTCAGAATCCATTTTCTTGCTTAAATTGGTACAAATCTCCAATTAGATTACCATTATTTTCTCTCTCAAGGTAAAAGGTATCCAGATAACCCCTAATATGAATCAAATAACCGTAGAGCAGAAATGGTAAGAGGCCAATTCATGAGCAGCATTACCAGATGCCTTCTCGTTGCCCCCTCATAAAAATGCAGCACTTGTAATGAGATGGTATCGACTGCTCTAAACCAGAATTTCTCAACATCACTGCGGATAAAGAACCCCAGCGACGCAGAGAAAAATCTGCCGTGTCTCAGCTCTGACCTGTAGGGGGATGGACTCTTGGAATCACAGGCTCACAGAATGGTTTGGGTCGCAAGGGACCTTAAAGCCCATCCAGTTCCACCCCCCTGCCATGGGCAGAGACACCTTCCACCTTGTCAAAGGCCATGGGCACAGAAGTTAACGAAGAGGTATTTTCTCTATTTCGTACATTCTCCTATGAGATAAATGGTACGAAGGCAGGGGAGCCTCATGGGAAAGATGCTGAGTCTGCTAGGCAGAGTCAACAACTTCTGTTACTTTAGAAAGCCTAGTATTTATCTTTTACACCCTTCTGGGGTTGGGTAAAACGTTATAGAGTAGTTTAAAGGAGAATATAAAAGATCTGTTAGGAGGTATAACCATTTCCTTAATGTGTCAGATGGATCTTTGGTGCCAAGTCCTTCGTCGTGAAGGCTGTGGTGACATTTCTGGTTCTGCCATTAAGCCTTTCGTTCTGTGTTTCTGTTTGACTTGCAAGTTATACAAAGACAGAAACACAGCAAACAAGCTTGGGGGGGAAAAACAGCATTTAATCTTTTCCTCCTGTTTTTCCAAAGGATCAATATTCATATTTATCTTAAGCACCAGAAATGAGACTGTAGTAAAGGAAAAGTATATGAAAACATCAATAAAAGCCGATCTGAGACACCAGTGAAGTCCAATGTTGTTGAAGTTTTAACAATTGCACCAAGTTATTAGTCGACCCCATTCTCCTCGTGCATTAGAAACTGTTTCCAACCAGGTAACTTTACCTGTAGTAAAATCCCCCAGTAGAACAGAGCCCGTTGATGGGCTTCAGCCTTAATTGTGGAATAGTTCAACTTTGGTAGGCTTTAATTAAAATATCACCATATTCCTGATGTAGTTATTTTCTATTTAATCTCATTCATTTTAATTCTTACTTCACAGCGCTTTGTGCACACGATTCCCCAGCAGCATTATTCTCCCTCTATCTTGATGCACGGCAGCCGCACAGGCACACGCTGCTAATATATTCCATACTACATTTGTGAGTAAGATCCGAATGTTCCTGTGGTATCTGTGTGGAACTCACTGGTCCCGTGATCACAAAAAAAAGGTCCCAGTTCTGCTCTTTGTTAGGTGGAACATCAGCAAAGTCAGTAAAAAGGGCAAACCTAGTAAGCTCAATCCCTTTGATGCGCGTTTATCCTGAAACTCCAGAGACCTTCATGACCATTAGGAGAAAAAACCCCAAACAATCCCAAATTATTTTTTTCTAATGATGTTCTTTAACCCTGCGTTTGTGGAAGCATTTGTCTTGTATCCTGTTCACTGCATATTGTTTACTTAATCTTTTCTTCCGCAACCAGTCCTGAACTAAATAATTCTCAAGAGCTTCCTTTGTGCCCTACATCTTCACATCACAGGCTGCGTTGAAACAGCCTTCAGGGCTCTGAGCAGGAGTGGCAGAAAAAGAATCTTGTTTAAGGTGAGGCCACGCTAGAAATGTAAGCAAGGGACACAAGAGGAAAAGGGAAAGCTGAGCTGGATTCTTTGCCTTTCAATCCCATGACTGTCGGCAGTTCGCTGCCTCCTTTCTCCAAGGGGTCGTGCAGACTCGCTGCTTCCCTTAAAAAACAGCAAAAGCGAATGTTTTGGATTTATTCAGGTAAGAATGGCCTCAAGATCAGTTCTAAGAACATTTTTAAACTTGTATCAGTACCTGCCAGTGGAGCAGAGCTGAATGCAAGGAAGCCGGGAAATCAATTGTGTAGGGCTGCCTGCTGTGTCCTTGGATCTTATCTGCAATATTAGATGTTTCTCGCTTTAGGATGAAAATAGATACAGTCCCGAGAAGGGCTGGGACTGTGCAGGGAAGCAAATCATCAAGGACTGAAGTGTTGCGAAGGTGTCGTATTGCCCCACTTTTATATCCTGCAATAATCAAGTTTCTATCATTGGCCACCTGGATTCTTGTATTTTCCTCTTGGAGTCCTGCATTCCAGCAGAACAGGAAAGCAGCTCTGTCGGCTCAGGGAGTGCTGGGCTTGCTTCTCCTGTTAGCAGCACCTGAGCTACTCATGCCATTTGGTTTCTTCCATTCCCTCTCCGTGCAGCCACATCAGAGCACTGCACGGATCCTGTGGAACCCCCGATGTGCCATGGGCTTTCTGCTCAGCTCCTCTCCCAGCAGGGCCAGGGAGGCACCAGTGCTCCATGGAAACTTTCACAGAATCACCAGGTTGGAAGAGACCCATCGGATCATCAAGTCCAACCATTCCCACCAATCCGTAACCTATGTCCCTCAGCACCTTGTCCACCCGTCCCTGAACACCACCAGGGAAGGTGACTCAACCCCCTCCCTGGGCAGCCTGTTTTGGTGCCTAATGACCCTTTCCGTGAATAATTTTTTCCTTATGTCGAGCCTGAACCTCTAATATTGACACTAATATTGAGCTGTTCCCAGCCCTGGTCATCTAGAGGTGCTTTAAAAAATACAAAATTCAATCTGCAGTTGTCTGTGTTTCACCTTGAGTAAATAAACATGAATGCTGGTGGTTTTATTCTCTTCTTGACAGTTTACACAGCATCTTCCTATGCAAAGTTCCACTCTAGCTCAGGTCACCTGAACTCAAACCCCTAAGTGCAGCGATAAACTGGATCATGTTTTTGATAGGAATGGTTGGGCTCGATGATCCGGTGGGCCTCTTCCAACCTGGTGATTCTATGATTCTATGTTCTTCCAAGTCCCTCAAGCAAGTTCTTGTCTCCTAGTGCGTGTTGGTTGTTGTTTGTAGCGTTCTGACCAGACCATATTGTGTGATATGAAGCACCAAACTCACTGATTTAAGTTGATTTAACTGTAGGAAGTACCTTCTTTCTCTCTCGTGCAAAGCAGAAAATGCTTCAGGGTTTGAAAACAGAGTTTACACAGACTTCAGGGCAAGTCTGTGATTTGAAATCTGACTTTAGGGACAGTGACAAAGCATCGCACAGAACTAAAATTCTAAGTGTAACCCACTCTAAGGCACATGGCTCTGCTCTCTTAAATCCCCTTATTTCAAAGCAGTGGCTGTACAAGAACATTTATTTTCTTAATATTGTGCTCATGGCATCCAGTTAGTTTTAGAAGTAGTTTTATGGTGCTGTCTTGATTTTCTAGCTGCTGTTAAAGGGAACTCAAGCTGCAAAATAAAATTATTTTACAGTTGTTCTTCAAATTATTTAACGGGTTTTTTTTAAAAAAGGGTATTCTTGTTCTTTATAGTCACTGTTTAAAGAGATTGATATAGTCAGATAGGAGACAATTGTCTCCCAGCCTTTTGAGAGCTCTGTCCTTGCCCTGCATTACTCTGCGTGTAAGTACGCAGACACATACATACACATAAGCATTTTTAAATTGTTTTTCAACAATTGTTTTATTTAAATGCTTTTTATGAGTATTTGTATATTCGAACACTTATTTTTTTCATAATGCTTTTCCCTCTGCCTTCATCTTTATGCTCAATCGTTGTATGCAACGGCGTGTGAAGAAATCGTGGCAACCCTGCTAGAACAGCATCGTTTTTAAAGTTATGTTTGCAATAAACAGCACGCTGCCCGGCCTTGTAAATCATCGTCTTCTACAAATGTGCCTGTAAACGTCTCGGGGCCTTTGACAGAGATACATATTCAAAGTATTTCATGCTTTTATTTTGGAAGGTAGCCTTGAGGCAAACTCTCAGCTCGCTTTCCTCGCTGCCGGCAGAGAGCACTGTTGGCTCATCCCAGGTGGCTCCCACCATCTCCACGGGGACTCCCACAGCCAGGAGGAAAATTAACACGAATCTTTGTGTGACAAGACTGCAATCCGTGGCTTTAGTTTCAGAAGTGGCGGTTTCAGCTGGGGGATGGAATTGCGGCGTCTCTGGCATCAGTCAAGCAGGTTTCTAGTCTACGAGCAGGAGTTCAGAGGATGTTGGCTTGGTGGGTTGCTTGAAGGCCACCAGAAAAGCAAAATATCTTTGTCTTCTCCAGCCAGAATGCAAGCGATCTTACATTGTGTTTATATATTAAGTTGTTGGGAATTACAGATAAGAAAACAGGGTTTTGATACAGTGACTCAGGGAAGGAACTGCAGGATAACTGCCGAGCTTTGAAGAACAACAGGCGTCACCATCAATATTTGATTAAAAACGGCCTGTGTGAAAAAATATAAAATGTAAAGGAGAAGTGTAAAGATTAAAATAATCTTTTCATCTTCTTAGTTGAAAAATTTTTTGAAAGGCACTGATGTTAATGAGGCAAACGAACCCATTTACCCGCCTAATGCAAAGCCATGTACCAGCATACGCCACGACACAGAGTTTTGTGCTTTGGAAGAACCCGTTTCTCTAAGAACCTTCCTTTCCATTCACTGCTCTGCAGTTTTGCCCATTTACTTCCCTACGGGACTGATCTGTAAAAAAAAAAAAACTTGGAGCAAACCTCATAAATTAAATATTCAGGCTTTCCGGCTAATGAGCCCAATATGTCAATTTTCAGTGATCAAAATAATGTGCTTCAATAATGTATATGCTGTTCAGTAACAAAAATATAATTTTAATAGAGGACGTGCAGGGTCACGGTTAGTCTGAGGTAATTATATACCACATGACGTGAACGAAGAAAACTGCTCCTAGGATGCTGGTAACACCCCACAGAGTCTGTGTGTCACACGCTGACTTTTAAGGATAATAAAGTGTTTTATTATATTTCCACTACTCCATTAGTGCAATGATTTTTGCCTGTTAGGAACTATGAAGCCTAAAGCAGCCAAATTTATGGTGTCTACCATTCAGAATTGCTACCCTAACCCTAACCCTAACCCTAACCCTAACCCTAACCCTAACAAAATTTCGATGCCAGCTTTACAGCCAAATTGCGCTCTCCTTCATCTCCAGTATTCCAAACGTATTTAAACCATGTGTCGTAGGTGAATTTTATCCTGGAGCTTTCACTGGATTCTTTAAATTAAGAACATCTTATTGAAATAGGCGAGCAGGAAAACTGTGGCTGGATGAGGGATCTGCTTCCACCAATGCTCGCTGACGGCCTGGGAGACCGCTGGGGAGTTTAAGTGGGGGATTTATCTTGACGTTGAGGGCTTCCCGCATGGAGGATCCATCCCAGGCTTCAACAGCAGATGCAGCGTGTACTGGAATAGACTCTGGAGTGACTCTGGTTTTTTTAGAACAGAGCTCAAGCTTCTTTTCAAGTGCTCTGTGTCTGTCTCATGCTCTAGTGTTTAAAAAGGCTGGTTTAGAGCGTTCTAAGGCAGATTTAACGCTGTACAACTGCAGTAGACTCAGCAATTCCCAGCCCTGCAGTGCTAAGGGACAGGGGTTAGTGTTTGATGGGAATGGTTGGACCTGATGATCCAGTGGGTCTCTTCCAACCTGGTTATTCTATGATTCTATGAGTCTACAGGCACCTTCTCACCACTGATGCCGAGTCGCATCCTGTGCGGTGACACAGTTACAAGCACTACATGAAAGAGGAAGAAATTATACCCGTGCTCCTTTTTGTTCATTAACCGTAGTTTAGAATTAGGCTAAGTCAATAAGTAATTGAGAATAATAACTGGGGTTTGGAGAACTAATTACCCTAATTTAGTCTAACAATCTGTAACAAGATTTTAGTGTGAAGAATCTGCGTTAAAAATTGCGTTAAGGACAATTTCCGTCTCTGATAAAGGGATATCAAAAGAGCCGCCTTGTTAAAATCCAAAGGCTTGCATTCATTTTCAAAGGTTGTAAATGGTTTAGAAACCTACAGATTTGTGAGACATCCAGATAAATGCAAAATTACTCTTTCCATTTTTTTTTAAAGTGGGTTTAAAACATAACATTGAGTGTGTTAAGCTCCCGAGGCTCTGATTTTATCCTTTCTTAGTGGGTGAATGCTCCCAAGTGCCTCTTTCCCAACTCTGGGTGTTGCGCTTGTGTCTTCACGTTCCTATTTGCGAGGAGGAGTTGAAAAGTACCGAGCTGAAAGGTACCGAACGTCTTATTTACAATGCAAAGACAGCCTTGCTCTCTTTACCCTGGGTGAAGACAGTTTTAGAGCTCATTCTTACACTCAGATTTGTTGTTCTCACCCGCAACAGAGGAAAATACTTTAAACATGCTTTTGTTCTTATTAACGAGATAGGACTGAGGCAGAGCCTCAACTGGAGGTTTCAAAAATGAACTGTTGCAGGTCAGAATAAGTATTTCTTACAGGACGTTAATGAAAATTTCAGTACATTTGGTATTTTTAAGAATTTTAAATGCACATTCTAAGTAATCATAAAATAAAGGTTGGAAGAGACCCACCGGATCATCAAGTCCAACCATAATGAATCTAAGATACTGAAATCTGTGAGCAGAACCAGTTTTTATTAAACAATTGGTGAGTAATACAGTCCAAAGTAAAGACGGGAGAAGCTTCCAGGCCTTCACCTCAGAAAAACATCCCCTCCCCGATGTAACAGAAAGATTGGTAAGTCTACTGTGGCTTACGTTGTATTATTTTCATACCAACTATTTCTAAAGTCTAGATGATGTGTAATAAACAAGTCCTTTAATCATCTTTAAAAATGACAAACTGTTGATAAATTGAATTTTCTCCAAGAAGATATTGCTCTATTGATTTTAGTGCTCCATTTTTAATAAGCAGAGACGGCTCAGAATCGCTTGCTATGACAGTCTTGAAAGTCGGGCATCAACTGTCTCGGCAAGTGGCTGAATTTATAAGGGAAGTTTTTGCTAGAACTCTAATCCATTATCCTTCCAACGGTGACATTTATTGGCAACAAGGACACTGCATATAAAATACAGGTGGGCAAGGCTCCCTCAAAGCGTCTATAGTAGATTTTCTCTTTTCAGAGGGGATGTCAGCCACTAAACAGCATTACGCATTCGGTCTTAATGACAACTCCCACCCTTGCCCACGGCTCTCAGTGAGCCAAGGGCNACATTCAGGCAAGGAGACATTTTTATTCATTGCAAAGAGTTTCTAATAGCTGATTTCTTCACATGTAGAAGAATAACTTGGGCACCTTTGTCCTTTAACAGGCAGAGCCATTTCTTGACTCTGATCTGGATCATTTTGCTGTGGAGATATGGTGTGCACAGTACTTCAAGCTAACGTTTCGGCTAATCAGGTTACTGGGAGGGGAAAGGTGATGTAAACTCCGTGAATAAGGCAAAACGTAACATTTAAAAAGGCGCCTGTAACTGCAAAAATATTTTTTATCACTGTTGGAATTTATTGTATGTTATCTGAACATATGAAAGCTTTGTGCACGTTAAGGGATATGGTGGTGTCTTCAAACACCATCTGCTCCAGTCCCACCTACTGGGAAAGTCTCACAGACCTGAATGATTTAGTTTTTGATTACTTTTTGGTTAAAGGGGCAGAAGGTTTCTATCATGATAGTGTATGTGTCACTGAAGAAAGCAAATAAAATAGAAACAATAACAAATTCTTGGAGACGTCAGACTATAACAGAATACACACAGGGCCAAACATCCTAAAATACACCAGTCGGAAAAACGTTTTTGATATTCTAACTTTTGCCTCGAGAGTGGGTGTAACTGCAGTATTAAAACTGTGTTTCTGTAAACATACAAACCCATCCTGGGACTAAAAGCATATACATAATTATCCAAATACATAGCTGACTATTTGCATCTCTTGCCAGGGATGTGTATTCAGGATCCAGCTCTTTTACAAAAAAAATCTTTTATTTCTACCAGCTTATGCTTTCCTAGCACAAAAAAAAAAGACTTGCAATGTAAATTTATAGAGGATAAAGCATAATAGAACCACCAGGGGATTAGAGAAGAAAATGTGATATATACAAGCTGACAATTGACACCATAGTAATAGGTACTAAATGGAAACCTGAATAAAAATGTTATGACCAAATCACCTTTAAGGGATTTCAGGTTTCTGGTGTAACTACTGTTGCTTGTTGTCTTTTTCATTTATATATTAACAAGAAAAAAAAAGATTTAATACTCCTAAATCCCTGCCTTTTATTCTTTGCCTGTCACGCAAAAGCAAAACACAATCAGAACAACAGTTTCTAAGATGAAAACTCTACAGTCAATAAAAACTCTACAGTCGAGGCCAAACCACGTTCCTCAGACTTTGTACCCTGATGCCACCTCAGTGAAGGGAGAAGGCACAGAGTGACAAATGTCAAAGTGCAGTTCCCCTCGGCATGGGGCTGCCAGGTACCTTCACTTGGCTGGCAGAGCCAAACCCCTCAGGGCAGTGAAGTTCATGGATGGGACCTGTAGGCACATGGAGAATGACAAGCCCCAAGTGATCCTCACACATTGCAGGCCTGAGCAATCCTGATCCAGGCCAGCTTTATCCACGCCCAGGTAGCTTAGCAGATGTGCCCTCATTCTCAAAAGTGCTGAGTAAACAGAGTTCTGTAAGTCATAGAATCATAGAACAACCAGGTTGGAAGAGACCCACAGGATCATCGAGTCCAACCATTCCCACCAATCTCTAAACCATGTCCCTCAGCACATCATCCACCCATCCCTTAAACCCCTCCAGGGAAGGTGAATCAACCCCCTCCCTGGGCAGCCTCTGCCAGTGCCTAATGACCCTTGCAGTGAAGGATTTTTTCCTTATGTCGAGCCTGACCCTCCCCTGGTGGAGCTTGAGGCCATTCCCTCTCGTCCTGTCCCCGTCCCTTGGGAGAAGAGCCCAGCTCCCTCCTCTCCACAACCTCCTTTCAGGTAGTCATAACATTTCAACAGGGAAGGTTGCTTTTAATAAACCCAGGAAACTCCTAAATATGTNCTACAGAGGTACAGAGGAACAGGTACTAGAATAACACCAGTCTTAGAATTAGAATCATAGAATCATAGAATAACCAGGTTGCAAGAGACCCACCAGATCATTGAGTTCAACCATTCCTATCAAAATCCTAACCATGCTGGCTGCCCACACACATATATATAGGACAGCAGAAAGGAGACCAAACTAACTAAACCACTGATGGATGAAGGGAAAAAAGTCATTTTATGCAATTACAACTGAAGACAGTAGGACTAACATTTTCCTAATAGCATGATGGACATACTTAGGAGTTTCCTAGGTTTATTAAAAGCAACCTTCTCCGTTGAAATGTTATGACTACCTGAAAAGAGGTTGTGGAGAGGAGGGAGCTGGGCTCTTCTCCCAAGGGACAGGGGACAGGAGGAGAGGGAATGGCCTCAAGATCCAACAGAGGAGGGTCAGGCTCAACATAAAGGAAAAGTTCTTCAAAGAAAGGGTCATTGGGCAGTGTCAGAGGCTGCCCAGGGAGGGGGTTGAGTCCCCTTCCCTGGAGGGGTTTAAGGTGCAGGTGGATGAGGTGCTGAGGGACATGGGTTAGTGATTGATGGGAACGGTTGGACTCAATGATCCGGTGGGTCTCTTCCAATCTGGTGATTCTGTGATTAAAGCACTGAAAAAAGCCCATTATGATCCTTCAATAGGGTCCCCAAAGTATTTTGCTACAGAATTTCATAGGGTCAGAACTCTTTAATGTTTCTAATGTCCTGAAATTGGAAGCCCCCAGGTTCTGCAATGACAACTTCAACTCTAACATGAAAACCATCATGTCTCAGAAAGCCTCAATGAAGCTTTGCAGTGGCCTCACTGAGACTTTTATGCCATATTCCAGGTTAAAAGTATGCAGCAGAGAACAATTACTTCTGATTGATATTAATTAGTTCTCGTTAATAGTAATCATTTTAAAATTAATTACAGTATTTACTATGCAGACGGTTTCTGATTTATGATATCGGGTGTTCTCATCTTCTAGAACTTGATTACTGTCTAGAATTCAGCCCTCACCCCAGTGAGGCAGAATGATTATTATTTTGTTCGGAATTCACAGCTTAACTTGCTCGCAAATGGATTTAATACTGCACGACTGTACGAGCCGTCCTATAAACAGGGCCCTTCAGCTTGTTTCCGTGAAAATCAAATGTATTTTATCACCTTTGTGAATACGCAGCTCTGAGGAGGTTCTGAAGCAGAGAGGGGATCATACGCGCTGACAGCGTTTACGGAAGCAAGCGGGGATAAAAGAGCGGTAAACATTTTTTTGAGAAAGATTAGACAGTTTGGTTTCAAAGGAAAATCCGGGAAATGAGGAGAGAAAAGCTGACTTGTCAAGCAGAAAGATTTCACTGATGGCGTGTAATCTAGCACAAACAAGCACCCCCTCCCAGCCTCCCTAAACTCATGACACGGATAAATAACACACACAAAAAAAAGAAGCCCTGAATACTGAACAGTTGCTTCTAAAAATATTAGCAGTGCCTGAAAACTGATATTGATTATTATTATGGGATGCCGCATGATTCAACGAGAATTGAGACAAAATTCAAAGCATTCACTTCTTCTTAGACAATTTTCATGAGTAATTCCCTGCAGCTGCGATGCTCAGCGCTGTGGTACGCGGTATATTCCCTTTCCAGGACAAATTCGCAGAAGGAGCCTTCCCTGTCTTGCACACGTCTCGGGAGTTGCTGGAATTTCCATTTTCAGCTGCCGGTTACCACATTTCCGTATCGCTATGAGCTGGTTTAGCCGAGCTGAAAACGTCTCCTCTCCTGGCTGCTCAGTCGCAGCCTTTGGGGGATCACACAGGACACTCTGCATCCTCGCTGCCACATTCTGCATCCCTCAAGGCCTTCGCTCTCTCTTCCCTCTGCAGAACTCCCCAGTGCTAATACATGCAGAGCAGCATCCAAGCTCTGAGCCTCTCCAGGCAGCCTTCAGGCTGGGGTTTAGGAGGTACCAGACTCTGCTGCCACCTCAGCAGCATGTTGGTTGATAGATGACTGAAAATGAGGCAGCAGTGGCCCAGGTGGCCAAGAAGGCCAATGGCATCTTGGCTTGGATCAGAAAAGACGTGAACAGCAGGGCCAGGGAGTTCTTCTCCCTCTGCACTCGGTGCTGGTGAGGCCGCTCCTCGAATCCTGGGGTCAGTTCTGGGCCCCTCCCCACANAGGGAGGGGGTTGATTCGCCTTCCCTGGAGGGGTTTAAGGTGCGGGTGGCCGAGGTGCGGAGGGACATGGGTTAGTGATTGATGGGAATGGTTGGACTCGATGATCCGGTGGGTCCTTTCCAACCTAGTCATTCTGTGATTCTCTGACACACCAGAGATCTGCTTCCAAGCTACTGTCAAGCTGTTTGACTTTTGCCGAGAGCCCCAATATTCCAGGTATTTGCAGCCTGTGCTGTGCACTGGACTGATAACCTGTGTGTTTCCTCTGTGCTATTTTCAAGAAAAATCCTGTTTACAGCAAAACTTGTCATTTCACAGACGTCACACACCTTTAAAAAGCAAAGCTTCTGCTCACTGCTAAAACTCTACGGGAAAGGAAAACTGCAGGGAATAGTTACCAATACCTGCAAAACACAGCAAGGGATTCAGGTCTGGAATCAGCGCCACGTTTAAATTCCTATGAATATTTTTATCATGGAAAACAGAGCTAGCAGCTGTTCCTCTGTCTTCTGCCATTAAATTAGTAATTATTGTGTGGCATGTGTGCGCAAATATTTATTTATCATCAGCTTTGCGATTCTCTTTCTTTTTTTTACTACTCCAGCTATTCTGCTCCTCTAACAATGATGTAAAGAGGTCATTTGGGAACATTTTCTCCATAAATTGTACATTTTCTCCTTATGTGGCACATCCAGTCTCCTGTTCTCACACATACATGTAGATGGCTGCATCGAACTATCTTGCGTTTCACGCAGTAAACCAGTTTCTAAGAATTTCTACATAAACATCAGGTGAAATACAACACACCTTAAAAGGACCTCATTAAAATGCATTTATCAAACAACTTTTACCAACTGGAACGGACTCACGGAAGCTTCTTGCTGTCTATTTATATGGAGCCTGGTGTTCTTTTTATAGACGTCAATGGAAAACTGAGTGATTCTTCTCTCATCTTGGATTTACCATAGTATAAATCCACTGGCTTAAGTATAGCTCTCTCTGATTTACACTGTTGTGAGAGGAGAACCGGATCTAGAGTTTATAGCAGCGAGTTTGTAAGGGACCGCTGAAAAGATAAAGTGCTCAATATGCACAGGGAAAGGTGCCTGGTGAAGAGAAGCAGACGTTCTTTATGTATCGCTCGTTCAGTTCTCTGCTTTGGATACTCAGTCAACGATCATTTATAGTTGAGCACCATATAAATCAGGATTACAAGATTTTAAATCAGGTTTAGGGTAAATTTTAACTTGCTCTGACTAACATAGTTGTAAAAATGGTGGCTATGTTGACTTGTACAGCTCTAGTGGGCACTCCTTCCCCGTTAGTGTCCATGCACTCAAGATATGAATTTAAGTGAATATGTTTGCATAAGTGTGGAGGTGATCTGGCAATTTGGTCCGCATGCCTAGAATTTTATTTGAAAGAAAATACTTCATTGCACCCAAATATTTTCTTCTTTTTCTTTTAAAATTCAGAATTCCTTGGTAATTTATTTTAGATAAAATGACAAGCTGCCTCTTGAGATGCACGGGAGATCTGAGGGATAATAGCAAATAGGGAATTTTGAAGATCTATGCACAGGTCGTTGACATGCAGGTTATCCTATAAAAGAAATCCATGTTGTGGACTCAAAACCATAGGAAGATCAGCTGGAATCGGGCTATTTCTACTGGGGAGAGAGGCACCACCCCACCCCAACGCCCTGTGGAATTGCTGGCTCTAAGTAAAGCTTAAGCTCTTATTTGGCTTTGACAGAAAGCCCTCTTCAGTTAGATTGAAATGACATCTCTGGAACAAAAGGCCATATGCAGCAACTAGCAGCGACTCTCCCCGTGCCATCCAATTTGTGGCTCGCATGAGCATTGCAGAGGTCTGCATCAAGTGCTCTTTGTGGCACATCACAAAATACACAGCTCGGTGTCCTGAATGTATCTCTCGGTAAGCACCACAGAGGACAGACCTTGATTTCTTGCCTGGTTGATGTGGTCCTGATGCCAGTGACATTAAAGTGCCAGACCCATGTGTACAGAGTCTCAGAACTACACATATGAATGAATTTATGTGTCAATTAAGATGTAATGCTGGTACTTGCTCTCTAAAACTACCTGAAAGGGAGGTTGTAGAGAGGAGGGAGCTGGGCTCTTCTGCCAAGGGACAGGGGACAGGATGAGAGGGAATGGCCTCAAGCTCCACCAGGGGAGGGTCAGGCTGGACATTAGGAAAAATTTTTCATAGAAAGGGTGATTGGGCAGTGTCAGAGGCTGCCCAGGGAGGGGGTTGAGTCCCCTTCCCTGGAGGGGTTTAAGGGCCGGGTGGACGAGGTGCTGAGGGACATGGGTTAGTGATTGGTGGGAACGGTCGGACTCGATGATCTGGTGGGTCTCTTCCAACCTGGTGATTCTATGAGTCTATGATACTGTTCCTAGGTTAAGCTGTGTCATTTCACGTAACCACACGTATGGTGAAGTTAGCTTCATGCTGGGAGAGATCTGCAACGAGTGGGCAGGGCACGCCAGGTGGGAGAAGGTGTTCGCGGGAAACAACTCAGTCAGGCATCATTCAATCAAAACTCTTGGCACAGCAATCTTTATTCACAGTTTGATTTCCCTTTGCCTAATACACCCCTGCCTTCTGTGCCCTGCCAAATTTAGAGCTCGTAAAAACACTTTTCCCCCATTTTGTTTCTTGTGGGTTCCCACCATTTTCATATTCCTAATTTCTACCGTACAGCTATATGTGTGGGGGTGTGTATATGTCTATATATGAAAGACTTGGCTACTTTTAGATCAACTTAATTACACTGCCTGGAGTCTTTATCTGGAAACTATGTAAGAGTTCACATGGATTTATTTTTAATTGATGCTAAGTACAAGGCAGAAAGATGGTGGTTAAAGAGGGGCTGTATCTACATAATGAATCCGATTTATAGTTCATCCGGTACGAAGACACTTGGATTTGGAGTTCTCTTAGCCTCAGTGGGAGCAGGGGAAGCTTCCAGCCAGGTCTTTTTCACTTAAATGACGAGAGCGGAGGCACATATCATTTATTTTATTTATCAAGGGAGATTTAATGAGGCCTGATCGCTCAGAAAATGCAGGGCCTTGTCCTCAGCTGCTCTGAATAAAACGAGCCTTCCCTGAGCTCCTGGGGCGTCAGAGTGTAGATGGCTGAAGATTCCCCCAAATGGCCACAAACCTTTCAGAAGCCGGCAGCGCGTAACACGCTGCTCTCTAAGACGGAACATTTGTGTTTGGACTCCCACACGGTCCTTTCCTCCTCGTTTTCTTCTCCAAAGTATATTTTGAACTGCTGGGGACTTCAATGTAATATTCACAAGACAGCTATCTCTACATCAAGAGATAGCGCTACCAGGCTAGCTGTTCAAGTCCTGAGAGACATCATAACAGCATCTCTGTCTTGCCTCGTTCCAGGCAGCTGAATAGAGGCACACAGCTGAAAAAACAGTCCAAGAACCAGAATTTTACTAGCAATGAATGGCGTCAGTCACCCAACATAGAACAGTCTGCGTTCTCAGAGAATTTATGGATATTCTCTGCTCCTACATACTCATTTGTCAGCAAACAGAATATGTAGCAAGCTATTGGGTCTTCCCACATATCAACAAATTTGATAGGAATGGTTGGACTCGATGCTCTGGTAGGTCTCTTCCAACCTGGTGATTCTATGATTCTATGGTTCTATGATTCTATGAAACTGAGGTGACCCGCTCATCTCTGAAGGACTCCCCCTCCCTCTTGTTTAAAATAAAAATGAAATGAGTGTCTATCATCATACAAAACCTGTAGAGCATAGCCAGGTACATCTGACAATTTATAAAGATATCACTTCTTGCTTATGTGCTCCCTAGATAACAAAATACAATCATCTAGAAAACACCGTGAAAGTGTCTAAGCAACAGAAGAGAACTGAAAACATTTACTATGTGACTAACTGTATTAGCGTAATCAAATCTCCCTAAATCAAGAGGAAGAATTAAATTAATGGAGCAATAGTTTGACAAGTTTGGCTTCAGCTAGTAGACATAAGCAAAATCATTACTTAAGCATATTGTTAATTATGTTTAAATCAAGAATAAATTGAACCATAGCTGTTAATTAGGCTTGCGTGCACAAGAAAATAAGACAAGCAGTAACATTACAGCAGGCTATAAATATGGAAGGGTGTTGGCACAGCAGTGTTATACCTGCGTGGTGGGGGTGAGGGGAGACGGGAGCAACTGGGGGGGGGTGTGTGTGTATGGAGACTGTGCCTTGAGTGCTTCATTGCTGAGTGAAGTTTCATTGTGTAATATATATGGAATGGGCAGAAGGTCCAATTCTGCTGGCTGATTTGCCCATTTTTCAATTAGCCACACTAGGGAGGACATCCAGAGGAGATTCAGGGTCTGTATGAAGTGTGTACTGTTACATCCAGTGTCGAGGATATCGGTTCTACAGGGGATGAGGGACCAGTAAGTTGCGAGGAGGGGTGGGTTATGAGAAGATAGATTCTGTTCAATATGTTGGGCCCTTCAATATAGAATCATAGAATCACCAGGCTGGAAGAGACCCATCGGATCATTTGAGTCCAATCATTCCCACCAATCTCTAAACAAAGTCCCTCAGCACCTCATCCACCTGCATCTTAAACCCCTTCAGGGAAGGCAAGTCAACCCCCTCCCTGGGCAAACTGTTCCAGTGCCCAATGACCCTTTCTGTGAAGAAAATTCAGCAGCACGGGATCATGCATATGTTGCACCT
The DNA here is from genome assembly GCA_013389865.1 of Piaya cayana. Classification (NCBI taxonomy): domain Eukaryota; kingdom Metazoa; phylum Chordata; class Aves; order Cuculiformes; family Coccyzidae; genus Piaya; species Piaya cayana. The sequence goes on from WAAB01006921.1 coordinate 58,019, forward strand.
TGCAGTGAAAGTCTATGTAGGTGTTCAGATGCTATTGAAATTCTTGATAAAGGTAAAATATTTGCGTCCGAAGAAACATGAACTGACACATATGAAGTTACCTTTGTACCCCTGGCTGGGTTTCTAATCTCCAAGTCACTCCTGAATGCAGCTGTGTCCACATACTTACATAATCCTAAATGGTCTAGAAAACAAAAGATGAACTTAGATTAACTGACTGACTCTGTGAACCAAGCTGAATCATACCACTAGTTATGTATCCAGACTTCTCAATTCAGCAATTTAGCTCACAGGTCAGAACTGTCCATATGAGCTTGTTGTGCTGTGAGAGCCGCGAACACAACATCAGCATAATTGACCTGAATCTGCACATCAGCATCACTGCAATTACAGCAACGAGAACCGGGCAGCTCCGTCACTAACATCATCTGCGAAAAAGGTCTTAATGATTTTGCATTTCAAGTGCTAAAATTTCAGTCTGGGCTGACTCGCAGTCTATGTGATTTTAATACGAGAAAGGAGATTTTATAATTGCCTTCTGAGGCCTCCTCACCAACAGCTCCCCGGTAAGTTATACCAGAGAAAGTTCAGGGTACAGTTTGACTGCACAAAATAGAACAAGGTCAAATACATAAAAGGGCTGGTATTTGCCTTGGCAAGGCACGTGTAGTAGTAGTTCTCTCCTTTGACAGAGAGTTCATTCAACCAAACCACAGCATCAGAATGAAAACCCAAACCCTTCGTGGCAGTGAACCCCCCTGCTTGTGCAAGGTAATGTATTAGTGCAAAATAAAGCTCTCGGGTATCTCTGTGTAATTGCACCTTTACTGCCAGCTCCTTCCTATCCACACGCTTTTAACTCAGCGTGCCAGGCAGCTCTAGCAGCCTGAACTGGAAAGCAGAAATATTTAGTTCTTGCAAGTCAGTGCTTGAGATTATTTCTGAAGTCACAGGTTCCTGAGGCTTTCTGATATCAGAGCTGTCACAAGCAGCACACAGAAATCAGACTGAGGGGAAGAAAGATGCAGCAAGTGCTGGGCCCACACTAAAGAATGATTTGTTTTTCAATCATGCAAACAATTTAAAATAAATAGTCTTTACAACATTTATTTATACTGGTATTTTATGTAGATATGGAATAAGTTTGCTGAATGTTTTCTGTGCTCTGGGAGCAAAAAAGGGACCCCAAAGCTTCAGGTTATCAAACACACTGATTGAAATGACCCGGACTTCTCTGCTGTGCTGTAGGAAACCACCACACAGCGAAAGAACCTTTTTTTTCATCTATGTGTGTACAGAGAAAATGAGTAAACAGCCTAGTCATGAAAACTGGTTGTTTAAAAGAAAACTCAGAAACTTTAGTTCCTACTCATCAGCGGGACATGAAAATACTTCATGTCTTTAAAAACCAGGTCATCAATCTAGGGTAAAAGAGAACCTAGAGTAATAAAAATATTAATCATGTTCTACCTAGTGCCAAAGAGCAGTTATTGTAGAAAAACAAACTGTTGAAAGCCATCACCCATCGGGATTCTCACATTATAGTGCACAAATGCTCAGTTTTAGTATTTCTAATCTCTGCAATTTAGTTCTTTTTTTTATTGCTTCTCATTACAGTGTAAGAGTAAGAGAAAATTAGAGGTTATCATTAAACTGCACGAGGTACTATTTAAAGAGAATGTCAGTCAATATTAAAGTAGTTTAAAAAAATGAATAGATGTTGATAACTAAATTATTGCATGGAAACCGTGCAGCCTCCTCCTTTCTGCTGTCATTAGGTGCACGCTCTGTGCTGTTTGTGACTTCTCTCAGTCTCATTTCTGACATTTCTTTGTCAAATGCCCGTGGAGGGTGAGGTTTGCATTGATCTCCCCTCTGGGGTCTTGTCTCCTCCTGTCTCAGCTCAGCCCCAGACATCCTTCTCCTCACAAACCTGACAGACATGGTCACTTTGTGCGTTTGTTCTGTTATTTACAGCAACCAGCAGCAGCCTGGAACTCGGCAGTAAGTCAGGGATAGTGAGCAGATATGAGGTCTAACGCTCCAACACTTGCATGGGATCAAGTTCACACTTTTAGTGTTTTCATGCCATATTTTCATTTTTTTCTCACACATTCATGGGCTATGGGGAGANGAGGGGTTTAAGGGACAGGTGGACGAGGTGCTGAGGGACATGGGTTAGTGACTGATGGGAATGGTTGGACTCCATGATCCAGGGGGTCTCTTCCAACCTGGTGATTCTATGATTCTATGACAAAGGCTTGATTTTGTATAGATCCCCTCCTCCGACCAAACTGCAGGAATTGTAGCAACCACATGAGACAGTGAAGCCCTGTCACCAGCGCTCACTGAAAATCTGGCTTTTACACTGGGGCAGGGACCAAAAAGCCTCAAATTCCAATTTGTAGCCCGGATATTACTGGGAAATTTCTCCATAAAATAGGACATAGCTGTAAAATAAAGCTTTGATAAAGAATGTGAATAACAACCATTAGTATTCAAAGCAAAACATCAATAATTATAAGCAGTAAAGTGAGGGGAAAGTACTTAAATTCAAGCATAGCTCTCTCTCTTCCCCTGTAAAGAACCAAGCTCAGCAAAGCTAAATGAACTATGTGAAGAAAGAAAGTAATATAACAATTGAAGGAAAAAGTGGTAATAAACTATAACATCTAGTTAGCATCAAATGTGAGGAAATGCAGTTTTGGTATGAAAATACCCAGTATAAATGTGAACATCTCAAAAAAAAAATCAGAAGGAAAGGAGAATCTTGACGAATGGTGTTAATTAACGCTAATGGTAGCTGTTTTCAGGAGGAAAACAACCTCCAGTTAAACAATGGAGTTAATTAGTAATTACTAACCGAGGTTTACAAATAACATGCTGTCTTGGAAATGCAGATTCATGGCTTGCGATCCCTGGGACCCCAAGGTAAACACAGAATAACCGCAGCAAAATTCCGTGGGCTCCGGCAGCCAGAACTGCAAGCAGAATTTGGCGGTGATCTATAGCTGGTAATTCCCACCGAGTTGATTATGCTGTTTCCAGCTCAATCAATGATGTGTTAAAAGGAAAGCCCCTATAAAAATGTCATTGCAAACAAAAGGAAAGATTAGGATGATTTCCCCGATGCTAATGGAGCTCCACCGCAGACTCTCAGGCAGTTGAAGACTTTTTCTCTGCTACCTATAATGGGATTTCTAAAGAAAGAGGATTTTGCCGCAAGCTTTGCTAAATTGCACAAGATCCGCAGGTGTTTTGAAGGCATTTCCCAGGGCAGTCTCTGCCCCTGGAAAGTCATAGTTTCCCACCTATTTCTTTCAAATTGCACAACACCCACATCTAATAACAGTGTTTGGAGCGATGTTTCCAACAGGCAGGCTAACCACACGCCTTTTCTTAGTGCTGCGGCTCGCTGGACGAGCTCACCTCATGGGAAAGTGGCTGAAATAACAGGAGATTGAAACCGAGGGGACATCTGTACTGCAAACAGCTGCTGATGCTTCTGCTCAGGGAGGAGTCCACCTCCCCTGGAAGGGGTTTAAGGGACGGGTGGATGAGGTGCTAAGGGACATGGGTTAGTGTTGGACTTGATGATCCGGTGGGTCTCTTCCAACCTGGTGATTCTATGATTCTATGCTCAGACACCCCTGAAGACGGGCAGCGACCACTGCCTGCCCACAGCAGCAACATCTCCATCTTTGAGTTTATATTTGATCCATGAGAACAAGTTAAAATCCAAGGCACCAACCTAAGCAACCCGGATAAAATGTCAACAATAGGTTCATGACACCTGAAAAAAAAGAGAAATCAAAATACCTAAACCCATTTTTCCACTCTCTTTCTCAGTATGGCTCTGAAATTTGTCTCTAGCTATAGAATACCTCTTCCTAATAGGGTGAGAAAATACTCTGTCCCAAATATCCGAAGTTTGGGATTGCTGGCAGGAGGATTTTACTGTAAGAAGTGTGTTCCAGACGTATTTGATGTCTCCTGCGTACCCCACACATCCTCATTCCTGCTGTTGCCCCCACACACAGAGCAATATAAAAGGTTTTTATCTCTCCTGTCATGCTGGGTGGTTCTCCAGATCTGAACTAAATCTCAGTAAGCGGAGGTGAGGAGATGTGCGCTGAAAGGACGCTCTGGAGCTGAACCCAAACTGTGAAGCAGAGGTACATTTTAAACATTCCAGATGATTTTTATAGGACAGGGCTGGGAGAACCCATACATATTTTTCCTGAAAGTATCGACCTGCTGCTATTAGAAAATCTGGCTAATCATAGAATCATCAGGTTGGAAGAGACCCACTGGATCATTGAGTCCAACCTTTCCCATCAATCACTAAACGCTAGCATGGAAGCTGCAGGTGATTATACAGTTACCAATGGGTTATTAAATCTCTTTGAAATCAATGCCTGATCTCCTGGAAATGGATTGAAAAAGCTGGGGAGGAACAGAACCACCCAAAGGAATGATACAGAAGCCATTCTATATTTTTTTTTTAAAATCTAATTAACTGTAAAGTAATTTCACTCCGCTGAGACCATAATACCAGGGACGCAAGAGAAGAGGCAGTAATTTGATTTCCTGCCTATTGATTTCTGGAATGTAACTGGAAGAAGCAGGTATTTTTAGTCCATTTTGAAAAAAAAAACGGTTTATAAGTCAAGCTTTTTTCGATGCTCAGGGTGAAAACCTAAACAACATTGAAATGTCTTGTTTTGCTGCACGCTCCAGTCACACTTCGGAGTTTAGTCAGTGAGCAGGGATAGGTAATAGTTGTAAGAAGGGGTTGGTCTGTGCTTTGGAGTTGCCTTTCTGATCCATCAGGAATATTGAGTTTACATCCCCCCCCCACCTTCCCGTTGATGGCAGGTAGCTCTGCAGGGCTCCGACAGAGCCGGTCAGGAGTTGTTGCGCCGCTCATCGCGCCGTCTTTTCTTTTCCGTTCAACTGTCAGTATTTTGCAAGGAACACTGCAAACATCTGCCAGCGTTAGCACCGGTGGGAAGGCCTTTGCGCCCCGAGCAGCCGCCTGTCTCTGTCTGACAAGGATGCTACAGCACCCAGACAGCAGCAGCCCCTTGGAGCAGGAATTCCAGGAGCACCCAGGCACGTCCTGCCGAGGGCTGAGACCTCCGTTGTCGTGGAGAACGGCTGCCAAGGGGTAATGGGCTGCATTGAATTTTACATGAACCTGTCAATATAGCACAGAACATTTACAATCCTGGTGCTCCTCAAGAGAATTAAATCAGCAACACGTCACCTCATCATTTACTGCAACAATATTTTGTCTGATACGTACTAAATTTGGCTCTTATTTATGCCTCATTGGCTTTGTTTTCAGAACATTTTATACACGTACAACAGGAACGTTGTCGTTGTACCTGATTCTGCTTTTAGTAATAGAGCAGAAACTTTGATTTAAACAGGGGTGTCTGGCTTTGTCCATGTCTAGAGGCAGAAAGTTCAAAGAAAGATATCCTAGTCTCAAAATAAATAAATACAAAATCCCTGTTGATTTTGTTCTGGGATGGGACTTGGAGCCCCCTGATCCGGTGAGAGGTGTCCCTGCCGATGGCAGGGGGGTTGGAACTAGATGAGCTTTATGATCCCTTCCAACCCAAAATGTTCTGTCATTCTATNCTGGCTTGATGGTTAGAGGTCTTACAGGTCTTTTCCACCCTTAAGGATTCTGTGTTGTGAGGGACGTGATACTTCTGAAACACCACGCGATGATGCTTCTAAGCAGATATTCCATTGAAAATAGTTTTTGCAGAAACTAGGAAGGTTACTTCTGCTCTTATCTGAATCAGAATGATGAATGAGAAGATTTCACTAAGTTTTAACTGTCCTCTCGGTTTGACCACATCTAGTGACATCTAGCATTTTCTCTTCAAACAAAATGAGCTTTCCAACTCTCTGTCACGGTATCCTTGGCTGTGCTGTAGCCATAACTCCAGAAGAAAAATCCTGGTTTGGTATTTTAAAAGTCACCTTCCCTCTGTTACATTCATCTGCCAAAGTCCAACTGCTGCAGTTAAACTCTCTCCCACCATTTATCACACGCAAACACACACACAGAGTCTCCCTCTCTCGTACACACACACCACTACAACCGGTTATTTCTGGCAAGTAACAGGTTTTCCTTCACACTTAGATCTGTGTTTTAATTTTAGCTTATTCTCCTTCCAACCCAGAAGCCAACAGTCTCCCCAGCCCTAGTTTTTTGTTCCATCTGCATCTAAACTGTGGGGTAGACAGTCAGCGCGATGATAGAGTGAAGCACTTAAGCAGAATCTCATACTAGAAATCTTGTTTCTCAAAAGTAAAAGCTAATACGCGGTTTTGGGAGCAACATTACAGTTGCAATCCTGTGCACATAATGTGACTATTTATCATTGTTGTGCACTTTTGACTGGATGAGTCAAGATTTACTTCATAGTTTCAAGACATTTACTAGAAGATAAAGGAGAAAACATTTACTAAAAGATGATCCCATACGTTATAAATAATGACATCTGTGGCATCGCTCTAAAATATCTTATCATAATGAACCAAGGTGAACAATTCACACGGATCTCTATTGGCTGGAAAAATTTGATTATTTTTTAGGAGCTAAGCAAACAATAAATTTCAGTTCCAAATGAGCAGCACTGCAGATAGTTTCCAACCCCTATGCAAATATCCACATAGATAAGGGAAATAATAGCCAACCAAAGTAAACATGGCCATACCCTGTTCAGATATGGCATATCATAGAATCATAGAATAACCGAGTTGGAAGAGACCCACTGGATCATCGAGTCCAAACATTCCCATCAATCTCTAACCCATGTCCCTCAGCACCTCGTCCACCCGTCCCTTAAACCCCTCCAGAGATGGTGAATCAACCCCCTCCCTGGGAAGCCTCTGACACTGCCCAATGATGCTTTCAGTGAAAAATTTTTTCCTAATGTCCATCCTGACCNGATTCGAGGAGCGGTCTCACCAGTGCCGAGTCCAGAGGGAGAAGAACCTCCCTGGCCCTGCTGGTCACGTCTTTTCTGATCCGAGCCAAGATGCCATTGGCCTTCTTGGCCACCTGGGCCACTGCTGGCTCATGGTCAGTCACTGTCAACCAACACCCCCAGGTCCCTCTCCTCCAGGCATGTTGAAGGAATGTCCCAGTATAGGACAACCCCAACATTCGCACCATGTGTCTGAGCACGTGGCCCAAATGCTTCTTGGATATTGCCAGGCTGAGCACTGTGACTGATTCTCTGGGGAGCTCTGCCAGTGCTCCACCACCCTCTGGGTGAAAAAACCTTCTGCAAAATATACCTGCCTGCCTCTCCATGTTTGAGGTCTGCTTATCTTTGCTGTGCAGCTGGGCTGGAGGAGGGCTGGAGACAATCAGAATTTCACTCCTGCAACCAAGACACTCACCTCAGAGCATCTCTGTGTAAATACAGAGTGGCAGCTGAGCTGAGCACAGAGCAGGAGGTGCAATTCCGCAGGCACAGTAGCCTCCAGCAAGAGGAGAGCTGTTTAATGGCTAACACACAAAACTACACATTGTGAACTCCCAAATCCTAATGCTGGATGAGTAACTTTGTCAGTAAGAAGTATTTGGGTTAATAAGAATAGCTGGTAACTGACCCTTGACTTCTCTGAGCTTTGGATGCAAATGTTTTCCATGGGACCTGCCTACCGCTCAGTGTACAACTTCATAAACCCTCCTGCTTCTGACACCCTCATCACTAACATCTTATTTTGACTTATAAAATTGTATAAATTGTGCTAAAAGACAAGTCTGATTTCCTTGGCACTTGGGCAAGAAAAGTCTCCAAGTTCCCTTTGAAAATTAGAAGTAGAAGTGGTTTGCTTGAGATAAATTCTCTAGATCTTGACTCAGCTACAGAAACGTTTCCAGGAGAAACAGCTCCTTCCCTCCAGATCTAACAACACTTGACAGTAGGAAAACAGTTCGGTACAAACAGAAGCTTCGCAACTGCCAGGAATGAAATGCTGGCTTCACTGAAGAAAAAGACACTCGTGCCATCGACTTCAGTGAAGCCAAATTTTCTTTCCAGGTCATTTGAATCCACGTCTTGCAGCTGGTTGCCCAGGTCCAGAAGCACCACAGAACAGGTTTTGGCAGTTGGATGCTACAAGAACACCCAGCGTCTGCCTGCTGCTTTGGCCAGTGGATTCCTTCCCATCTGAGCTGGTATCGCACAGAAGCAGGCTGCAGGCTCCCAGCTGGTCCAGGTTTGTGTGTGTTCCCAGGCTGCAGGCACGGCTGGTTGTGTCTGGAGCCCCAGTAGAGAGGCAGGTCGTTCTGCTGATGAACGCAGCATCCGCGTGATGTACGACTGCTCTAAGGAACCACCAGGTTCTTTTACTGAAATAATAGCTAAGGTAAACACAACTGCTCACAACTCTTATTATTCACTGACCTTAGGCATAAAAGCAAGATTGCCCTCTCTGGACAGGGTAGGGGATTACATCAGGCTTTGGGTTGAATATTTCTATAATTGCTAAGTGATTTTTTCATTATTTTTTTCAGGAAGAGAAGCAGTCAGTGTTAACCCAATGCAGTCAGCATGTCTTCTGTTTTCATAGAGATTCATCATGCTTCTTTGGTTTAGTATTTGATAGGAATGTTTGGACTTGATGATCCGATGGGTCTTTTCCAACCTGGTGATTCTATGATTCATATGAGGAAAAACCCACCCTGACCTGAGTGTGGTGAATAACAAGAGACCTTTCCAAGCACTTAGGGATCTTCATCACTTTTCTTGCCCTTGTCATCTTCACTCTGCATTACACTGTCCTCTTATTCTGCAACAATCACTCAATTTATGGACACACAGATACTATTTGCCAAAACATTTACCTGGTGATTTCCCTATAGAGAAGACTGTGAGGAATTAAAAATAGTTTCAATACTTTGCAGCTCAAAACCTTCAAACAGGTTTAAGGAAATGTGTGGAGGCGATCAAGCTACAAATGCAAGAGTCTGGAATGACTGTGAGCCTTGAATCTGTTATGGAGTTTTTGTTGCTACCTTGTAAGTTCAGAAGCTGTTTCATTCACACTGTAAAGTGTTGTCTTTTAATTAAGACAGGGTTTGTATTGTTGGAAAAATCCTCAGAAAACAGGATTTGCAAAGACCTCTTGAGTTTCCATGTTGGGAAGTTTATCAAAAGTAATTTTTTTTTATACTCCATTTTGTTTGAGACAGTATTATGGATGATCTTGCTGATATTTTTGGCTCCGTGGTTTGCAACAGAAGTAGAAGCCATTTATGGTAGAATTTCATATTTAATGGATTATAGCTGGATTCGGTGCTTCTTCATTCCTTCCCCTTCTCATTCACTGTTCTGTCAAGACTTTCTCTTTATAACTTTCTAGACCTGAATTAATTAGTATAAATAAAACAGAAAAGCAACGTGTTGAAACCTGAAGTTTTACTGCTTTATGGCTACCTTTGGCTGCCAAAAGCACGAGGTGCTGCTGAAGAGCCCTTGAAATCCATTAGGATTCCTGTGGCTGTTCCTGAGCTGACGTGGTTCAGATGAGTTCAGACACTGGAGTGATCGGTGGCTGCCAAGCCCCAAATAGAGTCCTGTGCCACGAGGATTGTTTCTGTTCATTTAGCCATCATCGACTCGCGATCTGGGCATTCGAGGGCGCAAGCTACTCAGCTGCCATTGAATTTCAATTAGGGACTGGTACCCAGCTCCACGGGGGACTCTGACCTCACTCAGCCTCTTGTTAGGACCGAAGTCAGCGAGTGGTCAGCTGCGTGTCTGCTGCTGCGGCCGCTCCGAGCACCTCTCTGAATCCTTGAGCACGTTCCAATGTGTTCTTTAACATGGACCTGTGGAGCAGAGCTATCAGCCGCCTCTATTTACCGAGCTCCCTAAAGGAATTTGTGAATGAAGTGCATTAAGGAGCTGCTGATGCCTTGTGGGAAATCTCTGCCATGCATTTTGTTTGGAATTGATTCTTTATGTGCCCTGCGGCATATTTTCTCTGTCTCTTTTTCTTTTGCACTGGAATCCTTATGAGAAAAGTTGTTGCCTTTTTCTCGGGGCAAGATTTCCATTACTGTCTCATCTCAGACTGAATTTCCATGTTTAAGTAGATGCTGTTTGAAGCAACAATTAATGCATCCTCGATTCCCCAGAAAGAACTAGTTGGGATTTTTTTTCTTAGGGATGATGAATGGAAAATAAGGGAGAGGCTTGCATTTGCTCAAAGACTCTGTTAACAACCACAGTACAAAGTTAGACTCTATGTCTGAAAGCAAGATTGTAAAGCTGAAGGAAAATCTTGCTTCACATGCCAGACACAAAATAATGATCATTTTTACAGCTGGATAATGCCAGCGATGTGGGACTAGGTAGAATTAAAAGGAAAGAGATCTTTGTTGTCTTCACTGATGGTGAGACAGCAAATCCCAGGTGGCAGCAAGAGAATCAGAGAACAACCAGGTTGGAAGAGACCCACCAGATCATTGAGTCCAACCATTCCTATCCAATTGTTAGTGTCCCAAGAGCAGGATGGTGCGAGGTTGGCTGTAGGGAACCAACGCTGTGGGCTCAACGATGCTCTGGTCCAGCCCAGTCGCATCGAGAACCCCCCGAGAGTAGCAGCATTTGGCCCTTGTAACAGAGAAGTCTAATAAAAGAGCTGCTTTATCCCATATTTTGATAGGAATGGTTGGACTCAACGATCCGGTGGGTCTCTTCCAACCTGGTGATTCTATGATTCTACGATTCTATAGTTACTACTATAGAATCTACTACTATAGTTTCAGTTTCATAAGGATGAACTGAAATCTCTAGTAGCTTTCTGTTTGTCCAAAACTCCCACCCGGTTTTTAAAGGTGCATTGCTAGGACTGGGCTGTTCCCATTGCCTGATACTGGAGTCACTATTGAAATAAAATCATTTTCTAAAATAAATGAAGAAAAACTGCATAAATATCCTTAAAGCGCATGAACCTAAAGATCTGTTGTTGCTGCTGGAGTACCTTCTGTATAGGTGCCTGCTCAAGCAGCTGGAGATTGATGCCTCATTTTGAAGGTCTCAGTACCTTAAGTGCCACTTTGTGTTTAATAACAAATGCCAAAAGCCACTGGGGGACCTATTTGCACAGCTACCGCGGTGATTTTTACCCCATCCTGGTTTTATAAGGAACTCCGGTGCTGGAAGCACGTGCTGGTAGGACAGACTGAAAGACAACAGGGCCAAGTTCTGAAAACTCCTGTTTTCAAAAAGCTGCATATAATCCCTTTCAGCCAGTGATTTCGGTTTTCACTGAGCGCTTACACTGAAAGCATCTGTTTTCAAACCACTCTCTTGCNTATCCTTAAAGCGCATGAACCTAAAGATCTGTTGTTGCTGCTGGAGTACCTTCTGTATAGGTGCCTGCTCAAGCAGCTGGAGATTGATGCCTCATTTTGAAGGTCTCAGNCAAAAGGCAATTTCGAATTATTCATTTGCAATTACTTCCAGCTTTTAATTTCGTTATTTAAAAGGTTAATAGGCTCCGGTAACCATAAATAATAATTTTATTTATAAATCTGTCAGAGCCTTTCTAGAAGAGGGCAAGTACGAGGACCTCAACACCCATAATCGTCACTCAAGAATAAAAACAAGCACTCCACTGGTGCCGAGGATGTACTCATAATTTAATCTTTTTAACATATTTTTTTTTCATTAATAGAAAGGTTGATTGTAGAAATAGAAATAAATTATTTTAGGGGCCTACAGGAAAGCTGGAGAGGGGCTGCCCCATCCCTGGAGGGGTTCAAGGCCAGGTTGGATGGGGCTTGGAGCCCCTGATCCATGGGAGGCGTCCCTGCCCCTGGCAGGGGTGGGACTGGATGGGCTTTGAGGACCCGTCTGACTCAAACCATTCTGTGATTCTATGATTTTGAAGCAGTATTAACTCTCCTACCATACAGGCATTCCTGTTCTCCACTCCATTCTGTTCTCCACGTGACTAGAGTTTCATAGAATCATAGAATCACCAGGTTGGAAGAGACTCACCAGATCATTGAGTCCAACTGTTCCCACTAATACCAACCTGAAGTGTAAAATGTTTAGAGCTGTTTCAATGACTTTGAAACAAAGCTTCTTTCTCAAAAATACCTGGGAGGGACATGCAGTTAGGGCTGATGGGGCTTGCCAGAAATAGCCAGGTACCTCTTTGGGTTTTTTACTGCTTCCATGCTCGTTCGATAAGCGCATTGGACCTCTATCAGGCAAATGCTTCAGCATCATCTCCTCCTGGTGGCTCCACACTGAACATATTTTGGATTATATTCAAGTGCACTAACCTGAGAAACTTCACACTGTCAATTATACCCATCCTTTCACTCCACTTGTTATGTGCTTTTGATATGATTCATGCTCTTGTTGTTTCTACATCTTCAGGTCTGCTCTTTTTCATGATTGATTTAGTCTTCTCTTTTAGAAAAATATAATGCCAAGGTGATTCTGAAGGTTGTACAAACGGACGCAGCGTGAGAAGCCAGAAACACGAGGCCAGAAAGAAAACAGCTTAAATCACCTTCTGATTTTTGAGTCCTGAACGTTACCTTCTGTCAGAAGCAAGAAACCACTGGCTTTTAGTTTTGAAATAATTGTCTTGGGAGGAGGTTTTCACAGAAGGATAGTTTACAATTTTTTGAACTGATTATTTATGATAAATGCTCGGTGGTTTTATCTTAGCAGGAAACTCACTCTAACAGTTACTGAGGCACAATGTAAAATAATATTACCGTTTGCCGCCGTTAATTTATCTTGATTATTCTAATGATTTTATATTTTTATTGGTGCGCCAGATTGCAAAAAAAATGCAGTATAATTTAATTTCTACCATCATATGTGGAGAAATCACTAGAGGCATTAAAGTGATGAAAGGAGAGTTATGCTAATACCACAAAAAAGGATGCAAACATGATTTATGTTACTTTCTTCTCCTATTTGCAGTTCATTAAGTCACTGTCTTCTTGTAATGACCGAGTGAAAATTAGAGCACTTCAGAGAAGAACTTTAGGTTCAAGCATCATTAGAGGAAGAGAAATGTGTTCTTTGATGAACTTGACTGCAGAAATCTATAGAGCACAACTTAATCAGACTGCACATTGATCTTTGATGCCAGAAGGCAGACGTAAGATTGAACAAATCTTTTTAATGCATATTTTTTCCTTTAAGAAGTCGCATATGATGCATGAGAATGATTTATATTTAACGTACTTCAAGTTTATAAGGTACAATGGTACATTGCATTTCCTTTTTTACTCACTGCAACTGAAATCTGGGAAATATAGGTACCTCTCAGGTTCCGTATTTCCTGATACGCAGGATATACGACTGCGAAATGGCGTATCGTTTCTTAACCAATGAGCTCCCAGTTCACTCAACATACTTTCATAGAATCATAGAATCACAGAATCACCAGGTTGGAAGAGACCCATCGGATCATCGAGTCCAACCATTCCTATCAAACACTAAACCNACCATGTGTTCCAGTTAGCAGGTAACTGCAGATGGGAAAACTTTCCGCTGTCTCTTCCCTCAGAAGATTTTTAACACCTTCATTAGGTATTAGATTGAAATCAGCTCGGGTTTTCTGAGCCTCAAGTTTGTTCTGACATCGTGCTGTGCTCAAGTATCTTCCTTGAGTTGTCATCTTGGAGGAGAATCCCTCCAACACTTCAAGTAATTTCTAAAGGATATTCTCACTTCTGTCCCATAAAACTGTGATCGCTGGCCAGAAAAATACATAGGAAATTCAATAACCTCTTCTAAAATCACCAGCTCCTTTTTCCCTTTCATCTTCTCCAATTCCTCCTATTTTATTTGCTGCTGAACATGCCTATTTGACAGAGCGATCCCTTCTCAGCGTAAACCAACACTGTCTCAGCAACAAAGCTGCTTGGTAGTAAATATAGGACGATGGAGATAATTTTTAATCAGGTTAATGTGCTTTAATGACTACAAATTAGATTTCATTTCTTTAAGCAATCAAAAGGTATTATTTGGGCTATTTAGAAACGAACGCTTTAAACATTCCAAGGCCATAAAAGAACTCTGTATTTTCAACAAAAGTACATAATTATTTTCGATGAGTCAGAAACTGGGCATTAAATAGCATTTTTCTAAGAAATAACTCTTACAAACCCCATGACATTGAATTTACTGCTCATCAATAACAACCCTCCTAAAGTCGTAAAGAAACAAGGCTCAAGCATGAAAAATTAGCTAAAGTGATAAAAGAGTGAATAGTGCTTTCTTCCACATTTCCGAAGGATTAAGTACTTGGTATTGAGATACTCTTGGTGGTAGCTGGACTAGAGGAGCTGAGCCAGCTGGCATCGCCCCGTCACTGAGGTGAATGCAAGAAGCAAATATTCCGGAGACCCAACAAGAGAACCTGGCAAGCTGAACATACTCTTTAATTTTTCCCCTGGCAACGATGCATGGAGGGCTACCTGGACAATTCAATATCCAGGCAGAAGAGAGTGTGGAATCAATAGATAGATCGTAAGAGTACATCATGGACCTCTTGGATGTTCTCTGTCAAGTACGTTTAAATATTAAACCCTTCACTATCCTGGGAGAACTACAGCTCTGCCTTACAAGCCCTTTCTGTGATCCTGTGATTCTCTCACTGCTGCGAGTGACAATGACAAAGCTTTCCCCGTATCCTTCTGCCTCCTCCCATCACGTTCTGTTTGTCTCTCTCTAACGCTGCTGCTTTGTTAACAGATTTTCTAAACATTGTTCATGATCAACTGAATGTGAAAGAATATAATATTTGCATTGCATAATAAAAGAGAGGATAATTTTTATAGGTTTTATATGTTAGGTAATCAGCTTCACAGATGATCAAAGATTAACTTTAAATGGATGCTGCTAAGAAAGATCTTCAGTCTTAAATCAGCTTTTCTGCTTTAAACCTTTCTCTTTAATCCTCAGCTTCAAGTAATTTTATAAATAGATAAAATTGGAAAATCTTTTAAACTACAGAAGTATAATATACTCGATGAGCCTCAATGCTATCTTTTTTTTCCTTGAGATAACTGTAAGAAAAGGCAGTTTGTCTTCTTACAAGCTGCACCGTGCGCCACCAGTGACATAAAATTATTATTAATAAACAAAACCCGGATCATTTTAAAAAACCAACCAAATCAACATAAGTCCTTCCTCCTGGTTACGTAATATTTCAGAGATGTTTCTATGTCAGGATTTAAACCCGGCTGGGGAGTAGCGCCAGCACCTACCGGCACACGTGTGCTGTGCAGGGAGCCGGAGCAGCTCCGATAGCGACGGCAAAGGCACCTGCTCACAACAGCTACCTTGGATGCAGTCAAAATGCTTCCGCAGATCCAGAAAGGGCAGCCAAATGAAGGCTACAAGATTATTTTTTTGCCTCAGAAAGCAGTTTGTCTCATTTGTATTTTTCAGTTTAATCAGATGTTAGGGCCCAGAATAATCTTGACTTATTTTTGCTATTGAGAATCATAGAATCACCAGGTTGGAAGAGACCCACCGGATCATCGACTCCAACCATTCCTATCAAACACTAACCCATGTCCCTCAGCACCTCATCCACCCGCACCTTAAACATCTCCAAGGAAGGTGAATCAACCCCCTCTCTGGGCAGCCTGTTCCAGTGCCCAGTGACCCTGTCAGTGAAGAATTTAATACCTAATCATCTCGTTATAAACTAATAGCCCCGTCCACCACTATTCTTAGGGGGACAGCAAGGTGTGCCTGCAGAATACAATTAATTCCCCTGTCTTTGATGGTGATGTTAGAGCAGGATGACTTCTGGAAATGCCCATCTCTGCATCGATGTGGCCTTGGTGCACTCAATGGTTACAGCTACAGGAGATCAATCCCACTTTAGGATTCAGATCATCAGCCTGGTTGCACTGTTATAAATCTAGAGGAGTCTCAACAGTTTATACTGTGTGACCCAAGTCAATCCAAGCATTAGAACGTTTCCATCGACTTGAAATATGCAACTTAAAAGTTCAAAGCCAGCTTTGATGCGTAAAAAATTCCTGCGATCTTTGGCAATTTGTGCATTTTCGTATTCCCAATAATGAAAAATAAAAGGACTAACAAGAAAGTGCTATCATCACTGCAAAAAATCCACATAATACAAGAGAAACTAATCCTAAGCAGTGTTGTTGAATGGAAAAAAAGTAACTAGGGTCTGGGAAATGTTTTATGCCAGTTTTAATTACTTTTAGCTTCGCTGACAGCAGGTTAAGTAAAAGGTAGACTGATTTCACAAAAAAAAAGTGATCTTTAAAGCTACAAGAGGCCTGTAGACCTGATATCACTGGTATTTAAAATGGGTTTGCAGTGGTATCAGTCCAGTGGTGTCGAGGCAGCTACTCCTCATTTGTATGGGCCCAAGTGAGGATACAATCCTACGTTTTTCTTTGTTTGTCAGTATGCATATTTTTCCATGCAATTTAAATAACCAGTTCTCCTTTCCTCCTCACGCATTGGTCACATCTCATGAAGTCTGTGAATGCCTCACAACTCCAGTAAACAGTGGAAAAGGCATTTAGAAGAAAAACTACACATAATCATTAAAAAGACACGAGCATAAAAAAAACTACCCGAGCTGCAGGGCAGCCGTAATATTCACGGCCAAACTCTACATTTGTATTCAGCAATAAAAATAAAACCAGATAGAGGCTGTCACAGCCTGGGCTATGTGGGTTAGACCTGCAAAAAAAAACAGATGGGGAAGAAATGCACACTCGTGTGAAAGGCAATAAAGGGGTTTGAAATGTCATTAATGAAAACAAAAATTGCCCTGAAAATGCTATAGACCCTGCTTAAATATTTTAGGTTAAAATAATTCAGATGAATCATAGAACAACCAGGTTGGAAGAGACCCACTGGGTCATCGAGTCCAACCATTCCCATCAATCTCTAACCCATGTCCCTCAGCACCTCGTCCACCCGCACCTTAAACCCCTCCAGGGAAGGGGAATCAACCCCCTCCCTGGATGTTACAAGACCCGTGTTTCTAGGAAGAACAAATAAAGTAGGATTGAGAGAAATTTCTGATTGAAAAATAAACGTGTTTTGCTCTGTGTGATGGGCACTAACCTGTACTGGTGGGTTCGTGAAGAGCTCTACTCTCACTGTGAATGGTTTACTGAGATAGCAACCAAATCATTTCACTGGATTTTTCAACCTTGTGTAATAATAAAGTTCAGGGGCATCACTGATGAGGAAAGCAAAGGAACAGGGGCTTCTGTCAAGGCCACCACGACTATCGTATTCTCTTGATTGCTTTGGGTACATCAGCCAAAACAATCCATTTGCAAAGCTTCTTTCAGATGGTTGCTCTAAAAGCGCTTTGCCAAGCTCAGTTTTAAGACTCTCCAGTAAGAACAGCATCTACTGTTTCACGTGGGAGACTCTTTCCTAATCTGGCAGCTCTTACTGTTGGAAAGTTTTTCCAAAATTCAGCTTTAGTTTTCTATTAATTTCTTCCTATCACTCTGGTTATACGGTACTGATGGCTCAGCAGCGTAATCCAGGATCGCAGTCGTGATCTTTCCCTTCACAATTTTACTGCCTTTTTATAATTAGAAAATTCTCTAAGGAGGTAGCCAAGTTGCCTATCAAAAAAGAAAAGACATTTCAGTGCTTTGGGGCTGTTACCTGCAAGATAACCTGTTATATATCACTCCTCTGAGTAGGGGCATGCTGAGAGGCACAAGATCTGCTGTCTTGCCTCTGTAATTCTGCCATGGGTAGCATGGAAATTTCGTTATAATACACATGTAGGTCTAAATTGGACTCTGGTTCCCCTTTCCAAAGCTCTGGGTGCGTATTGTAGAAATAAAGCCACTGAGCAGTGGTACTTGGAGCTACTGGGATGATTGAGAGCAGACACCAAACGTTTAACTTGCCTTAAGCCTGAATCGGTATTTGACTCCAACTCAGGTGCTCAGAAAGTTTTAACTCCCGCCTCCTCATGGCTTTTAACGCGGGCGTTTTTCTTGATCTTGTACCATCCATCTAGTGTCAACAGCTGCAACCCACAGAAACAATATAAGTGTCGCTTGTTTAATTTATTACTGGTGTTTCAATCTCATCTTGATGGTGCCGAATAGGTTGGACTATAAGGAAATACAAGCAGAGCAGTTGCAGTTATTCATTCCGGTGGCAAGGCGTGCAAGTCAGGCATTAAAAATGAACAAAGAGCTTGTAAAGATGCTTTTGCAAAACTACTAAGTTTTCGCTGAAGCTCTGAATTATCAGGAATAAATTCACCCCAGCTGGTTGTCCACGCCAGGGCACATTTGTCTCGCTGACCCTTTCCATGCCGCTCCCATTTTTATGCTTTCCTTGAACAACAAAGTATTCCTTACTAGAATCCCGGATTAAATATTAATACCAGTGTTTATAAGAGTAAATAAAAATGGAAATCTCTTCTCCTCTTTTCAGACCTAACATTCTCAGTCTAATGCTTAAACCTATGGTACTTGAGCACTTTATCCATTAAAATTTAATGTGGTTCCAGTGCATTTTTCAAGCGTTCTTTACTCGGTGATACTAAAAAGCAAATAAGGCAGCCAAGGTAAAAGAAATCTCATAAAAATCCAGTTCTTGTTAAACTAAAAGCAAAGGAAAATGCCAGTGAAGATGAGCTGGGCTTTTTGCTTATTAAATCTGGGCAGAGTTAGATTTTAATCCATTTAGACCCTGGCCTGTTTGATCCAGATGATTTGGTTTGGGGCCAATCTCTTAACTCCTGGTAGAAACCTGGAAGAGAACAAGCTACAGATTCACCCACTCTACTTCCCGACCCCCTAACCCACGTGCTCCATCAACAGTTTATTCCCTACTGAATCCACGCTGCAATTATTCTCTCCAGTAAAACTTCATTGCCAGGAGTGAGGAAACAGGGTTGCTTTATCTTCAGAAGTTCGAGTGCTGCTGCTTATCCGCTTTGTTATCCTGGCTAATTTGATCCAAAGATGCAGGATGAAACAGAAGGAGCGGGCAGAGCTGAGAAATATGCGACTCTATTTAAAACTTCGTAAAAGGGTACGTTACTCCAGCGTAGGAATTTGAGACGGATCCAAGATGAGTCTCTCAAAAGCTCCTCCTATCAGAAAACCCCATCATTCATAAAGTCTCAGGTTCCAAAGAAATGCTGCTCATTAGACTATTGCGACTTTACAGCACTGCAAAAGCTGAGATCATGATTAAGTTGAACTTTGTTTAAACGGGTTTTTATTTTGGATACTCTGTGACTGTATACAGAACCTATTCCTGTACAAACGCCTAAGAGAGCAACCTAATATAAATATAGACTGGAAAATAACCTTGATAAGGACAGAACAGCTTGCTGAGGAAGCAGTGATAACAAAAATACGTTTCAGTGGTGCTACGGGCAAAGCATGTAGCTCAGTCTATGTAACTTTTCAAACCAGGTATTAGAAATGCAGGCATCCTCTCTAAACACCTGCTTGGATATTTGAAGAACATATCACAAAGAATCTGATATAAGTCTCGACGAAGCTAGAAGGGCTGCAAAGGAAGGAGAGTTCACACAGGCAGCACACTCCACTCAGAAAACATTATTTGCATTTGCAGGCCACTGTGTGAATTAGACTGGTTTTTAGACATTTTTATGTGCAGAATTGCAGTCAATTCTGCTCCTGATGGAGGAGCTACTTGTTTTCAAAATGAACAAAAATACAAATATTCTTCTGCTGCTTGTCTGCCATGAGCATGACAAACCCATGGCTTCACCCCGTCTGTCCCCTCCAAACAAAGGCAGCTGCTGTGTCATCACCCTAAGATTTTCCAGAACCACCTGGGAAGTTTCATGGCACCAAATGTAGCTACTGACGCTTTTTATCTTTCCAACTCAGCTCTGAAAAGTTGCCAGCAATTGTGATTTTCCCCTTTCTCTCTCTTTGCCGTTATCACTCGTAACGTGGCAGCTCGATAGCATACAAAGTCCTGAGTTTACTTCTCTTCAGTTCTGTACGGGGCTGTCAGGACAAATCTGCTCAAGAAGGCAGAGAATTGCCACTGATGTCTCAGTGGTGAGTCCTTGGCTTTTGAGTTAGTACAGGAGTGTCTCCCAAGTGTATTGGCTTGGTTGGTTTATAAGGAGCTGATCAGGCAGGTAAAAAGGGATCCTGTCATCAGGACGATTCTTAGAGTTGATTACAATGGGCTCAGCTGCTGTGGCAAGACGTCTCAAGAAGTACTTGAGAAGAGCGTGGTAGTAAGAAAAGTGTCTTGAATGGCCATTTATTCAGGTGGGAAATAGGCTGTTAGTGCTAGACTCCTGTATGGTGCTGTGTTCTCAGATGTGGGACCTGGTAATTCCCTGCGTGGACACGGACTGAAAGCTGGGAGTCAGGTTTATGGGAGGATTCTACTAGCTGACTCATTTACCAGGACCTGAGGTGGTTTGTTCTGGCAGTGGGAAGTTACGTTCCCCTTAGCCGGCTGAACAGGATTACAGATCAGCAGGTGCCTCCCAGTTCTCAGAAGGAATGGGAGTAAGGGCTAGTCTCTTACTGGGAAACTGCTGGTGCTGGGTCTGTAAGCTTCACTGGGTATGGATGAAATGAAGGAGAAGAAAAAAGGACAATAGTTCTGCAGACGGATTTTCCCTTGAGCTTCTCCTGATGTTTCTTCTCACAGCAGACAGCTACGCAGCCCCAATGAAGCCTGAATGATGGGAACTGCCCCCCTTTCCCAAACCTGTGTCTACCGCGGCTTTTCCATAATTTCCCCTCTATTTTTTCCTTAAGACCTCCTTTATGTTTTCCTGCTTTCAAGGCCAGAAATCTAAAAGCTGAACTGCTGATTAGGGAATAGTTTGCGTTTTGCAGGTTTGTATAGTGTCTTTAACCTTGATCCAAGACGGAGACAGCGGAGACAGCCCCCGCAGAGAATGTTGAAAGCGCGTTTCACTGCACCTGGCACAGGGTCTTGCTTTTAAGCACCGAAGTGAGTTGGGGTTGCATAACAACGACTCTCTGCAAAGGCTGCACAGAGCAGGACACACACACAAAAGTTGTATAAAAGGCTGCTCTGCTTGTCAAGCTTCTGCCTTGAGAGACAGTTGAGATGCTCAAAGTACAGATCTCCACAAACCCAGCAGACAACTTCCATCAGGCACTCGTTCTTTTGCAAGCATGCGTGGCCACTTAAAACAGCTTTATCTGTGTTATCTGGAACCCCATTCTCTCCTGTTTGTCCATATTTCATAGAATCATAGAATCACCAGGTTGGAAGAGACCCACCGGATCATTGAGTCTAACCATTCCTATCAAATTTCCCTGCTCTATGTCTGTTCCCTGTATTTTATTATAACCTTCTCATGTGAAACCTAAGCACTTCCTTGACATTCCCCTTTTTCTTTTTAAGGTTCCACTTTCTCTAGTCAGGAGCGCTCCTCTTCTTGAGCAATGTACTTATTACTGACATGGCTTGCACCATGTTTAATAGAGAAAACACCACCACATCTGTCTTGTTACGAGATCACAGTTACTGTGGTTCTTTTAAAATGGCACAAGGTGAATATCCTAGAATTATAGAATCACCAGGCTGGAAGAGACGCATCGGATCATTGAGTCCAACCGTTCCTATCAAACACTAAACCATGTCCCTCAGGACTATGTGGGAATGTGCATCAGGTTCACCTATTTTAAACCAGAATATTAGGGAAAAGTATAAAAAGGACAGAACTTGTTCTAGAATCAGAATGGTTTGGGTTGGAAGGGACCGTAAAGATCATCCAGTTCCAACCCCCAAATGGGAACAGAACTGGCTGTAGTTCCAAGAAGGCGTATCCATAACTCTCTCTCTGATTAGCTGATCAGTTGAATGCCTACAAAAAAGAAGCTGAGTATAAAATACATAGGCAGTGGTAGGATGAACTGAGATGTGGAACATGTTCTTATGTGAATACTCTAAGACCGCAGATTTCTGGCATTCAAGACAGCTGTGAGAAAACACATTAGGATTGGGAGCGTTCAACAAAGCTCGTCTGTCAGCTCAGTAATAGATGTCTAGCCCAAGCACTTCTAATATAGTGTCAGAATAAGACTGTAGGTTTATATCCCTGGATTTACATCAGTAAATGTCTATACTTCAGCCATTTAGGATTTCAAATAGGCTTAACTTATGTTATGTTTGGGTTTTTTTCTAATTAGTCATCTACAGGCTGTATTTTCTCAACAGTGTTTCCCTGAATTTGAGAGATGTGAAATGGTTCCAACTCATTACGAACCTGAAGTATGGACAGTACACATTTCATTTCTGAATTAACTATTGGCCAGAAATATCCCACAGCATCTTGTGAAATATTTACACTCTCTTGACAGGCCAAGTATCGATCTCTTAATCCTGCTCTAAGGAGGGTAGCGGCACAAAAGTTATGATATGTGGGAATTCCTTGTTTCACAGGTCAGCAAAGATGCTTGGTTTGTGTCAAATTAGCTGTGGATATAGGGCAGGAAAATTTCAGTTTTACTGGAAGTCTGTAATAGTCAGCAAAGCATTTGATTGGTTTGTATTCACTAACTACGAGATGGTTCTGGGCCATGTCCTGATATTTTTTGGTTGGACTCGATGAACTGGTGGTTCTCTTCCGACCTGGTTGTTCTATGATTCTATGATTTCATTATTCATCTGAAAAATACATTTCAATAAATGCAATCATCTGGATAAGGAAGAAAAAGGTGGTTTGGGCCTTATATGCATCCATTAATCTTCTGCAAATCAAAATATGCTTGAGTTAAATGAGTTTGTATTAATGTTGGATGAAGCCTTTCAATATCTGCCCATGTATTACCAGTGATGCCAAAGGTGAGTGGGAACCAGAAGCAAAACAATACAGAATACGCACACACTGTCCAGAAATTTCCAGAGAGCACAGAAATTGTCACCCTGACCATCAAAAAATGCTGGTTCCATTCATTTCCTAGACATGTAAACAAATTACCAGTTTCAGAAGTGCTCACATTTCATCAGCCTTCATTGTTCTTAAATCATAGGTGTTTAAAAATAAAGATAATTTACTGGCTGGTTTCAAAATACCGGCTCAAATTCCAGAAAGACTCATGTATAAAGAAAGGCTTTAGGATGATTTATCACATAGGCAAGTTTGAAGCCACAAGCCTCTTCTCCATCATCCAAGTCAGTCTCTCTCCTGATGGAATAAGGAGTGTCAGGATGTCCCAGCAGTCAGTTCTAGCGCAGTAAAGGTAGAAACTGTTGCTGCCATTTGCCTCGTGCAATGCAAACGAACTCAAAATCCACTGCAGGAATTCCAGCTGCAAAGTGAAGACAGGAGGGAAGACAAAACAAAGGAGAAGAGCAGCCTCGACTCCTGCAGCGAAGCCCGAACAATCCTCCAATTAAGCTCCACACTCTGAATTTCAGTTACAACCCATGAAGCTGCTCTGGGCTTCATGAAAACTTCTCTGCACCCACTCAAAGCCCAGGGTGCACACTCCATAGGCGGCTCCCAGGCCCTAGCACTTAAGGAACACTATGAATAAGCAGGCAGAGATATTAAAATAATATCAATATTTTCTATAAACCACGCCAACCCCATCCATCCTAAACTCTCTGTGGGATGCAGGGCTGCTTGTAAGTCCCTTCTTACCCAGTGGGGCGCAGGTCTCACCCCTCTGCCTGACACCGCAGGGATATTTCAGCGTGGATAACGCTGCAGCTCTGTCTTTTCTAGCTCAAATCCCAGCTCCGCTGCGGGCACGCTGCCTGTGGTGTCAGCTGTCACACTGGCGTGTCGCAACGTTTTGATGGTGACAATTGTTCTGCTGAGATGGGGTCTGGCATTTATCCTTCGAGGAGGCTTCACGGGGAAGCTATAAAGCCCCTTCGGTGAGTTTTTAAATCTATCCACCCACACTACAAGCAATTAATACTTAATCATCATAATCTGCTTGTAAAATAGGTAAGTGCTGTCACTTGCACTTCCCGTAATCCAGCCTATACCAGTTCCAGTGCTTTTAGATGCCACCTAAGCAGCTCAGAAAAAGCTGCGCTGAGGCTGGGAGGCAGAATTCCCTCCCAGGTAAGCAGAGTGGCCTCTTTACACCTCCAAGCTGCTGGCTGCAAGGCACTTGAAATCTGTTCTCTGAGGTCAGGGTAGCTACCGAACACAGACTTTGGGATTTGCTGTGCTTATTCCCTCTGTCCTCCAAATAAGGTTTAGGAAAATCTGGGTCAAACTGGATGTAAAATGCACTTTTCCAAATTACGCACTGTATAAACAAGTGAAACTCCCACTTGCATCACGAGGAGTTACGCTCACCTATGCACAGCTGTAATTTGGTTCCTCCATTCCCAGAGATTCAGCTCTTAAGTAGCGTCATTTTAGAGAAAAAAGTAAGTTTGGAAAAACTTACAAATAGTAAAAATGCCAAAGGGCCTCATGGTCAGTATCAAACAGGTTTGAAATATTAACTTCTCTCTCAGGCGGCTTGTTTACCTAAAAAGTGTAAGATGAGCAATGGACAAATACAAGTTAAATAAAAAAGCAGAATAAAACCCAATTTCAACCATATAGAATATTCCTAACCACTTTGAAATTCTATAAAGTGGAACTGCATGATGAATCACCACAGAATTCCCATTTTAAAAAATGGATTTTTTCCCTATCTTCCCATGAAACGCTACTTTATTCCTCTGAAAGTTGTGTAATGAACTCTATAAACTATTTGCTTGGCAGAAAACTATATAAAAATGAATCACCAATGATACAGAAAAGGGGAAAGAAAATCGTAACACACGCAAAATACCCAACTAGACTCGCTGCTGCTCAAGAGGGATAAAGGCAAACGGCACAAGGGTTCCTGCTATCACACCACCTCTGATGATGCTACAGCGGCTTTACAAGTGCACTCCTGTGGTGTCACCGTTCTGTCTTAAAGGAGGAGAGAGCAGCTTTGGTGACGCTTTAAAACACTTCTGAGACGTGACTTGAACGATGAGCTGCTGGGGATGTCACTTGTCACAATTCGCATGGAAGAGCAGTAACAGCTGGACCTAAGCGGGGCAGCGAATGGAAATAAAACTAAAAAAAAAACCCCAAATACCACACTGACCAGGACGCGCTGTTTTACAGGCTTTTATTCTAAGATGCACATTTCTGAGAATGTGGGAAATGTTGAGGAGAGAAAGGCTGGCTTTTCATCAATGACCTTGACTGTCACTGCTGGTTACCCCTGGCAACAACCAAAGAACAGCTGGGTTTCAATAAAAGGAAAATACAAGGGAGAGCAAGGACCAATGTTGCCAGTGAGTTTAATTATCCACTTTCGTGTTTATATTAGTAATTGGTTTCTGGGGTGTTGGGGTTTTTTTTTAAATGTTTGATCCATATGGATGGTAATGCCCTACGCTGCTGCTGCTGCTCCTCACGCATGGGCGAGTGCCTTTTGGAAGAACAAACATGGAACTCAGCAGCCACCGAGAGGCTTTGGTTAAACCCCTGCAGGAGGCAGCGACCCCGTGATGCTGCGTGTCACCTCGACGGGGGGGGCTGCTCAGCCCACCCCACCACAACCTGCCTCATCCCAGGTTCCACCACTCATCTACCACCCAACATGCCTCCCAACACAGAAATAACCTTCTATTTCAGGAAAGATGAGCCTGTCCACTAGTGAACCCACGCAGGGGTTGATACCTGGCTTGGCAAGCATGGTGGATGTTTCAAGGTCGCCACAATTGACCTATTGTGCTTTCTTTCTTTGCCCTCAAGAAATAACCAAATTAACGATCCCATTTCCTGGCAAACCCAGAAACTCTATTAATTTTACTGATTCATCCTAATACAGTGATCACTGCCAAGAATTTCTTTGGGCGTTTGGTGTGCGGCGAAGCTAATGTAATTTGGAAATTATAACGTTGTAAGATACGTAGTGACACAGGATTGATTAA
Source organism: Piaya cayana (assembly GCA_013389865.1). Classification (NCBI taxonomy): domain Eukaryota; kingdom Metazoa; phylum Chordata; class Aves; order Cuculiformes; family Coccyzidae; genus Piaya; species Piaya cayana. Next base: position 84,013 of record WAAB01006921.1, read on the forward strand.
AAATGCAATTTAAATGACTCACATGCTCGCTCCCCTGGAACAATTAGTTATGGCCAGTAGAAAAGAAAGAGATGAGACTGAAAACAACAGGGGGCGTGGGTTTGAAGCAGCCGAGCTTTCCCATGTTGGGTTGTCACTGCTCATCCAGGCTGTGGCACACACTGCGAGGCCTGAAAGTCACTGCTCGTGTTTGAGTGAAGACATTTCATAGAGTCATATAATAACCAGGTTGGAAGAGACCCACCGGATCATCAAGTCCAACCATTCCCATCAATCACTAACCCATGTCCCTCAGCACCTCGTCCACCTGTCCCTTAAACCCCTCCAGGGAAGGTGACTCAACCCCCTCCCTGGGCAGCCTCTGACACTGCCCAATCACCCTTTCTATGAAAATTTTTTTCCTAATGTCCAGCCTGACCCTCCCCTGGTGGAGCTTGAGGTCATTCCCTCTTCACTTGGATATGAGCAGTATAACACCCAAAGAAATCGTTCAACCAGTCTGTAATAACTTCTAGCTCTTCCCATCGCTAATTCTACGTAGTTACGAGCCCACAAGCATCTCGGGGATCTCCGATCTTACAAATTAATCAGCTTTAAGGAAAGCTGGACTTGTTTGTCCTGAACAATTCAGTCACGTGGTTAAAAGGAAACAGGTGTAAGATGCAAGAGTCGGGAAGAGATTCTGCTTGGGGTTTTTGTGTTATCTGAAAAGCCAGCCATCTCATCTGTTGCGTTCGTTCTCCGTTAGGAAACATTAATCTGCACAGATGGTGAAACCCAGTAATCTCCGCTACCAGCTGCAGAATGGAATTTTTAATGAAATGGGAATTTGAAGGTTTTCAAAGAAAGCACTAGAATCACTCCTATTATTTCCCGTGATGCCCAAATTACTTTGACTGTTATTTGACATCGCCTGTACTGTAAATATAAGAGACGCGTGGCTTCGGTCTGAGCCCAGATACAATCGTTCCGCATGGTCTTTGTTGTTTGCAAAAGCCAGATGCTGGAAGCCTTTCAGCCAAAGAGGAATAAGTCATCCACCACCGGCACATCTCCTGCAAAAAGTCTGAGCCTGTATAACCTGTTATTTTTACCCTTTGCAGAGATTTAGAACAGTTTCAGCGTGTTTGTAAACTAGAGATTAAACATAAAATAAGATTTGTAGAGAGAGGGGACACCTAGAAAACACACAGTCACCATTAGGTTTTCAGCCCTGTGATGTGAGGATTTTGGCTGATTCAGATACTTCTAAGAGGTTTGGTTTTTTTTAAAAGAAGCTTGAACTAGAAAGAGAATTCTAAAGGAACAGGTTGGGCTAGAAATGCTAATCAGTATTAACTAAATCAACCTAGAACTAAGTATGTGTGTTAACAGTTTGAAAGTCATAACAACATAGAGAGATGAATTTTATATTGAAATTAAGGCTAAGCATGTGATTTCTTTATAAGCCCATGATACCTTGGAGAGCAGTAATATCTATTAAAGAATTCCTCTGCTACTAATTTTACAATATACTGACGCTACAGTGCAATTAATCAGGTTCAATGGAGTGAAAAGGATTTTGTGCATGTGTTTTTACAATAAAAGCCTCTGCATTTGCCTTTCTGATGGGTACTTCACCGCCACATCCCTGTTCCAGCAAGTTCCACTACAGGGGCTGTAGTGTCACGGCCCCGCTGGAGGAACAGCTGAGACCGAGGTTTGTGTCTGCGCGGGGAAAGGTGAATGCAAAGAGCAGGTATGAGAGCAACCACTGCGCCAGCTCATTCTTGTGTAAATTTAGTTCGAGAAAGTTCTGAATGAGCTGTAACCCCCAAACGAGAATCATTCACAACTGTGAAAATCAGAAGGAAGTTTACTGGCAGAAGGATCAACCTCCTTTCATCTGTGGGCTGCAGAAGCCGTGGAGAAAAGAAAATAAACTGGATAGAGGGAAGGAAACCACAAAATGGATCTAGCCTTCCTTTGCTACTTGTTCTAAAAGTAATTTAAACATATTTTTTGAAGGACTTATATCTGGGCTCCGTTTCTGAGTAGTTTAGGAAGGGTTTCTAAATGTTCAACGTGTTTGAAGTACAGTAAAGTTCCAAATTGTTGGATGAGGTGCTGAGGGACATGGTTTAGAGATTGGTGGGAATGGTTGGACTCGATGATCCCGTGGATCTCATCCAACCTGGTGATTCTATGATTCTATGTGTGGAAGGATAATGCAGAATGTCTGCTGGTGGGAGCAGAGATCTGGGTTCTGCTTCTGCCTCGCCATCACACCTACCGCAGGGATTGCAGATGAACCACTGAGCTTTTGGGAATGAAAACTCATCTGGACTTTCCGTACCACAAAATGGGTAAATCCAGGCATGGGTGACAGCCAACATTGCTGACTGGAAGGTGTCGCTGCCCACGGCTGAGGGGTTGAACCTGGATGATCTCTAAGTTCCCTTCCAACCCAAACCATTCCATGAATCTGACTTTGGCAGGGATGAAACCTTTCATGCCAGACCTGATTTGTTCCTCTCAATCCAAACAGAGAAAAGCACCAAGAGGTGCTTTAGAAATCAGAAAAATTCAGGCCTAAACTCTGAAGTCTTTGCTGCATTGCTATGAATGCAACCTAAATACGATGCTATAAGTTAGCGAGTAGAGCATTTACCCATGGGTACCACGGATTTGTGTTTTACCCGTGTTTGCTTGGTTAATCTGGTCAGAACCAAGAGGCCACAAGTTCACAAAATAACCCAAGGGCAAGGTAAATAGTTTTGAAACGAATCAAGTAAATAATTTGTGTTATATGCGTGCAGCCTCCAAGGCAAAGGTGCCATCAAAGTGCTGGGTCAAATCAAATCAATCAGTTGAAGTGCTATAAAATATGAATGCAGAGGGAACAGATGAGATCTTGATGTGAATAATAAAATAGTCTATGAAACTACCTGAAATAAATCAATCTTCCTTTCACGCTGCAAATACAAAATGCAGTATATTTCATATTAACTGTGGCTGAAGTGCAAATATATTCAGATGAAGATGCAATATTAGAAGCCTTTTTAATCCACTGGGGGACACCGCTGCCTTAAGTGATCATTTCCTTCACACAAGTCTAGGGTTCAGAGTTTTAAAAACTAATTCAGTCCTCAAGACGTAAATAGACACTTGAAGTGATTTTGAAAGACGTAGATTCATACCAGCACTGAGTTTTGTTGATTAAAATGGGGTTCAGGACATTTGTACCCTCATCAGTTTGGTACCTATCCTAAAAATCTGGTCTTAAAAAAATCTTATAAAGTTTCCTCTGAAAATTCTAGAATGGAAACGGCTTAATTTATTTTACTGGAATAGCTTTATTTCTCTTGAAACATTCTGTCCTGTGATATTTATCCCTATAGTGCAGAAAATAATAGAATTCATGTTTTTAATTAAACTGAGTAACAAACATTTTGATGGAAAGCACAATAAAGGGGAAAAAAGCTCTACCAACTCTCTATCAACCACGAAAACTCCCACTAAAAGCATCTGGCTTTTCTGACTACTCATCAGGAAAGCATTCTCTTAGTTATATATAACTCACCAGTCAAATTCATGCATGAAAAATGTTACATCTTTGGCGAAAAAAAAGAGAAATCCATTTACAAAATCAGTCTTGGTTAACTCAAAATTATTTTAAAATTACAAAATATAAGCATCCAATTGTATTTCCTTCAAGCCGTCTCTCCACATTATTCTGAGCATATTCAAAAGTGCACAAGAAATAGAAGCTGACCAGATGTGTTTACTTCATGTCCAGTGTAGTGATTGACAATGCAACAGGAATTGGAGAACGGAGCGTGAGGATTAACCTTTGTGAGGAATAACCCGAATCAGTCTGAGAGCTTCTCTCCGAACCTGAAATGGGATCAAACAACTCGTGTTCCCTTCAGAGGGAAATGAGATTTCTAAAAGGAAGCCAATATGTTTTCTTTCATTAGCCTTAATCCCAGTTCTAAATGCACTGGCTGAATTCCTCAGCACATCTTCGGATCATAAATCATAGAATCATAGAACAACCAGGTTGGAAGAGACCCACCGGATCACCAAGTCCAACCATTCCCATTAAAATGACTCCTCCCCTCCAGAAAATCCACACACATACCTGTCAGGTGTATTTAGACTAGGTACAGGGAAGATTTTTATGATGAGGGTGGTGAAACACTGGTGTGCGTTGCTTGGGCAGGTGGTGGAGGCTCCAGCCCTGGAGGTGTTCAAGGCCAGGCTGGATGGGGCTATGGTTACAGAAGTCCCTGCTCCTGCAGGGGGTTGGACTAGATGACCTGTAGAGGTCCCCTCCAAACCAAGAATTCTGTGGTTCTGTGATAGTTTTTCATACTCCAGCAATGACATCTCTTTCTGCACTGGTGAGACCACTCCTCAAATCCTGGGGTCAGTTGTGGGCCCCT
>WAAB01006921.1:89526-111770 GCA_013389865.1 Piaya cayana
GTTTTTTTTTCTACAACACTGCTGGAATGTTTTTGTATGCATAAATGAGTAAATATTGGTTCCCCTAAAACACTAGTAGAAATGATTAAAGGACAAGATAAAAGAAAAAAAAAACCTGTCAGCTACTTCGTGGAATTGCCAGCCAGATTTTTTCCCTCACTGTGGTTTTATTTGATGAATTGTGTTTTACAACATACGGCTTCAATCTAAGCTAGTTACCAAACTTCTTATTCTTTTCATATTTTCCAGTGCCTCAAGGTCTAATTTATAAATGAGAAAGACTGTGCTGTAATTCTCAGCAATAAACAGCGAAAATGTTGTCTTTGTGAACTACTGCACAATATTAACTAATCTTCCTTTAGACTGCAAGTTTCCTTCCATTCACATTCATAAAAATTACGGTTTTACGTGAGGGTTATCAACCTGTGACTTGCTTCTCTGCCACATAGTTTGTGCCAGGGGTTAACCACAGTATCACTTAGGCGTCTAGCGAACAGCCACGGCGACGTCCAACTCCCATGAGGTGTGCCAGTAAATTGAGGTTAAAAAATGAAAAATGCAGTTTTCTTCATGGAATCCCATAGGAAGCCCCACAGCGATCTGCAAGAGTCCATCACATGGTCTTCTGCTGGAGTGAGAAGCAAAGGCACTCATCACACTTTAAAGAAAATAATCTTGATGTTCATGTGGCTTCGTAAATTAAAATTGCTAAAGAAGGCTTTTCAGGTTTAGATAACTCCTCATACAAATTTAGGGAGGTTTAGGCTGGACATTAGGAAGAAAATTTTCATGGAAAAGGTCATTGGGCAGTGTCAGAGGCTGCCCAGGGAGGGGGTTGAGTCCCCTTCCCTGGAGGGGTTTAAGGGCTGGGTAGACGAGGTGCTGAGGGACATGGGTTAGTGATTGATGGGAATGGTTGGACTCGATGATCCGGTGGGTCTCTTCCAATCTGGTTATTCGATGATTCTATGAAATGTCTGTGTAACAGATTCCCCAGCATTAAAATTGTTGTGACCCGCAATACTCCTGTTTGTAACCTCCTCTTCCAAGTGGTGAAATATTCCAGCCCCAAGCGTTCTCGTTAGGAAAACTTTGAAGCGCAGAGGTAAAGATGCCACAGAAAAGGAAAAACCCAATCCTGAAACACAGACAAAGGGATTAACCAGGCTGAAGTGAAGCTGAGGCATCTGACCCCCCCCAAAAGCTGTTTATTGTAAGCACGGAAACATGTCACAAAGAGAAGCTGTGCTCAACAAGCCAAAACATTAAATAAAAGCTTGTCTGTGCTTCAAGATTGGTGGGGTTTTTTTGGTTTGCTGTTTGTTATTTTTTCTCTTTTTTTTTTTTTTTTTTTTCAAGAGTTAAAAAAAGAAGTTGGGAATAAAGGGGCTCTTGTGTGGGGTGGGGAGGGAAGGGAAGGACTATCATCGAGGCACTCCACAGCTGTTTGAAGAAAGACATTTTGCTGCTTTTATCCCGAGCAATTACACTGGAACTATCTCCTGTTGTACCGCGGGTGACACAATGAAAGCCACCCACGCTATTCAAAAATGAGAAGGAAAGATCTATTTGGTGAAATGAGGGCAACTACAAAACTTTCCCGTCCTCGCAAGACGCGGCGAAGAAAAGCTTTTATTTAATGTTGTGGCTTGTTGAGCACAGTTTCTCTTTGCGACGCGTTGCTGTGCTTACAATAAACAGCTTTTGGGGTTTTCAAAACGCCTCAGCTTTGCTTCAGTGTGTTTAATCACCTGCAAAAGCTGTTTATTGCCTTGTATACTTCCCCCATCACGAACATTATCCTTTAAGTATAAGGCTTTATGATGAGTCTAAGCAGGCCAAATGATGGAGGGGAACCAGGCGCTATCAAAGCCGCGCGTGCAAGCACAGATGAAATAAATCCATGTGAGGACTACAGACCATGAAAGTAGAAAGATAAGCCATAATAATGCTGCGCAATGATTTCGCAGGCACTCTGCTTATCCTTTAAAATGCACTCTTGTTTGCTGAGAGCCACCCTGGCAATCTCCTACGCAGCTATCAAAGAAAGATGTGTGCGTTCAAAGAAAATTATGAAGGATCGTGACAGGCAAAGCCAGGAAAGCTAATAAAGGGCATTTGTGTGTACTCTACTTCCGAGGGCTTTAGCTAAGGTGCTTTAAAAGAGCTGCAAACATAATAAGGAGAGCAGAACACTGAGAATGTATTTAAATGAGAAACTGCTGTATTCCATGGAACCTCCTGTATCAATGAAGGGACCAATGAAGAACCTTCTTGAGAAGGGTACCAAGGCCAGGAATAAATAGAATCATAGAATCACAGAATGAACAGGTCGGAGAAGACCCACCAGATCATTGAGTCTAATCATTCCTATCAAACGCTAAACCACGTCCCTCAGCACCTCATCCACCCGTCCAATAATCAAAGGTTTTTTAATATAAAAGAGTAGTTTTTCCTCTTGCGACAGGCAGAGATGGAGAGATGGTTGAGTTCAGTTTAGGTAGCTTTCTAAAGTTCTTTTGTGAGTATTTTTACCTTGTTAAGAACTTAATAACATCAAAACACGCAGGAAATGTGGTGTTATTGAGTTTGATCATGAAGATACAGAATGGTGACCAGGATAACATCAAACACAGCAATGACAGTGACATCTCCCTATTTCAAAAAAAAGTCCAGTCTCACCAGCATTCCTGGCTTGTGGGACCANTTTGTTAAGAACTTAATAATATCAAAACACTCAGGAATTGTGTTACTGAGTTTGATAATGAAGATACAGAACAGTGGCCATGATAACATCAAACACAGCAATGACAGTGACATCTCCCTATTTCAAAAAAAAGTCCAGTCTCACCAGCATTCCTGGCTTGTGGGACCACTTTTCACAGAGAAGATGGGAAAATAAACCCCCGTGTATTAAAGAATAGGAAGATAAAGCTGACATAAATTGTAAATTGGAGGCAAAACTGCTGGTCCAAGTACCTTTCCCTATCTTCAACCTTCTGAAATATTCCCACACCGAAGGCATTTTACAGTTATTGACAAGAAGATTCCCAATTATTAATCAGTAGAAATGAATTTACTACTCTCGCTGTCGTTTTTAAAATTTTTACTTCCCTTTTATTTGGAGCTTTGGCTGTTAAGTGACTTTTCTATCTGAGGAAAATTCAAACTTTCATCTGATTTTTTAAACAGGATTTTATTGAATTTTGTGTTTCTCGATATTTCTTACCTCTACTTCATTAAAATTGCTTTTTTCAGCTCTTCAAATTTCCTCTCCTTTCTCAGAAGTAATACTGGTAATGTATTTGCTAAGGTATCTCGCTAGCGAATGAATTCAATTTACCACTTAATCAAGCATGAAGTTATGTTTGCAATAATAATCCAATAAAAGCTGTGGAAGCTGAGAAGAGTTACCTGTCGCATCGAAGAATCCAGTATCACCAAAGGCATCCGATTTAGTCATTAAATAAAGAGCGATTGCCCATCTACAGCGCATTGAGACAGAAAGACGATCACCCAGTGAGCTTCAATGAGCCAACAGAGGATGCAGGTAGCGAAGCTCATTGATTGCGCTCAAAATAACATAAAAAGCTAATGAAATGTAACTTCCATTTTGCAAAAAAAAGTTGCAAAATGCATCTCTTTAATCCTTTGGGGGACTCTTGCTAGCATGGCAGATCCTGAGAGGAGAATCATCCTTCTCACTCTGGAATTGCTGCTCTCATCCCCTTTTTCTTTGCAGCAGGTCTCTGCCTGCCCCATCAGGTCCTCGTGCTCTCTACAGCCGTACCATTCCTTTTCATAACATCTGCTGTGCAGAACTCCTCTCTCTTTCTGTCTTCATGCTATTAAAACACGATCGCAGGCAGACTAACAGCAATATTTATAAAGTTTGTTGTAATAATTTGACGTACTCAATATTTCATCGGGCACAGCTGTTTTATTCCCCCATTACATGCAGCAGATGCTGTAATATCGTTCCTCGTTTATGCGTGAAGCTTTCAGTTAAAGGTGGCTGCACGCTTCCACACCTCGGAGCAACAAAGCTCGCTCTCCAGTTATCACCTCTACGCTGCTTAAAAGAAACCAGTAGTCCCAAACCTGTTCAAGATAACAGATGGGATCTAGCAGAGGCAGGAAGAATCAGAATGAAAAGGTTGAAAAAGACCCATCAGATCATTGAGTCCAACCATTCCCATCAATCACTAACCCATGTCCCTCACCACCTCGTCCACCTGTCCCTTAAACCCCTCCAGGGAAGGTGACTCAACACCCTCCCTGGGTAGCCTCTTCCAGTGCCCAGTGACCCTTTCTGTGAAAAAATCTTTCCTAATATCCAGCCTGAACCTCCCCTGGCGGAGCCCGAGGAGTTCAAGTGTTGGCATGCGTTTTGCTCCTCCCAGTAGTTCCTCTTTTTAGGAATCTCTGCAGCACATCGGTCACTGTGCATCCCTCATGACTAGTTATGAGGGCCCAACACTGCTCTAAAAAGGACAAACATCACTAGACAAAGAATTTTAAATGCTGAAACAGATATCACGTCTTTACAGCTGAAGCGCTTTCAGGAAAAAACAAGTCTAAGTGGGAGAGACGATATGAGCAAAATCCACTGGGCAAAATACTACTTAATCCTTTGAATGAGATAATCAGGGAGCCCAGAACTAGCTGCAGGAAGAGCCTGGACTGACAACACCTCGTTATTAACAGCACTGTCAGAGACCTGGGATGAAATGAGTTTTTACCCCAAGAATGATGGAGATGCAAGTGCAATAGTCCCCGACTCAGGATGATTTCTGGGCTCCTGTCTGTTGCTTTGAAGAGGTTTTCATTAGCATAGGCTTTAATAAACAGACACGTTTCAGAGTTCACAGTGAAGAATATGCTCACGACTGTATTTCTGATTTTATATTTTTGGGGGTCTTTTTGTAGAGAATGAGCAGTAATTGTGAGAGATCTGGGCAGTTAGACATACAACATGAGAGTCATCAAGAATGAAGGATTGGTGCTTTCATGAGGATATTATGCCTCCACTTGCAGAGGTGAGCGTTCATCATGAAACCGCTGTAAGGCTTCCTTCTGCTATATAATTCCTCCTCTTCCCTTGCAGTGTTTTGGGAGAGCAGAACAGGAGGCGATAAAGCAGCTGGACACATATAAACATCTTGGTGATATTTGCAGTGATATTCTAAGGGGAACCGAGTAAACCTTCAACTTCAAACAGTGTTTAAAGAACGTGACATTTGGAAAAATACCAGTCCATTCAGCCGAAGTTTCCCCTAAACCACTGCCGAGTTGCCCTCCACGGCTGTTTGAGCTCCAGACCAACTCAGACACCCTGTTATCACGATTGAAGCTGATATCTGTGCTTGTTCTTCTCTGAGCTGGCTTGGATATTCTTGAGCAGATTGTTTTGTAGTGCAGGGCTGCCTTTCCCACACAGCTGTAAGAAGACTTTAGCTGTAACCTTGTAAGCACAGTAGCACTTGCATATCCCAGAATCACCAGGTTGGAAGAGGCCCACCGGATCATCGAGGCCAACCATTCCCATCAATCACTAACCCATGTCCCTCAGCACCTCGTCCACCCGCACCTTAAACCCCTCCAGGGAAGGGGAATCAACCCCCTCCCTGGGCAGCCTCTGCCAGTGCCCAGTGACCCTTTCTGACTTGTCACAAAGAGGCCCCCTAAAAGGTCAAACAAAATACAAAAATCATTTACGACTGGTATGTAGCTCCCTCAAGGACTGAGGTCATTTGAGTGATGACAAATGGGCAAGCAGATGGCACAAAACTCTGCACGATAATAGAGGACAGCTCCATCTGAAATTCGATCACAGATGCTGGCATACAATCCGAACAATATCCTTCTGTAAATATATATATATATATATATCTCAAAGGAGTGGGATGGAAGCACTATGAAAAGCCTGGATGCAACATCCATCTGGTCACGGGTAGAGAGTGGCTTACGTGTATTGAGAATCATAGAATCATTGAATAACCCGGTTGGAAGAGACCCACCGGATCATTGAGTCCAACCATTCCTACCAAACGCTAAACCATGCAAAGAAGATTTCAGATAGACAAGATAAAGTGCCAAAGTTTTTAGTCTGAAGTTGAGATTTAGAGGGATGGATTTACTCTTGGGCGACTAACACAGCCAAGAACCTCTCGAATATCACTGCTTTCTGTCCATGCCAAAGCCATCTTGGTAGTGAGGGTCTGGGTGCAGAGTTTCTCTCTCCAGTGTTCAAATCTGTCCCTGGGCAACATCAAATCGGGAGACCTGTTTAATGAGGTTTCTGTGCTTTGAAATGAGCAACACCAGGTAAATAGCACAGGGGGTTACATCCCAGTCCATTTTCAGGCTGCTGAAAGCACGGCAGCCTGTTCTTTTTAGTAACACACTGAAAGAGAAGATCATGAAGGTACATTTGCATTAAAAGCTTAAATCACTCAAAATTAATGCCCATTGTAAAAATATACCTTACAAAACTACACACAAAAATAGATTTATTTGGAAGGGATATCATAGAATCAATCATAGAATCATAGAATCACCAGGTTGGAAGAGACCCACCAGATCATCGAGTCCCACCATTCCTATCAAAATGATATCAAAAGTACATTTGTGTGAGTAAAAATAATTCTCAATGAATGACAGAATGCAGTTTTAGAAAAAGGGAGCCTCACACGTACACACACAAAAGAACACATACATACAGTTTCTTACCCTCAATTTAGGTACTTCGTTAATTTTACTAAGTTTGAGTATGTCATACATTCATTATTTTATGCTTGCAGCAGAAAAAAAAGCAAAGAATCATTCATTCTTCACAGGAAATGTGATTTAACAGTGCTAAAATACAAAATTATGTTTCATTTAAAGAATATGGATTAGGAGAACCGCATACCTTCACTACAAAAGCAGGATCGGTGCATGAGAAAAAAAATCCTCAGCCTTTTCATATCAGTGGTTATAGCCCCAAGTGCAGAACCGAGTACAAAGACAAGATATACGCTACTTCTACTTTTGCAAGGCTTGAAAAACATAAATGGTTGTATAAACACACCTAAGTGCAGGATGAAATAGTTCCAAATACGAGGCTATCAAAACAATGCACGATGCGTATCGGGAGGCAGAAAAAGGGCAGTAAGAACAAAGTTGGTACAGCTGAAAACTCCTTTGAATACATCAAACCCTGTGGTGGTTAGAGGCCAGCTGCTGCTCCGATCTTTTTTTTTTGAAGCTACATCATTAGAAACTGAAACAGGAACGCAACTTATTGAAATTGAGGAGGGAAAAAGGAAAGCAATGGACAAGACCTCTGGCTGGCGTCAATCACCTGACTTAAATAATAACACAGACTCCTTAACCTTCACTGACTCCCCACACAACCGCAGATCCTCTTGATGTTCCAAACACCTCCCCACTGAATGCATTTCCAGGGTTTGCAAACTCACCTTTGCAAGGAGATCGTGGGTGGTTTTTAACTCTTACACAACAGCAGTGAAGATTGAGTTTAGCATGTAATTTGAAAGGTACTGCTGCCAAAATTGGAGCCCATCCTGAGCTCTAAGCCAGAGAACAATGCAACTCATGGAATGAGCCCACGGAATTACTTGCCAAATCTAGGATCTCCTTAGAAGCTTCCCATGGCAGACAAGCGAGCTTGTTTTATGACAACAGACAAGATGAAATGTCAAGCAGATTAGTTATACTGGAGAAGAAAGCCTTGATACAATGAAAAAGCAGCAGAAATGCGTCGCTGTGCCAGTTCTGGACTCCTGGACCATTTCAGTCGTGCTTCACAATCGCAGGTGACCAGCAATTCAGAACACACCAAGAACATCTGAGTCCTCACATATTCCAAACCGATCCCACCTCACGAAAGGATCACTGAAGTGACAAGGAAACCAAATCCCACTACAGGGACAGATCTAGATCCTGAATATATGTTTGTCCCTAGATATGGTCTACAAACAGCAACGTTTGCAGGTATCCCTGAAATAACACTTAGCATTTTTTCCTGTTAACAAGTTACCAAGAGACGTTAACCTGCTTGTTTAATTTTATTTTCACTTATTGACACATCTGAGAATAGGTAATACTCTAAGGGCATCAGAAACGTTAAACAACTATTTAAGCAGCAATACAGTATTTCATTTTTTTTATTCATTAAAGTTTGTGATGTTTGCATCAAACTTTTGACTTTCTAGAGCCACTCTAAATCAAAACATTGTATTATTAAGCCCTCTAAAAATTCATCACAAATCAGTTTACAGATGACATTGATGTCTTATTGCTATTCATTCCTCCCGGACCATTTCTAACAATTCATTTTTTATCCTCCTGCAGTGCTGAAATATGGTTCGCACCAGTATCCGTCCTTTTAGTAATCACCAAAGCAAAGCCTGGCAGTTGTCATATATTGCACTCCTGAGAAAAATGCTAGTAATACTCTGAATTGATTGAACAGCATGGAATCAGAACTCGCTGGCAGAGGAACCATTTAACTGATTTCAATTCATAAATCTTTTTTCTCCTATCCTATTTTACTTTCGGAAATGCTAAATATCGCCATTATCTTCTGATGCATAGAACAAACCCATTATTTATTAAGATATTAATTTAAATAATATGTGATTGCATTCCCATACGAGAAAGCAGACTTACAGATTTTACTGAGTAACTTTCATTTACGCAGACGGAGCTGAAATGTCTGTAACAGCCCTTAGCCAGTGGACATCGATTTGTTTATTCCCAAGAGGACAACATCACGTTCAATGGCCTTTCTTAAAAATAAAGTGATTTTGAACAGAACTTTACTCTCTTTAAACCACAATTTACACCCTTGAGCATGACCTACAATGATTAGTAACAAGTGGCATCAATTAGGTGACAAGGTTTAACTAATGGGCAGGGCAGCACTTGGTGTCTGAAGCAAATGCTGCTCCTTAACACATTTCTAGGAGAAAAAAAGCGATGGCCAAGGACTGTAGCTCAGTCCTAAAGACTCTTGGAAACAGGTTCTTGAAATCAAGCCCATGGAGAAGCTGGAGATTCAAGGCAAATGGGCTACAGGTGGGACAGGGGATAAATTATAGGGGAAGAAAGGTGGAGCTCTTAGAGAGGAGAGATGCTAGCAGGGGGAAGAAATCCCAGCAGAGGACACACAGGGAGAGCCTGGAAATCTATGGTTTGGAGACTGAAGCCTGTGGTGCTGCCTAAATGCTACGCTGGCTCCTCAGTAAGTTATTCTGAGCTTATGGGAATCTAAAGAACAAAAGCAGTGAAAATATAACCATGTTTTTCTTAGTGACAGAGTGGAGGGGTGTGATTTGCACGTTAATAAGAGGTCGCGTTGTTTATTAAAAAAGGCTGTCGAAGTAAAAAAGGCTGCATGTTAAATGCACTGAAATGGGTAATCGAGAGACAAAGCCGGGCTTGAGAGAGGACTGAAACTTGGGGAGTTCCCTCAAAAGCAGCATTTATTCTGGGGAATTTATCTGCGTGTAAACTCATTAAATATCTTGTGCTGAGATTCTGGATCTTGAAATCCAATTATCTGTATCAATGATATCCAGCCTTGAGGACCTGAGCAGCCGCTTTCTCAGGAAATGGAGAAGGACAAACATAAAAAATAACCCAGAACAGTAGAGAATAACATCTGATGATGCTTATAAATCGCATGGTCTGATACCACACTGGAATCATTGGATAGCACACATTTCATAAGCACACAAAGTAGAATTGCTGTTTTCAAAATCAAATAAATATTTCAGTTTTCCAGCTCTTGTAAAACTGATTTCTACTTTAGCAGCAAAAGATTCTGTTAAATATTTGAAGTTACTGTTCCAAGACCAATTGTGCTGCACGTTTCCTTTCATCCAGCTCTCCTCCCAGCTCCCTTCTTGAGAGACGTCAAATTGTGGCTCTGTGCGACTTGCTGTCTCTCTAGTTCACTGTGCATGTAAGCTGGCTCATTATAACTTTGATTTGAAACCATATCAAATCCCTTCTTTATTTATGTGTCATTTTTCTTAGGATTCACTCCATAAAATCCTTCTGTGTAGAGCATAATTGCAGTTAAGTCTTGTCTAAAAAATTTCTTGGCTGCTACATCAATTGGTTCCCTGCTTTGAAAGCTGAAGCGCTTCAACCCATACGAAACCCACCTCCGATTTCAACATATAAAAGCCATTACAGGAAAAAATGAACACAAATACACTACCTGCCAAATCAAATCCTCACTGAAGGCTTAACTAGGAGTAAAGAATTTCAAGGCATTGAAGTTGCAATCTTTTCCTCAAAGGAGGATTTTGATTCAATCATTTAAGAAACGTCTCTAAAACAGACTAACGGCGACCAGAACAAGTCCTGGTCTATAAACACGATGGAAAGTCATCTCTGTTTGACAGCAGAAGGATATTAGCTGTGAAAGAGGTAAAAATACTTAGACTGATACACAATTTACTAATAATCCTATTAAAAGAATGTTGCCATTCTCTTTTCTAATTAATACATGTGAGATTTCCAATAAAAAATATCTTATAATCGGTACCGATAAGCTCTCGATAACAGAGAAACTTGATGACTCTTTGAACGCACCTGCCTGCCTGCTCCATGCTGAGATATCTACCTCCTAGTTCCTTTTAGTTCATAGCAGAAGGAAGCTCGCTCATCCCTTCCTACGCCTCAACGTGACAGCTCTGCAATGTTATCCGGATTTAGATGAATAAAAGGTTTTGTCCATCTTAAACAACACTTTTAGAGCAGCACCGATAAAACGTCGCTCAGGACAAACACTAAATTAAATTCTAAACGTGAAGTTTCAAAGTGAGATGCGATTCTTCCCAAAGGCAGAGTTTCAAGTAACAGTTACTATGAAAATACAAATATATGATAGAAAACAGCTAAAAATACACAGTTGCTCTCCAGCAGCGATGGAATTGTGTCATTTGCCAAGTGTTATATTGTTATTCTGCCTCAGAGGTGACCAAGATAAAAGTGTAAATGCGCTAGAAATAGAGAAAATATTTGTACATCTACTCGCTTCTCGGTTTTATACCCAAATACAATCGCACACGTACCTTTCTTCCCCCCGTGTTTATCCGCAGCGGAGTTAAGAAGGGGTCGAAAATCATATGGCTGGTTTCGATATTGACAGGCGACTGCCTTTTCCCCACAGAGCAAAGATTCCAAGCTGAGTTCACCAAACCCCAAAATGAGGGAACTGCAAAACAGAAAAGCGCAAGTTTAAGAAAAGTCTGGAAAGGCTACGGTTACATGCAGGGTGGAGAGCTGGAGAGCTAAACTTGTTATGGTGGCTGCACTCGCTCTGGAACTGAGAATGGACAAGTATGTCCAGCACTTGAAATTACAAACTTCATACACGAAGACCAACACATCGAATCATTGAATCACCAGGCTGGAATAGACCCACTGGCTCATCGAGCCAACCATTCCCATTGAGTTTTGTAGATTTTTGTACCAGGAAAGAAGGTTATTTGTTTTCCGTCTCCTTTGAAGATACCTAAATATCATCCCAGATTCAATTATAAATAGCTCCTCTGCTGTTAGTATTAAAGAATATTTACTGAGTAATAGGAGTGGGTTGTGTTTGTCCTTATGCTAATTTTGCACGCACACAATGTGTCCTTGGACTGAAACTGCTCCCTTCTCCTCAACTTTGTAAAAAGCCTTCACATTTAGAATAATTAAGAAATAGAGAATGCTTGAATGGTTTCTAGCACTACTAAAAAAGTCTTTTGAGCAGAAATGCTGTTGGTAGTGGTAAAAACAGTTCTTCAGCAGGTGGTGGGTTAGAACCGGATGATCTTTAAGGTTCCTTCCAGCCCAAATCATTCTATGTTTTAATGACTTTTTTTTTTAATTAAATAAGCAAGGGCGATAAAACGGCAGAACAAACCATCCATTGTCTTCACTTTCATGCTGCTTAAAGAATTTATGCTGTAACTAGGACTGTCCCAGGAAAGCTGCACTGGAAAATACCTGCTATGAAGGTATTTTTTGTAATGTTATTTCTGTTTTTGACAGGGAAACCTCGCATTCTGTGCAAAGTCCGTCACACCAGCTGCCACTGGGACACGGAGAAGGAGGAGCAGCTCCGATGGGATGTTGCACTGCAAAGGTAAGACGTGTCACCCAGACACTTAACTCCACGCTGCAGCCTTTGATTTCCTTCTGAATGCCCAGGATGCTCGTGCTTAGGAATCTCTCCAGTTGGTGCGTGTTTCTGGTTCTGGTATTTATGGTTGGACAAAGAGAAAGTGCAACAATGGTAAACTTACCCCAGTGATCAGAACGACTCTGCTTGTGCTTCAGATGAAGGTTAATTAAGGATTAACTGACCTACAACCGCACACCTAAGTTAACTAGTGGATGGGGATATTATGCGATATTAATGTCTGATAGCATTTAATTAAAGTAATTAGTGCTGCTGCTTAGATGCTCGAAGTATTAGAAAAGTATTCGGAACTGCAGTGGAAAAATCCAAGGAGGCTTCATGTAGGAAATCAAGGCTTAAATTAAACATAGGGACTGAATTAAATACTTAGTCTAATGAAATTAGTGTATGAATCTAGGAAACCATAGCAAAATACTCACTGTAGTATTATTCCAGCTTAGCTAACACACAAGGTTCTACTAGGGCTTAAATCATTAAAGAAACAGCAACTCCTTCCCTACAATTATGTTGTACTTCTATATAAAAACAGTCAAGTATGAGTGGGAATAAACTATGTTTCTACGTGTGGAGCTCTGAAGCGTTTCAGACAGCAGGACTCACTCTTACAAGCCAGTCTGCATGCACCCCCCTCCCAGTTTACATTTCATTTAACTACGTTCTCTACTACTGGCTATGGGACCTAGAGTTTCTGTACGCAGCTCGTGGCATCTCTGCCTCCCTTTACAATGAAATTTATAGCACTTGAGAGATGATTTGTTGCGGACGTGTTACATAGACAGGAGGTGATAAGTTCTTGTCTGATCAATGTTGTATCTTCAGCCTTCTCATAACAGAAAGAAAGGTGGATAAATTCAGAGTTTATTTCCTCTGTATCTTGGCACATTATGGATAACAGACACTGTGTTCTGTATGTGGAGGAGGTCTACTTATATATTTTACTTATGCAAAGCTCTGACATCCTTATTCGGTCTGTATCTTATTGCAGCTGCTCTTTTTTTTTTTTTTTTTNGACTCACAGGTTGAGGTCGTGGAAGGGTTGTGGGCAGTTAAGCAGTGTCTCCTTATCACTTGTGTAGCTGTGAGGGCTTATTTATAAAAGTTTCTCAGAGCTCTACCCCCTGCTCTGTTTCTGCACCTTGCTCTTAGCACTTGCGGCACTTTCTGAAGTGCTGCACTGACCGAGAGGGGTTGGTCTAGCTTGGAGAGAATCGCTGCATCGCTCTGGATGAGATGCCTCTGTGCCTCCCAGCACTCCTGGCTCTGGGGACAGACCTCTCCTGGGGTTCATCGCACAGCAAAGCAGCCTGGGGCTGTGTCTGGCTGCTGCATTCAGGTCCTGGCTGTGTTTTCCACTCTGAAATGACTGAGATGAGAGGGCTGTGCCCTCCGTGGTGAAGCGTTGCTCAATTGATTGAACCTCACAAACTGTGAAGCCCTTAGAGATACTTGTACTTACTTGGAAACGTGCTTAAAATTGCAGGGATTCTAACCAAAATCATCACCTTTGTTTCTAAGCCATAAAACACATGAGATTTTATTTAAGAAAAAAAAATCTGTCTCTCTGCCTGCTTTTCTCCTGATTTAAGGCTCTGATGTCTTTAGTACCTTGATGATTCACTGTCAGAAGCCACTTGTGGCTGTTCAGAGTTTTCAAAGAGAACTTTTCCCCTCTCCCTGCTCCTCCCTCCCATTCATACATTGACTCAAACTGCCAAAATCCTCGCTTAAAATCTACAGTGGTCTCAGAGACACAAAAAGTAGCAAATGTGCTATAATTTCTCTGGTTCTTGGTTTTAAAGGTGCTTATTTTTCCCAAGGCATTAGGTGCTGGTCACTGTCAGTAAGAGGAGATAAAGTCTAGGCAAGATGTTGAAGTTTTCTGTTGCCTTGCACTGACTCCAATGTCCTCTTTGAAGTTTGCCCAACTCCCCAAAAGCAGAGATTTTCCTGAACTTAAGTTACTCCAGAGTTCATGAGTTTAAATAAAAGGAGTCAACTTCTTCATGCAGCAGATGCTTGTTTATATATTGAAGCTTTAACATCAGCCCTGGCAACAGCATAAAACACAATCAGATTGTATGTGCGCAGCAATTATTCTTGCTGTGTGTAATTACTGGTCCCTCAGATAAAATCTCAAGCTACTTTATTGAAGCTGGGAATTGAAACCACAGAGAGAATCAGCTATCTATGTACATCAATAAAGCAGTCCATTAATTATTTCCACCTACTCAACTCGAAGAAAATTACCATACTAATGCCTCTGGATAACCGCATGACCTGCTCTGCTTCTACATAAAAGCCAAACGTAAAGTCATAAAAGGCTTTGAGAGATAAATCAGGGACACCAAAGTAGTGACAGCAGAGAATGGCATTCATGGAAGTAATTGGTGACAGAAATCTCCAGACTGCGGCAACAGGAGACAGCATCACAATGGCTTCAGATTTGGGAACCAAAAGTATTCTGGGTTTTTTTTTAAGAACCAAGAAGTGGATAGCTGAGAAAAGTCCTTGAGAGTAAGACAACATCAACAACATCACCAGTATTCGAAACATGGTGAAACATAGTAAATTTTTTTCACCAGTAAACCTGGACACTGAATTTTTTCACAATTTTGCATATTTTTGATAGAACAGCATCATTTACACAGTGCCAATTTCATACTGGTCTGTTCAAATGTCACCTTCCTTCTTTATGAAGTGTTATCGATGGCAGGAAAGGCACTGGCTAAATGAGAAACAACACAAAACTGGAAGGGGAAACGAGGAGTTAAGATTCTGATGTTCATCTTCTGCCATGCCTTTAATAACGACATCCTGTAACGCCCTCTTCAACTCACCTTTCAAATTAGGGCTGCTTATTTCTGCCTAACTAAACATTTCCTTCAATTAAAGAGTATTACCTGGAAATAAGTATTTAGCAATCACAATTAGCGACCTCTAACCTCGCAAAGCTTTTGCTTATTTTCATTTCTGCATTTGGGATACCGGCGCAGAAAACACTGTCGCTTCCATCATGACGCTGATTGAAGCAGACTAAATCACTTTTATCAGTTATGTTAATCTTAGGGTAACGAGCAGTTATACAACATTATGCAATTAGATTCTTCCCTGCCACACTGCGGTGACTTAACACATACATGAAAACTATACAATTAAAAACTATTTTCTTGTTTCCCAAAGCACGTGCCGGTTGCTTAAGAGGTACCTATAGATGCTTTTCATACGATCTCTTCTTTTTGTGTTGTTAGCAGGGCAGTAGAAAGGGATGTAAAAAAAGGCAGAGATACATAGAATCATAGAACAACTGGGTTGGAAGAGACCCACCAGATCATCGAGTCCAACCGTTCCTATCAAACATCCATGGCCAGAGCTAAGCAACTGCGGTAACGACTGTCCAAGGCCACCGCTGCCACTATTCTAGAAACTTAATGTACTTCTCTCTCCTTCCATTCAAAAGGATAAACAGTCTCGGGGAAAACTGTCTTTCCGTGTAATGTTAGTGATGTTCCCACTGCTGAAAGATTTAGCTGAACTGTGACAAGAAATAGAAATGAAAACAGATTCAAGGAGAGTTTGGTTGAAAGGTTTAAAAGGATGTTTAGTGGCGTTGGCTCAGATCGCTTATTGGAATGTCAGTCCTGGGTAAAGGAAAAGAGCTAAAAATGGAAAAGGTGAGGGAGGAGGCCACACTCTTTCCTTTTTCTCTCAAAACAAGACGTTGATCATGTGTGTGGACTGGATGAGTGGCTGTGTCTGCCACTCCATCACACGTCGGGCTCCTTATTACACCTGCCAGTGCCTGGGATGCTTGTATGAGTAACCCACCTGCATCAGCCCTTGCCTCTCAGCTCGCAGTTTCTAATCATGCCTGGTCAGCCCCTCAGCCATCAATCACTGCCAGGGCTGCACAGATTCCCCCTGGAGCAGGCAAAGAACAGGACAGCAATCGCAACTGAGTAAGTCTGCCTGACACTCACTGTAATTCGGGAGGTTGGAAAAGAGCGAGAGTTTGGCCTGGATTTAAATGCAGACTGAAAGGGGGGGGGAAAAAGATGAAGTGCAAAAAAAGCTGGTTGTTCTGCCCTTTAAATAGAGCTTTGCACAGAAATGCAGGAAATCCACGTTTTGAGCTCTTGTGTGATCTCTAAAAGGAACCCTTCCTCCTCGCGTTTCATCTCTCACTTTTCTGTTTGTGCTGTAGAAATGGGGACTTGGGCTGTTCCTGTTAAAATGAACAACTGTTCTTAGCATGAGCTAAGGTTTTAAAGTGAATCCAGAAGAAAAATCAAAGAAAGGTTCACAGAGATGGGAGTTGGAAAACAGGAGAAAGTTCCTCAGAGGAAAGTAATTTGGAACTTATTGTTTTAAGGAAAGGGGGAAAACTGCTTATCCAGCAGATAACTTGAGCTCCGTTCTGTAGATTCAGCTTTATTTTAATGTCTTTGGGATACTATCGATTGTTTTGCTGAAAAATATAAATGAAAGAAGGGACATTAAAAAAAATACAAAAGACAGCGTATTTATTCTATCAAAAGTGCTCTTTCTGGTGCTTCAGAGTGCACCATTACCAAAACAAACAACTCACTGTTAGTATGCTGGAATTTAACTATTTCTTGGCAAATTCAGTACATGTCTGCGTGGGTTAGTGTTTTGTTAGGATGAAGATCATGAGCATCACATTCTGAAATTGCAGGATATTAGGGGATTCAGACTGGAGAAGGTGGGATGTGAGGCACAAGCGTTATCATAGAATCATAGAATCACCAGATTGGAAGAGACCCACCGGATCATCGAGTCCAACCATTGTGTGTAAGGAGCATCCACTAAGGGTTAACCAGTCACATTCTCCAAAATATTCCTGTGTATGTCAGGCGCCTCTTGAGAATTCTTTGGAGCTGTGAAACACTCCGGTTTCCCACAAGACTCTTACAGCTAATGACAGCAAGTAATGCAGAAACGTCCCAGCTCTGCTGACTTGCAAAGACAAGTGAGGAGCAAGCCCAGGGTTCACTAGTGAGTGCTGCACTTCATATCTGTGATGACAGTTCGAGACAGAAACACTGATGTTCTGTGCTCTGGTATTTTCTAGAGTAATCAGATTTCCCTGACCCCGTTCCGCAGGGCTCTGGCCCTGGCTGGGGATGCTGCTTCCACAGTGAGATTAGCAAAACTCCATAACTTTGATTGTTCTTGGAAAGGCCAGAAGTCGTTCGGACAGCTGACTCGATGCACTTACTCAGAGGTGGGGAAAAAGAGTTGTCTGGGCAATACTGATATCCACCATCCACAGCTTCAATCAGAGGTTTTACTGCAAAATACTTTGGAGTGGAAAGGAACCTTGGCCTGTCCCCAGCTGCCACATCAAAGTGTGCAGCTAATTGCTGTCCCGTGATTGATCTTTCACCCAGTGCCTTTCCTACCTGCAGCTGTACTCTGAGGAATTGGCATGTGTGCGAGGGATACCATGTGGCACTCAGCCCCTGCAGAGAGGCTGCTGCTGAGCACAGAAGCCAGCTTAGTCATCACCTAGGAAAACCCTTATGTTCAGGGAAAATCCAGCTCTCTTGTAGAGAGTGATTCATCTGAAATACTCCCAGGATGTTTCTGCTACCCTGTGTGCGCAACAGGCAGATGCAGAAAGGGCTTCATGGTTCCTCTGACTCAGGATGAACCTGGTTGTGTGGGAATCCCAGCAACTTCTAGAGGAGTCTCACTTGCCGGAGCTTTGAGCAACCTGATCCAGTGGGAGGTGTCCCTGCCCATTGCAGGATGAGCTTTAAGGTCTCTTCCAACCCAACTGTATGATTCTCTGAATCTATAAACCTGCCTTTATTAGGAACACCTCTACCAGTGGATTTGTTGCTCAAATATACTGCAGTTTTTTTAATGGCAAGGTCATATTTTAAATCTTTCGGTTTGTTAATGCTGTTCTGTTCTGAATTCTGCTGTGAATCTGAGCTTCCAGACAACCTTGATGATCTTGCTGAGGCTGCTTTTGGACAAAGACACACAAATGAAACTGCTGAGCTCTACTGTCAGTGAGGAAACATTCTGCAAATATATTGGTTTTCACAAGGCTGTGGAAGTGCTTAAATACTCACCTAAATGTGCATTTAATGATCCTAGTAGGTGTTTTCTCATTTAGTGTACAGGTTCTGTATTTGCAGTCAGATACAGAGGAACAGGGCACTCCTGTCAGCCTGGAGAACTGGGAAGGTCTGCAAACTGACTTTGTCTGCAAACAACCAATCCCCCTTAACCTCCCAAACAAACTGAAGGGAAACAGATTTTAATAGGAATGGTTGGACTCGATGATCCGGTGGGTCTCTTCCAACCTGGTTGTTCTATGATTCTATGAAAAGAAAACCAAGCAAATAAATACTCCAGGCATTGCTTGGGAGTGAAGAACGGAGGCGAGCGTGCTGGATGTGAAGGAAATAGATGTGGGTAGGATGGTAGAAAGTGCAGGGCAGCGTGTGAGGAGGCGTTAGGACCGTGCACCCCAATCCACCGCCCTTTCCCAGGCTGGGTAAGGCATGAAGAGAGCTAAAACATTTCAGCAGCCATACATTCAGCCTGGAATGGGCAAAATCTGTGTTGGAACTCAGCAAACAGAGTTTCATCTCTAGTCTCATGTCCTTTTGCTGTTTAAATTTTAAATCAACTCACTGCAAAATTAGGTAAATATATATGTACCTTATTTCATTATGTTATAGGCACTAGATCTTCAGTGCTAAGAAATTTAAGTATGACCAGGGTGTGCACGATTTTTGTAATATTTTTTAATGCTGGAATTTGTTTATGAAAAGGTCTTCTCAAGCGCTACGATGTGTTGTTAAATCAGGAGTGGGGAGTTAAACCATTATTGTCATAATTACTCCACCTAAAATGAGCCACCAGAGGGCAGATCTTGTGTTCTTAAAGGCGTTGTTGTGCCAGGGGTCTGAGAGGGACAGGTCAGGATTAGCGCTTCCCCTGCGTTCGATGTCTTTGGTCTCTTTGCAAGTGGCTCTGATGGATGGAGGAGAAGAAGCAAGGGAGTGCGCAAAGCAGCTCGAGAAGGACGAGGATGGACACTGTGCAATTGCAGCAGTCTCCTGGGTGCTGCCAGGAGCTACAGGACTGAGCATCAGGTTGGAGAGCAGACCCACAGGATGGGAGAGAGAGAGAGAGAGAACTACTCAAAACTGCTCAAGGAGATGGCTAGTGTAAGCCAAAACACCAGGACAGAATGGATGCTCTAATGATGGATGCTAAAGGGAAGATCTCTTGGTGTTGTAGGGTGAAACTACTGTTCTCCTATGTGATCCTGATCCACTGCTGTTGCTGTCTCTAGTCTGATTATGCTTGATCCTGCTGTTAAGAAAAACATGCACGGACACAGTGACCCTCCCAACAGGCTTCGGAAGCTTCTAGCTGCAGGCAGGCGCACAACTCAATCTAGCAACTGAATCACAAGATCAAATTTGCTCCGGGTGCATCAGCGAGAATGGATGGAGGTAATGGGCAAAGAGTGGGTGCTCCCTCTTGATGTCCAATAGGGTTTGGAAACGTGCTGTTGTGCTGCCATGAGAGCATGGAAAGGGAAGGGCACCGCCTTGATGTGGAAAGCCAACAGGAATAACTGAGTTGTGAATGTCGGGTGTGTGCTCGAGGTTAGATCAAATAGCTGCTGCAAGGATAACCTGCTATTATTTCCAACTAGCAACTCCACAAACTCTGACTGAAAAGCTGTTTAGCGCAGCAGTGATCTTCCTAGACCCCTTCCTTAGCTCGTGGTGGGCGTGTGTGCACATCTCATGCTTGCGTCAATCACAGAGCACACAAAAAATGCTGCTTCTCTGACCAACGCTGACAGAAAGCTTAAGTGTGTAAGGCAATAACCACATGACTCTTCTGTGCTTTGCAGTGACTCGAGGTGCTGAGGGACATGGGTTAGTGATTGATGGGAATGGTTGGACTCAATGATCTGGTGGGTCTCTTCCAACCTGGTTATTCTATGATTATTTGAGCTTGTGGAAAACAACAGTAGCACACATGCTATTTATGTGAGAAATACACCAGTGTGTGAGCATCACCTGATCTGCAAAGTAGCTGCCTCACCTTGAAAATCACCACAGCAGCACCCAACACATCAGTAAAGCAGCAGAGAGACCAGTCAGAGGCGCAGTGCACAGACTGCAGAGCCGTAAAACCTCTCACAAGCACAAAGACCGTAATCTGCTTCCCAGTGTGTCACGGGGAGAACAGAAGGCCTGTAGCTTTAGAACGCTCCCGACAGCCTATTTCTCTCTGCCAGAGACTGTAACAGCTCGGAAGGAAAGAGCATCAATTGCTTCCAAGGGAGATGTGTAAAAGATAATGTATGTTGCCTTTTTGGCAGTGAAGATTCATTGGAAGATAGTGCCTTGGAGGCTTTATTACTTGTGACCTTCACACGGAACAAGATACATCTTATTTTCTGAATAATTTCAGTCTGTGGATACAGCACTTGATGGTCTTTCTAGCAGCAGAAGAATAAAATCGCACCTTCCTCGAGAAAGACGTTTAAGGAGAAAAGTGTTAGATGGTTACATCCAGATGCAGCAGAAAATTTATGACCATGCGCATAGAAAAAGCTACACATGACTAATGTCCAAAGTACCTTCTTACGGATCCAGGTTCTTAAACCAACTCTACTATTCATTATGAATATGATTATCAAATATGCCAGGTAATAAAAAGGAGTATCTCTTAAAGACAAAACCTGTAGCCTCATAATCACTGAGAATATAATTTTAAGTTGGCCTCTGTGTCACAGACTCGCTAATATTCTTAGAAATCAAAATATAAACAGAGTAATCCCAGGAACAGAAAGTCTTTAGGATTTCGAACTACCAGCTCTTAACCTTTCCTACATAATTTTAAGAAAAAAATACGTTCAGGATTACACACTCCTAGTAGAAGTGAGATCCAGTAGGCTTCCTAACACATCTTCAGTGTTCTTGCTTCTGTTTAAATTTCCTCTAACACAAAGCCACCCGAACTCAGTCAGGAACCAAACACCCTATAAAAACTGCCATCCACAAATCCCCACTTGCTATAGGTGAAGTTTACTCTTTAGAAGTTTTTTTTTTCCAGTACAATCTGACCAAATNCTAACTGAAACAGTTTTAAGTCTTTAGGATTTGGAAGTACCAACTCTTAACCTTTCCTACATAATTTTAAGAAAAAGATATGTTCAGGATTACACACTCAGGATTCCACTAGCAGAAGTGACATCCAGTAGGCTTCCTAACACATCTTGAGTGTTCTGGCTTCTGTTTAAATTTCCTCTAACACAAAGCCACCCGAACTCAGTCAGGAACCAAACACCCTATTAAAACTGCCATCCACAAATCCCCACTTGCTATAGGTGAAGTTTACTCTTTAGAAGTTTTTTTTTTCCAGTACAATCTGACCAAATAAAGAAAAGAAACCACCAGGTATAGAATCAGAATTGTATTCTTTGCCGTTTACATAACCGAGTTGCTGCCCTGTCCAGGCACACAGGAAAAGGAAAGAGTCCTTGAGACTTGACAGGACAAAAAGAATTTGTTTTCTTTTAAGAAAAGCTTTCTATGCTCAACTCTCACAGCACTGCATACAATGGCTTATCTGTCTGAGCTTTAAAAAAAGTGATTTCAGTTCCTACCTTGTTTTCAAAGAGCTGTAGAAATGCTGCTGAGCTGTAGTGGCACACACTGAAATAAATACCCCTCACAGTTTGTGTTCAGCTTAGCAGAAGAGCAGCAGTGCTTAGGCACTATGAGCTGTGTGCAGGGACTAACCTCACTGCAGTCTGCAAACCTTTCATAGAATCATAGAATCACAGAATCACCAGGTTGGAAGAGACCCACTGGATCATCAAGTCCAACCATTCCCATCAAACACTAACCCATGTCCCTCAGCACCTCGTCCACCCACACCTTAAACACCTCCAGGGAAGGCGACTCAAACCCCTCCCTGGGCAGCCTGTTCCTGCTGTCCATCCTGACCCTCCCCTGGTGGAGCT
>WAAB01006921.1:120704-171248 GCA_013389865.1 Piaya cayana
ATGATCCGGTGGGTCTCTTCCAACCTGGTGATTCTATGATTCTATGATTCCTTTCTGTCCTTTGCACAATATGGATGCGCAGTCCCTCTATCCAAACCACTTTATTCTCCCTTTGCTACTAAGCCCTAGTGGCTCTCAATTGTTCCTGCACAAGAACACTGCAATGCTTGTGAGGTTAGAAATGAGAGAATCAAATACCCAAACTCCTATGACCTTTTATCAAATCAATTACTTGCAGTAGATTCAATACGAGAAATATGAACTAAATTTCTCATAGAGCACGGCTCTGAACTGGTATATATTTCTGTACGTGAAAGTAGAATCTGGCTGGTTTCTTGTTTGAGGGCTCTCAACGATTCGTGTTGTGTTTGAAATTTAAAATCAGCTGAAATCCTCAATTCAGGTGTCACTGAAAACATTTGTTTGGATACAATACTGTAGATTATTTGGTAATGTGCAAACTATTTTATGGTTGGACCGGATGATTCTGCGGGTCTCTTCCAACCAGATGGTTCTATGATTTTAAAATAATAATGAGGATTCTGAAGGTAGATGAAGATAACCAGAGCTGTGCATCACGTACAGCCTGGTACCCAATCATGATGGAGCTAAAACAAACAAACAACCAAAAAATTCTTTAACAATAATGAGAAGCAGGGTAAAAGTGACATAGAGACATTAGAAATTTCCAAGATAATCCACTTTTTTTTTGCAGCTAAACCCAAGAAAATAGGGTTTTGCCAATACTGTCTGCATGATATTAATTCAGAATTATGTGCCGTCATCCTGATTTCCTGTGGGTTATTTCTAGGAAACCAGTTTTTAAAAGCCCAAGTTCTTTCAGAAGAATATTCACATGAAAATGTAAAATGCTAAAAGCCATAAGGCGCATCACTAAGGACAGGACAGTGCTGGAGAAGAGGTGGTGCTTCCACTGCTTGTCTCAGTTCTTCAAAGGAATAATAATAAAAACCACCCTGAAATGATCTGTGCGTCTTCACGCAGATACCTCAGTTAGCATTCAAGGAGCAATTTATCCATCTCCACGCACCATAAAAATCCACTGAATTAAGCTTTGTCTTGTGGTATAATTTACATCTGCTGCTCTTCAACTACTAGATGAATTTCTACCATGGATGAATTATTTCCTGCTGTTGTTTCACAACTGCAGGTCTTACACAAGGAACACCATGGATAAACATTTTATAGATCAAAGCCTTGAGTGCTAAATATTAAAAGTGGTAAAGCTCTCTGTATAGGTGTACATTGCACGTGTCAGTATTGCACCTCAACTGGAGAGGCCTGTAGTAAAGAAAGTGGTTCTGAAAAACCTACTTGAAAAAAACCCAGAAACCTAATATCGGCATGAAGAGAACAATTCATTTAAGATGTCAGATGCTAGTGAAATTTAATATTGTGATCTCCTCCTCAGCTCTTTGTTATATTGGATTGCACTACAGAACAGTGGGGCTATCTGGAGGTTTTGGTTGTTGTAGAGGAAGGAAATTCAAGAAGCAGAATTTGATCTCGTGGTGCGATGCCTAAAGGTACAGTTATTTCTGCTTACTCTTTGGACCAGGGATGCTTGTGAGCTCCATCAGGCATTCGAATGTTTCTGCTGAAGCAATAGGGCTCTCAGGATGAAAAATCCAGCTGAGCTTATGAAAAGGCTAGACCAGTTACATCATTTCTGCTAAGCTTATAGTGATTTCAGACTGCAGCAAAGAACAAATCTGGGCATTAGCTCAGACAACCGATGAGGAGATGTAAATTTTTTGGGGATTATATCCATTCATATCACATAATTCTCTATAAATTTTACAGTTACTAACATGCAAAGTATGGCAGGAAGAGAATATAAAATGAAGCTGCACTGTGAGAAGATTACCCATAGCCACTCGGAGGCGAGACACGGTATCACCTTGGGGTCACTAGAACTGTTAAAAGGAGAGTTCAGGAATGAAAACACACACCAAATTTAGGAATTCTCTGAATATCAACATTTTAATCTGGTTTTATTTGTTAAACTTCTGCTGTAAAAGGAAAGTACTTCACTAGAACATGAATTTTCCTGCATGTTTAACACTATGATACGGAGGAGCCCTGTGGCATTCAAGCCACTTCTAAAAGTCACGTAAGAACAAACTTTATCTTATAGTCATAGAAGAATGTGTACTGGGTTGGACTGCCCAGTGCCCTGTGTCTGACAGCAGATTCTGGCTACAAAAGCAAATATATCAAGCTACAGAAAAGGTCATTTAGAATCATAGAATTGTAGAATCACCAGGTGAAGAGACCCACTGGATCATTGAGTCCAACCGTTCCTATCAAACACTAACCCATGATCCTGAGCACCTTGTCCACCCGTCCCTTAAACACCTCCAGGGAAGGGGACTCAACCCCCTCCCTGTGCAGACTGTTCCAGTGCCCAACGACCCTTTCCCTGAAATATTTCATCCTGATGTCCAGCCTGAACCTCCCCTGGTGGAGCTTGAGGCCTGATGGGTCATGATACATGATTTAGTGCAGCGTTTCTCTGCAGAGGCAGGTGTCACGCAAAGGATGATGTTCAGTAGTTTAATACAGTTTGGGCACTGTGGGTGTGTGACCGGTAAAACAACAATACTTGTGGAAATATTTTCTTACTCAAGCCAGCAGACCTCATTCCAACAGCTTTGCATTTAAAAGCCTGCGACTAAGAATCCCCTCTTCCCCGATAACAAACAGCATGCTCCACAAAATCACTGCTATGAATATATGGCCCGGCAACAGCATTATCTACTAAGGAGTTGAAGGTGTCTTTATGTACATTAGGCATGAAAACCAACACGAGCTCACGTTGCAGAACAAGGTCGAGCAGGAAATTGAAAATTAAATGCCAGTATCTCAGTAACAGCTTCCTGAAGGGCACATTAGAAACAATTTACCAGAAATCTTCCCAGAAGGAGGCGAGAAACAAGAATATCCTTCACTTGAACGCATTTCTTCCACACACAGCGCTTTAATGCCATTTAACTCTTTCTGGATTCCCTTTTAATATGTGGAAGGGTTTGGGAGGTAGGGAGTTAACAAATATTTCATTTATTTACCCCACTTTCAATCCATAAGAGAGGAGAAAACACTCTCGCAGGGACTAAAGTTCTTATTTAAAGATGATTTCAAATGCTGCGGAACTTTGCAGTCAGAATTATGATGGTCTTCAGGCACTAAATGATACAGTAGGTCCCTCCTGGGATCATCTTCTTGCCTAAGCAAGTTGGATATCCAATTCCCGGAGCCTTCGGGAAGAAACTCTGTATCTTACATCCTTAGCTCCTTTTCCTTGGCCAGTCGTTTGCATTTTAAAGCACTTAAATAGAGTTTATAGATCTGGCCATCAATCTCAAGAAGCCACTGGGACTTAGACTGGTAAACCAGTTCTTAAAGAGAAAAGGGCTAGAAAAAAACATTCTGTGTTTCAAACTGGACTTTCTAAATGAAGAAGTGTTGTTTATAAAACTCAGTACCTTTTGTTTTCTTCAGTATTTTACAATATTCACGTTCTGGAGCTCCTTTACATCTTTATCTTGAAAATCCAGTCATGGTTTAGGTAGATTTTGATGGAAAAACTACACAAATGTAAAATCTTTGTTATGATTAATTGATAAAAATAAGCATAAATACTCATGACTCAATGTAAAGAGCAGGGAGAATGTCTATGTTATCTTTTACAAGCATTACTTGTAACTCCTTCTTTAAAGTGCATCTGTGCCTGCCCAAATGTGCTATTAATTCAAAGAAGGCTTGGAAAGAGTAGTTACAGAATCAGCAACAGGGGAGAGAGGCAGGCAGAACCCTGAGCATCATGAATACAGGAGAAGAGCTTTATGTCTTTCGATTCAATGCAGTTCCACCACTTTATAGAGTACGTTTCCTTTGGAACTCTCCAGAATTCCACTGCGGTTTCACTGAGGAAGAGAGTCATTCCCTGTGTGCAACTCTTTTCTCATTTCACATCTCAACAGATTAATTTTCATTTTAATCTTTTTTATTCATTTTTTTCCCATCTTAATTATTTTTTTTTACCTAAAACAGACCTAGGAGTTGCATGGAAAATAACATAAAATAAGTTGGGATGCAATATTTAAAAGTCTATGCAAAAAATGAATTTGTACTGGACAGCCTTAACTGGGAAACTGGATCCAAGCACGGTTGACAATGAGAATAATGTGACTGTGGCCCTCAGACACAGTCTGTTCAAGTCAAGTGGAAGGACTTCCACTGAGGCACCATCTTTTTACTGCTTTATTCTTCAACTAAAAAGCCACAAGTCCTGCCACAAAGCAGTAAGCCCATAAACGTGAAATTACAATGAGCAATAAAATCTTGAGAGACTAGTTTCTCAGTTACTTTAATTTATACTCCCGTTAACCAATTTTAAATGCCCATTAAAATATCAGCTAATTCTAAAGATGTCAGTATGCGGATAACCGAGCGTGCCAAGGCCGTGCAGCGGGAGGGTCCCAGCCATATCCTATTAGACTTCAGTCATTTATTTCTTCTTTATTATAAGAAAGACTAATTTAAGACCTGGAAGGAAAAGCATTTCAAGATGGCCAGCTGCTGGATGGGAAGAGCAGAACGGAATCAGCAATTCCTCCTGGGAAGGGCTCTGCCATGCAGCAAATGGTTGTGCTGTGGCTGTGGACTCTTTAGCCTGGTCTGAAATTACAGAAAGGTTGGCTACATTATCATA
This sequence comes from Piaya cayana, assembly GCA_013389865.1. Lineage (NCBI taxonomy): Eukaryota > Metazoa > Chordata > Aves > Cuculiformes > Coccyzidae > Piaya > Piaya cayana. The sequence continues at coordinate 125,440 of WAAB01006921.1, forward strand.
GAATCATAGAATCACCAGGTTGGAAGAGACCCACCGGATCATCGAGTCCAACCATTCCCATCAATCTCTAACCCATGTCCCTCAGCACCTCATCCACCCGTCCCTTAAACCCCTCCAGGGAAGGTGAATCAACCCCCTCCCTGGGCAGCCTCTGCCAGTGCACAATCACCCTTTCTGTGAAAAACTTTTTACTAATGTCCAGCCTAAATCTCCCCTGGAGGAGCTTGAGGCCATTCCCTCTCGTCCTGTCCCCTGTCACTAGGGAGAAGAGGCCAGCACCTCCCCTCTTAAACCTCATTTCAGGTAGTTATAGAGAGCATCTGAGGTGCTTTCTCCTATGTCATCTGCTATATCCTCTGAGTCACAGAGAACAGCTAAATCCTGCAGTTCTAAATTGGGACTAAAGCTGGGAATTAGCCATCATTCCTGCCTGCGCGTTGTAGCAGGGCAGCTGGCCCCTGGTACGGCTTGAACTGACTGAGATGCGAAGGAGCAGCTCCTCTCAGAGCTGAGCTGCCTCTTCATCCTGTACCTGTCAGTGCTGTGGGAACATCAGCACCATAATCGGTAAAAATATTTTTTCCATCCATTCAGCCCTTCCCCTCCATGAGAAACACAGGATGCCGTATTAAAACATGATATCCTCAAAAAACACATTAGGATGCACTTGCAGTGTTAAACGCTCTAGCAGAAAAGAGATGGAGGCTGCTCTGCCCATCTGCGTAAATAAGTAATTTCACTTTGGTTAAAGAAGTTGGAAAGAGAAAGTTTTAAATAAAACCAGTGTAAAAGGAACACAATATTGTAAATATTGGTTTGGGGTTTTTTTTAAGAATACGCTTCTGATTTCCTTATTCAAGGGATGCAGCATTTGACACAGCAAGAAAATCCCACTGTTTCCAGTGGGACCTATTTTCTGACAATAGTAATTACCTAGGATTTTCCAACTGGCAGTGGCTGCTGCTTGCAGGGACTGGTCCAGCCAGCCTGGCTTTCTCATTATTCTAGTGTAGAAGCACGGTAACTGTAGGATTTCAGAGATGTTGCTAAATCGAACCTGACCAAGGAAGAAAAATTTCATCTCCTCATGCTATGACTGAACTGCCATTGCTTAAATGCTGGTGATTTCCAACCTTCGGGTTTGTTTTTAAACTGAAACACAGTGGCTGGGCAAATGGGCCTGCACACATCCACCCCTCTTCCTTCCTCGCTTCTGGAGTTTTAACATAATACCAGACAATGCCAATATTTCACTGCAATTAATCTCGCGACCTTCTTCAGCTTTAACAAACGAGCCTGTGAAATGGAAAATCTGGTACTGCACACGAGGGAGGGATGCAAGTTCACAGCACCCATCCTTGTTGCCCACTGCTGCTTCTCTGTCAGGGCAGCTGGACCACTTCGTTTCAGTCAAAGGACGTGGGCTTCTCCAAAGGATCTGCAGGAACATCTTGTCTCTTTTCTAATCAACAGCATAGGACACTAGACAGACCAGCATAGACACAGGGATCTGTGCTGGTTGTTTCATTCTCTTCCAGTTTCCACGCTGCTGCCTTGAATTCACCTGATCCATCTTTCTTCACCTATATCTCACTTAATATGTGTAAAATGACCTCTCCGTGTAAAAACCTTCATTCTTCTCCTAAGCCCCCATAACTGAAGCTCCTAGATAGTAAAGGCAAAGGAAAAATAAATTAGGGGGAGGTTGCAGAAAGGTCCTAAACCTCTGGGTTGGGGTGGAACACCTATCAACAATGTGCTCTGGTGTCAAGGGGAACAACTTCCAGTGTGATTTGGTTATTTTGTGCTACAAACCTCACTATTTTCCTTTTTTTTTAACCAGATATCGAAAGGCTGTAGGCAGCAATGCTGTCCACATCCACTTGCGAGTTATAGCAGCACCATTTGCAGAGCTGTAGTTAACGACCTGTCAGGCTTCCCATTATGATGTTATGCTGTTATTTTCAGGGTTTATGTCCTGACTATAAAGTTGGGGACTGCTTGGTCTGGAACCACAAATGCATTTTCGCGCATTTTATAAATGCAAAAATGAAAAAGTGCCCCAATATAAACCCACCTTTTATTCAGAAAGGAAAAAGTGAGAATTCTAAATAATATTTTCAGTAGTAGAAAAATGCCAATCAATAGCATTCAGGAAATGTCCTTCTTTGACCAGAGTCATTAACTATAATGCAATTTACAGCTCGGCACAGGGTCAGCAGGTAGCCAGGAAGGCATTAAGTAGGTGACTGTATTTTATGGTGAGTTTCTTCATAAGAGAGAGAGTAAATCTCTCAGTGACCACAAACAGCATGTGCCCAGAAATACCACGGTGAGGTGATGTTATACGATAGTTGTATTTTGATGTGTTTAAGCAGCAGCAGTAAAACTTCTCCCAATAATTCCACGTCCTTGTAGGCAGGCAGACGTGGTAAGTGATGAGCATGGATTTTTGCTCCTGAGTGCATTCGATGGATTCACGGTTCACTGAACTCACAACTGACCTTTTTGGAAAGATGCTACGAGACAAGGAAATTTTCACTGAGCGCAAATGAGTGGTTTCAGACTATTAAGTCAATAGCAATCCTCTAATTGAAGAGCCTAAGTAATCCTACACAGACACACATGGTACTTCAGAAATTAAGTTCTTGCAGGCTCCTGAATAAATACTATAATATAACATCTTCCGATACCACAGTCACTAGATAAATCACAGCAATCTATGAGAAAAGTACTTGCACAGCGTATGATGTATCTTCCTTTAGGTAACAGCTTCCTTTCCTTTTCTTTTTGACCTCTTTGTGCACTAGGCAGAGGACAGGATTTGACAGGGAAGTTCTTTGTGAGTAATAGTAAAGCTTTCACTGACAATGACCATCAAGCAGATTTTCCTGTGTATAACCATACACACGAGTAGTGGTGGGATCTTCACAGGACTTTATTTTAACAAAAATAAGGGTGTAGCTCCACTGACTATATTTTCCTCCGTATAAAGTGGTATATTCTACCCTCATGACACTAAATTGTATTAATTAGATGTAAGAATCAAAAATTGCATGCTGTTTTAACAGAAGTCCTCAGCGGCGCCGAGTTCATCACCCTTCCAACCTGGTGACGTAATCTCCCTGAAGTCACTAAAATATCCCAATGTAAACAGTCACGGTGAAATGAGAAGTGGATTCCTCACTGATAATTGTAAACTGTAATTCTTGTGCTCTTAAAATGTAATTATCTTCATCAAAGCATTTTACAAGAGCGTTTTTCAAGAGCATTTTTCTTTGTAAGTAGGATAATGACAGGAGGAGCAGTAAAGAAAGATCTTGGTGTCACTCATTGTCTGATTTCCACGCTGTTGTGTGATCCCTGCTAGCTGTATCTCTCCCTGAATGGTTCTCGATGATCCGGTGGGTCTCTTCCAACCTGGTGACTCTATGATTCTATGACTGTGGGAGAAGTATGTAAGCAAACATAAGCTGAAGCATTGTAACCCTTCTCTGATCAAGTGCAATTACATGCCACTACAGAAGAACATTATTAGTGCAGAAAAACAGTATTTAGTATTCTCAGTGACTTCTTTCTCCACAAGATGCTATTTTACCCTATACAAAGAAAATCTATAAAGAAAGGGTTTCTTTCACGGAGGGAGTGATGACTGCTACTATATGTCTTGTAAGAAAATGCATGCATACACACAAAACCCCTACTACTACGAGGTAATTAATAGCCAAAACTCCAAGTCCTCCCCTTAAATAATCCATCAGGGCAGATGTCATTACTCACTTTCAGTTTGGATTATTAGCTTAGACAAGTTCCTTGGCTCTAAGCAGCTGCTAATTCTTCTATTGGATGTCTTTGTGCTTCAAATCTACTCCTCTAAGCCACAGATACCATCAGAACGTCTGTTGCCAAAGGTGACAAGAACTGCTAAGATATTGCGTGAAGACCGGCCTGTCAAGGCGTAAGGTAAGATAAACGTCTTGAATATACCAATGCATACACTCAGCAGCACCAACACGCAGCAGTCTTGCTGTCTGGAACTTAGAACTACCCCGAATAATCCTTCAAAGTCAAGATTTACAAGCTTAGTCACAGACCATTGTTTCAACTGGTTTTATATTTGGCTTGTCAAGAACACGATAAACCATTTCCTGCATGTACCAGAACCTGTACCTGGAATTCCTTCCTTAGCTTTATGTTACCTAAGAAAAGATTCCTAATACTAGCTGTAACTTTTTTATTCCAAATCTCAATTTTTTGATGATATATCTAAAGTTCTGCACAGGATGATGGTTTGTGCATCACTTGTAAATACACAGATCCAGCTCTGATGCACCTTCCTGACTGCACCTGACAACTCTGCACCCTCACCTGCAAGGTCTGAGCTCTGGTTACTGTAGTGAGAGACTCTGCATGTTAGTTTTACTAAGAGAAACAAGGAACATCATGAAAACAATTTCTTTCCTGGAGAACAGCCATGTTCTTTGGATGATGTATTGACAAAAACCTTTCTACACTTCACACCAATGTGACGTTTATTGTTTGAGTACTTAAAATCTTTGGACTGGATTAAAAAAAACAACCCCTAAAAAATCTTCCCCAAACACAACATTCATTCCAGTGGAAAAAAATATGTAATAAAAACTAAGATTGTTAAATTACACTTACCTGGAACAAAGCTTCCCTGGACCACCTCCTTGTAAGCCCACCAGCCTTCATGGATTTTTGGTGAATTTTGTTGAGCTAGAAAGAAATAATCAAAAAACCCATAAAATTAAAGTGAGGCATGGGAAATACTTAATTGCATGATCTCTGGAAACCCTAAACGGTATCATCTTCTACAGAAGAGCCACTCTTCAAGCTCCCAAGTAATGTTTATTCAATTTATTGAATTATGCTAAGCATCTGTACTTTAGTGCACCTTGTCCCTGTTTCTCAGATAGCAAAATATATGCAGCTTCTGCAAAATGAATCACTAAACTTAAAAATTCAGGTAGGAAATGAGGATCTATAGCACTATTGATGTTTCTGTGCCAACCAGAAATTCAATATGGAAGAAAAATGCAAAGAAAAGGTGCGTGCTCATATGTGGGAGTCAATATCTGAGTCCAAGGCGGTGGATGGAAAGACAGTTTCTCCCCTTCCCTCTCCAAGTTCTCCCATAATACCTCAGTTTGAATGGAAAGAAGTAACAGAGTAAACCACAGGCAATAGCTGTGTCCATAACTGCATCTTTCACTGAGCTACTGAAAGCTCAGCCACTTTGTGCATCATTAACTTAAATTTTAGGTTGGTTTTGTTTTATAAGATACTTTCAATCTCTTACGCTAGGTCCAAGAATCTTTTAACATAAATACGCAGCCACGGAAGACGCTGGATTTAGCAGCTTTTGCTGCAGTTTCATTTCTAGATCACATATTATCCACAAAAGACACAATTACCCTGGGAAAAGTTCCAGCAATATAATAAAAATTACTGTTGTCGTTAAAAATTACAAAGAGGATGTGACATTCAGACTAAAAAAGGATACGAGGCAAGGACCATTACATACAGTTCCATCAGTAACAAAACAGTATTTATGATTTAACTCACTGTAAATTGCAGAAACAAAAGTAAAAGCTGAAGTTAATTGCACACACGAACAGAAGGACCAACGCTCTGCTTCACCAGCAATCCAGACACACGAGTGGAACAGGGTATGTGCGGAGGCAGATTTCTCTGCAATACCTATGTTCATCCAATTAATTGAACAGTGACACATTAAACTGGAAGGGCTGTTCCACCGCGCACTCTTTATGGTTTGCAGATGATGTTGCCTTCATTATTTTAGCTTTTAGATCATTGCCTAGAGAATTCAAGCTGTGTATGGCTCTGTCGTGCTGGACTGCACTATACAAACATTTGGAAAAGAGCAAATCCCAACCCAATATTTTGGATCTCGACGCTGGTTTATGCAGGTTGCTGTTATGCCTCTATGCTCTGCAACAGAAGATTGCAGGATGCTTCAGCAAGAGGCGAGGATGCTACTGAGTCCCAACAGAGCGCATAAATCATTCTTTTACTTAAAATTTCCTGGAAAATCACATTGCATTGATATGCATCTTGCAGTAATACACAGTCCAAAAGCTGGTTCAGCCAACCAGAGGCACCTGCAATTGAAAAGTGGGCAAAAAATTTATATAGAATCATAGAATCACAGAATCACCAGGTTGGAAGAGACCCACTGGATCGAGTCCAACCATTCCTACCAAACACTAACCCATGTCCCTCAGGACCTCGTCTACCCGTGCCTTAAACACCTCCAGGGAAGGCGAATNAAGTAAAACTTCAAGAAGATGGATATTTCACCCTCCCTGGAGGGGTTTAAGGCACGGATGGACGAGGTGCTAAGGGACATGGTTTGGTGTTTGATAGGAATGGTTGGACTCAATGATCCATTGGGTCTCTTCCAACCTGGTGATTCTATAATTCTATGATTTTTTAATGCAACTGCTTATATAAGCATTCATAGGAACATATATAATCAAAAAATTTATTCCTTCTACCCACCCTGTGGCCAATCTAAATGATCCATGCCAGGTCCTGATCTAAAATATAAGCCATTATTCAGAGTTTAAATTAAACCAAAATCAAGAAGAGGCCAGCTCTACTTCAGTGTGGTGACCGAACGCTTAGTTACTAAGGTAATTCCCAAAGGATATCAGCAAAACTAAGGGGTTTCTTGTCATGTTTTTTAAAGCCTGCTGCATCAGGATGGAGCAGACTGCATGAGATGGGCTAGAAAATTAGATTATCAAAGCTTCGTACTAAGTAATTGGTTGTCTGTGCAACTGCTTCAGCTATCAGAAAAGAGCATGACCTGGTATCACTCGGCACATTCCACAGATATCAGATCCTTATCTCAATACCGATGAAACACATGTACAATAATCAAAATAAGATATTGCACTACAGCCATATTAAATATCTAGGGCAGGGTAAGAGCAATGCTGGGAGTTCCTACTGATTTGCAGAAAACAGAAGCCACTGTGGAAATCCAGAGGCAAGGCAGGTGGTTGTTGTGAGAGAGCAGCGAGGGAGACAATCCCCGGTGCCGTGCTCTTTCTTAAACCCTGAAACCTCAATGTTTTATACCAGCTCAGGCAAAACATCCTGCCAAATAATGCAGAGAGCGACTGAACACAGCTTTCCACTCTGCTATGCATATGAAATCTAGCTCACTGCCAGAGATTTACTCTGATGGATCCTACAGGGATTTTGCTTAGAAAGGAAAAAGATTTATAAAGCTTTCATTTCTCTGGATGCAGAAGGAGGGGGTCTGGTAAGGCCAGGGAGGAAAGTCTGTCTTCCAAAAACTTCTGTTAAACTATCACTCCAATCCATGTTACGCAAGCGGGCAAAAGGTCTTATTAAAGAGAAGAAAGCTGTTCTCTATTTTTGAAACATAATCAGACCCATACCTGGATTAGTAATGAAACAAGGGAATATAAAATTAGAATAAACAGGCATATGGACCATCCTTGCTGGGAATCCTATCTGGGACACTTACACCTGATGCACTCACAGCGCAGGGTCTCTGCGATTGGTGTATCAATGCCCATCTGACAGCGTGGCGCTGCGCCTGGGTAAACAGGTTCAACCGTATGGCTCAGGAACTGTTGCCAAGGAGAAGGATTCTTCGTATGGGCCACCTCATGCCACTGAAAACAGCAAAATTCTCTCAGCATCCTTCTTATTTCGGTTCAGTTAAACTATTGTACCTCTCACTGCATTTCTCTTACTTCAGAACCATAAAAAGAGATACGTGTGCATGCTCTGATAGTTCTGTGTTCCTACCAGAATGCAGCAGCCCCTCCATGGCAGCTCCTTCTCGTGGCACGACTTGTCACATAAGATAAGCCTGAGAGAGCTGGGGGTGTTTATCCTGGAGAAGAGGAGGCNATGACTCATGGGAATAGTTGGACTCAATGATCCGGTGGGTCTCTTCCAGCCTGGTTATTCTATCATTCTATGATCTGGAGGAGTCAAAAGCTCTAGTAAGCAATTCTATATTCCTAAAGAGAGTTAAATATTTATTTTTTTTAAATCTGCCACACCAGAGACTTCTGCCTCACATTTTGCTTCCGAGAGATACTGTAGCTTCTGCAAGGCACCAAAATAAGGAGGCCCAGCTGAGCAGACACTTTGCTGTGAGGAGCAGATGACCTGCACAAGTAGCTCTGCGGCAGAGATGTCAGCATCCGCACTGTGTCGTGCCATTAGGAGGGCGAGCCCTAAATGCCAAGTCTGTCCCACGTGCAAGGGGATATTGAATGACCTCCATTTGCTAACACGTTTGCTCCCCTGGTACCGAAATCACTCGTATCTGAGATTAGAAGCTCTGCTGATATAACACCATTATGTCAGATCTCTCTCAACACAGCTGCTGTAGAGGAGACAGGGTATTTATTTGGAGCTGACGTGCCATGTGTTGCTTTCCTTTTGGCAGATTATTGGAGGTATTCATGTCTCATTTTGGAGCATAAAATTACAGGCTAAGTTCTGCAAGATATTGTGCATTTCTCTTTCCTTGTACTTCCACGCACAGAGAAGCAGCGTTGTGGAGGAGCATAAAAACATAGAGTGAATGCAAACAGCAAAAGATGCTAACGCCCCATAAAGCCATCAGTTAAGTCTGTCTAGCTTAGAGGCTAAGACGAGTAGGGTAACGTTTCAAATTGAAGCTGTCGCTCAGTCTGTAGGGCTGTTTTAAAATCCTCAGATAACACTGTACCAGATACCAAGCACCATGACGCAGATGCTCAAATATCTGAATATAATTTGCAGCAGAAAGAGGTCCTCAACCTGTTGGACTAACGCTGACGTACTGTAAAATGCTGTAATTAATACAAAATATGCCCCGTAAACATGCTTATTTGAAACATCTAAACAAGTAATTCTAGTTACTTGTTTACTTTCTATACTTAAATAAAAGATAAAAGGGATTGTGTTTGATGCCATCACGTATGTCATTCACATCTGAACACAAGCCAGAAGTAGAATCCTGCCAGATCAGAATTTGCCATCCACTTTCCTGCCATCTCACACAGCTGAAAAATGCTAGACTCTGGGGAATGAAGCTTACAGCAGTTAGAAACGGAATCTTTTTTGATCTGAATGTTATTGATCTGAGCTCTTCTGATTGCTGTATTAATCACTCTGCACGCTTATCCTCACTCAGCTTACATCCTAAGTCTTGCCAGTGATAACCTGGCTCATATTGCCTTGACGTTAAAACTCATGATAACGCTTTTATCACACTATTACCTCTCCTGCATAGTTAGGAGATTAAAAAGAAAACCAGCTGCAACTATGAGCCATATAGTTCCATAATAAACATAGAACAAAGCATCAATTCATTGCTAATACTCTGATATGAAACTCGCAGAGAAATGGCATCATAGTTACTACAAGATAAACTAATCCTCAAATCTGCTACTACAGTGGTGAACAGTGAGAATGAAAGGTACATTTCTGAGGTATTAGCATGTGGTGTGATCACTGATGTGTCCCACAGCCTGCTGGCTTCCTAGACCTTTATCTCGTGTCTCCCAGCCCTCAGAAGATGTTGCTTAGCTCTGTAATGCTATTTGACTCAAGAGTCCCACAGTTCTCTCTGAGCGGCTCCATCACTCTCAAGGCATCTTCTTCAGTCACTGACAAGTAATCGAAGAAAGTTGTGGCTTATGGCAGAAATTAAAATAAGAGGAATTTCCTGTAGTGTTTCAGAATATCCTATCTAATTAGCCCTATAGAGAACAGTGCAGGGTGGCTAAAAAAAAGAGAAAAATCTGTAAGAAAATGTTCAATCTTTTTTTTTCTTTCTGAACTCCATTTCCAGAATCTTATTTAAAAATAGTTTTATTTACTATATTTTATATAGATGTTTTGCACACTGATACACCCAAGGCTGAGATGCGTAAACTTTGGAGGGAACACAGACTTACTCAAAATTAAAAAATCAGCTTCAACACCTGTAGTTATACATGCACCAGCTTTTGGCTTACATCAACAACTGCCTCTTAAAGCAAATGGAATACACGTGTAGAAAGTGGACCTGGCAGCAGGGGAACTAAGCAGAAGCAATTAGCTGAAGATTCAGCCCTCTATAATTAATGTTCAGTTTGTTTAAAACAAGTCTGTACATAATTGCAGCTATTATTTTATGCAGCCTTTTTATAGTAAAAGAACCTAACACCACACACTTTAGGCACTATATAAAGCATCATTTATAAGTGAGTAGTTACAGGACGAGAAAGGTTAGCCTGCTTGGGAATATTACAGCTTACATTGCATGCAGCGCCATGCGATGAGGGAGGAAGAAGAAAACAAAGGATTATAAAGGAATCAATAAATAAAATGCTTTCATCAGCTGTGCCAGAATTCTATTTTTTTTGATAACGTTTTGCTCAGAAAACATGCAAATGCTCTTTCATTAAGTTAATACTTTCCAATTCCATAAATCCTCCTTCTACCATCCCCACGTGTAAAAGCTCTCGCTGCCGCTGTGAATTCCAAACAGTATTCAACACAAGCAAAACAGACGTGACCTGTTTTCATCACATCAGAGGGCAAAAGTAAGGCACTGCCATGGGAACTCTGGGCAGCCTAGTTTAATGTGAAAGGATGCTCGAAGTTCTACCTACAAATTACTGTCATGCAGGCATGCCAGCCTCCGCCTCCTCAGACCCCATATGAATCTGTGGGATTCATATTGCTTTTGAATGAGGTACAGTTCTTTTCCTTCTCTGGCACGTGAGTCAAAATTACATCAAAGCTGAGCTGCTGCGAGAAATCAAAGCAATTAAATTAACGCAGGAGAAAAATACATAGTTGTATTGCAGCAATTAGAGTCTAATACTGATAGCAATGTGGGAAATTCTAAGTGTGACACCAGAGACTCAGCACCTTTCATTTCAACCACTGATGCCATACGTAGGGTCTCGTGTCCTCGACCACATGAATGCAATTTGGCTGTCTCGGTGGTTTCCAGTCTCTGACAGGAGCTTCAGCACACACAGCAGCCTACTCAGTGTTGTGTTAGATGGGGAGCTTCCTCTCCACTGAGTTGTTTAATCCTGTCTAGATATGAAGTCCTGAAGAGCTCTCTAAAATAATGCAGTAAGAAGAAGCAAGATATCTTGTGATATTAACTTCTGAATAGCTCTTACTTCATATCACACTGAATGCTCTCCACTCCCATTAATTTCACTGCGGTTTGGGGAGACTCAGCAACTTCAAAGAAATGGCCTCAATATCCTTCAGCCTTTAAAGTTCAATATATTATTAATGCTAAATTAATAAGGCTTCCTTTAAAAGGAAACCACTAAGTTCCTTCCTCAGAAGCACATATGATATTGACTTCTCATCAGGTTTCTGACCCTGGTTGCTCTCTGCGCTCTCTAAATGGAAAGTTACCCCTCAGTAATGTTACAGACAGCCAGGGACTGTCCTGTTAGCTGCCACAGGCAGACCTTTTTTTTTTCTTTTCCCAAATCTTTGGCTCCGGGAAAGAGAAATTAATTCTTCATCAGCCTTCCCATGAGGGAGCCGTGTCCAGAATTTAAGTATTCATCACTGCTAAGGCAAACTCAAGGGGAAAAAATAAAGGTCTTCCAATTAACCTCAAGACTAATGGCGTGGCATCAATATTCGGTGCTTGATCCTACAAAATACACAGCGGCCTCAAACCCCACGGAATTCTACAGCACATGAAAACTTTTGGTCTAGAAGGTGATATGGAAACATTCTAATGAGCTACATCATAGGTAACGGTTGGACTCGATGAGCCGGTGGGTCTCTTCCAACCTGGTTGTTCTATGATTTTATGCTCATGTGCAAAGAATTCACAATGCTTAAGCAATACTAGTATGAGTATTTTCCACAATCTTAACAAAGGGACGTACCCTTTGAGGGGGAAGAAGGCTGCCTTCAGCCTCCCTTGGGAACTCAGCAGAAATGTGAATGGCAATCTGTAGTCCTTGCACATACGTTACTCAAACTTCAGCCAACAGCAAATGATGCACTTTCCTCAGACAGGAAGAGTCATTTTCTCCTGGCTCACACAGCTAGAAATAAGCAATTGCAACAAACACCACAAAGCCTTTCGAAAGGTAATGGCAAAGGGGAGGTAAAATTATTTTGATTATACTGAATTGGATTCAGAGACCCAGATTTCTGGTCGTCCTGGGGTTGACAGTAAGGGCATTAATCCAGATGATCTCACAGCTCACTGGACTGCCTAAATCCTCAGCACTTAAACATTATGTCCTGGCGCTTTCTGAGATCACAAAGTCAAAAAAAGGGTTTTTCTGGCCATATGATGACAGCTTTGCTAGCATCAAGAAGAAATCTAATGTCAGAGGATAAGCCAAGATATGGATCCATTTCAGGCAGGGGCACATCGCAGAAAATTGAGCCCATCATAACATGGGTTTATTGCAATGGCTCTTCACCATCACCATGTATCAGCTTCTTAGCAATCACTAGCTCTTGGTTACTAAACATTTCTTAAGAGAATAGGGGAAAAAACCCAGCTTCGTAGCTAATTTTCCTGAATTCATAAGTGACAGCCTTTCTTCCAGTAAGCAGCAGTGCTTTCAGTGGTGCTAACAAGAGTGTGATGTATTTTTCAGCACAAAGCATTGTTTCAGACCAAAGCAGATCTTGACTTGCTCAAAATAATGTTTCGACTCACGCAGATTTTCAAAAGAGCCCTGTTTATGCATATTCCCATTCCTACACATGGCAAGTACAGAAGAATCTTAAAGAGCAATGAACTCATTAAATTCCCTTTAAACTGTCAAAAAGGGTCAGGATCACCAGGGTTGTTTCTGTGTGCTACCAAAAAGGGAGATGCCACGGGTTACCAAAAATTCCCAGGTCCATGTTAACAATACAGGGGTTTTATGTACAATTCCTGCACTCATCTTTCTGGAAAGCTTGTGGAAAATAAATGTGTATTACTGGAGGCAAGAAAAACGACTAAAGAAGGATATTTGCTTCTGAGAGAGTTGGGGCAAGTTAGAACAACAAAAATTGACTCTTAGTGTCCCCAAAACACAAGCAGAGAGCCTGGCGCTGCATCATAAAAAACTTCAGGGTTACAAAGTGCCATTATACTTACCCAGTACATCATTAATGAACTCAAAATCACGTATTAAAACAAAGTGAGAAGCTCAGAATGCCATTAGTATTAAACTGGCCACAAGACAAACATGGGCACTGTGGGTCACCAGCATTAACTTAAAAGAAAATCGACTCAACAGACTTATTGATACCTCAATCCACTTACAGCCCTGTAACCCAAATGATGAAGAATCAATAAAATGGATGCTTATATTTTACTACTACCTCGTTTCCCCTAAGTAGCCATCCATGTTAAGGTGAAAGGTTATCTAAACCTTGGAAAAAGTGAAGAAAAGCAGCTTTTCTTTAGTTCTAAGATCAGAGATGGGACATAATTGCAAAGAAGTTGAACTGCAATGGAGTAAGTGAAGAGCAGCAAGAGGCAAAAATCATTCTGGTCAGATCAGCTGCCAGGATAAGACAAGGCAGATAAGGAAAGAACATGTCTCAGTCATCTCATTTGCCAGCTATGTTGTAGCATATCAACATTCCAACTCATTAATTGCTGCTTAGGTGTTACAGCAATAACAGCCATACAAATACCTGAATGCAGAGCTTTTATTGGTTTATTCTGGACTATTTTCAAGAGAAACTGCTAGAAATGTTACCAGCTGGGAAGCCTTGTTTGTTCACCCCACTTGTCAGGTGAAGATGAGGAAGAACTTTTTTTCTTTCGTATTTTGTCATGCTCCCAAGCCTGGCAAGAGACAAATTGCTCTCCACACCTCTTCCTACCATTTTTGCTCCCCTGCAGCTCTGTGGAATATCCTTTAGAGATTACTTCTATCGTCCATCTGCCCACGGCTGTGTTTATGCACTGATCCTGGGAGCAGTCATACCCTTCCCCCTCTCTGCACAGATTCCTGAGGCAGTTCTGCTGCTCTTCTATCATCCCTGTCCCAATGGACAATATTCCTGGCTAGAATGGGTGCAGCTCTGTCTGCCTTGAGGGACTGCAGAGAGCAGGTTGTTGTTCTGAACCCTAATAGATTTCCTGGCTTCTTGGTCCTCACAAAGGTGTCCCCTGTTCATCCTTCTCAGCCACTTCTTTAGCCATTAACCAAATGTAGTGATATGCTTCTTTCCACTCTCTGATTTTGAAGTTTTGCATTTCACACTGGCTGTGATGCCTGTACCCGCTTCATTTTGCTGATCTAGAATTTTAATCACTTTCTAAATTATTGATGCAGAAATCCCAGGTAGGAAAAAAAACCACCTCTGTTTGGGTAGCTTGTTCCTAGCTTTCTCTCCCTCTCTTTGAGAGATAAGCCTTTGGATACAGATAAAAGAAGAGTAAAAATACCCACCAAAGCTAAGTATTTTAAAAACTTATTTAGTTCAAGGGAACTGTACAGAGAAATAAGCAACTGCAAAGATTTCATCAGGGATTTCCTAGCTTTCCTTCTTTTTGTCTGTGTGGTTCTGTTTCTTCCAAGTCAAAGCCACAGAAGTTTCANCTAGAGATTAGGAGGAAGTTTTTTACGGAAAGGGTCATTAGGCATTGGAATAGGTTGACAGGGAGGTGGTTGATTTGCCTTCCCTGGAGGTGTTTAAGGCACGAGTAGATGAGGTCCTGAGGGACATGGTTTAGTGTTTGATAGGAATGGTTGGACTCGATGATCCGATGGGTCTCTTCCAACCTGGTGATTCTATGATTCTATGAATGCGTGTGCTTCCCTCTTTATCAACCCAGGGTATCGAAAGCAGATGCCCGGTAGTTTCCAGTGTCCTTTGCAAACCACACAGCACTGCACCTGCTACCCAGGCTTTGAAGCCTTCGTTTCTACCCACGGGAAATGAAGCTCTGTGCCAGAAGATGCCAATTCATTTTATGTTAGTCAGATTGATCCCAACCCTTCCACACACGCTTGGAGCTGATCCAGCCACATACCTAAAAGGAATTGTGTGTTTTCTTAAATCCTTATGGTACTGTGTACGTGTCATCTGTTTGGTTTTTTTCCCAATACAACTTTGTGCAGCAATATGTTGATAAAACTGCTCTTGTTTATTTTTGCACTGCTTGTAGCACCAAAAAGTTGTAGAGGTCACATGCCAGAAACAGTAGAAATCACAAAACCTGTCTGTATTCAAGAACTAGAGGGACCTAATTATTTAGCTGGAGAAGAGTTTAACCACGGCTACACCTGCTTCAAACTGTTCTACTGATCTTCAGCCCTTAGACCAAACCCCTTCTGTGTATGTCTCCATTTTGCAAAGTTTGACCATGTCCTGCCTTCACCTCTCAAATTCAAGCATGTTTATGTTGTTCTTGCTGGTCCATCATCGTACATTAGGGGCTCGATTCTATAGCTCTTAGTAATGGAAGTAGTCCGTGCCACTCCAAGAGATTTCCTGTACCAATGAAGATTAATAAGATTTAATGAGACTGACGCAGCACTCTGTGGAACACAACATTCTGATAAATGGTGCTCTCGTAGCAGCTGATGCTAGGCGCATCCTAAAACATTTATACTGATAGGAATTACTCCAGTGACTTCAAATGAGCACTGAATATGGTTTCAGCACAAACATGAGGGGGTTTTGTGGCCTATCTGTATCATGGCTGGACTCGATGATCCAGTGGGTCTCTTCCAACCTGGTTATTCTATGATTCTATGATTCCAAGCAAGGATTTCTTTAACTTCACTTCCCCTCCTGCAACCCGAGGTAGATTTGAAGGATGTGGCACTGGACCTGTACTGTTGCTACAGAGCTCGGCTGCTTTGGTACAGGGCCACACCATCCACAGCTTCACCCTACGGTGCTAATATTTACTTTACAAACACCTGCCATTTCTTTTCATTATTCTCTGCCATTAGAAAGCAGCCTGAGCGTGTGGGCGGCATCAGGACAGCAAACAAAACAACCTCTGATATTAAGGAAGTAAGTAAGATCTGTTTACACCTCAAAACCCAGAAGGCTACTCAAACAAAAATAATGGATTTGGGGTTCATGCTTTCTTAAAATATGCTTTTTCTTCAAAGGCAATCCAATAATTCTCAATATTTATCCTAGCAGTGCTAGGGAAATATTTATTCTAAAAGGCTTTGTAGGAATAATAGCAGATTGGATTTGAGTTGCAGGGAGAGCTACACATTTCCCTCTCCTCTACCCCAGATAGCTCACAGTAAAAGAAAAGATCTTCTCCTTTGTCTGGTATTTAATTAGTATAATTGCAAAACTTTCTGGTGAATTTGGCACAAGTAAAATGAAACTGGCCTGATTGGCATTTAGCAAACTAAATCCTTTCCACATAAGGACATCGACATATTCTTTTAATTCCTTCGGAAGCTATTCTACATAAGAGAGTAAAAAAAAAAAATGTGTATGGTCTTGTGGACCATCAAGCTACATTACTGAGTATTAAAACAAACAAAACCCCAGAGACTAAGCATTCCAGCCTGGAAATTGAGTCAACAATCTAAAAGTGATCACTAATCACTCTTCATCGTACATCTGCAAACAATTTTCAATACACAATTATAGATTCGTCAAATGAGAGGCTAAGTACACATTAAGATGTCAGGCATTAACGATTCCGTTGCTATTAAACAGGGGTAATCCACGGCTAACCCTGCTGTAATTTGAGTGTCAAGGTGATGCAGAAGCTTAGCAAATTTTAACTGCACAAGCACGATGGTAAAATGGGGACTGTTACCCAAAGAAGCCAAAGTCTCGTCTGCAAACACAGAGGCTCCATCAGTTCATGTGAAGTTGGTCAACAAAAACTTGAACAGTACTAGTCAAGTTAGTTCCACAACTATAAACAATTTCTACCATAAATCAACATAAATGAGGTCAGAATCCACTTGCAATGCTAAGACACACATTGAGTTTAAGTCATGTAATAAAAAACTGGACTAATTTGTATTATTTCAACTTTGAGTAACAACTCACTGTAACCAACCACACCTCACATAAATCTGTATCAAGAATGACACAAGATTTGGATGTGAAAGCCCCAAGACCCTCAAGGCATCTTTTTCACTCCTTTATAGTTGTGTCTGGGCAATTATCTCTCTGAAGTTCAGTGCAGAGACCTACTACTCTGACTCAGCAGTGAGCTGTGAGTCATCAGGCTTTGACCTACCCAGAGAGGGTTCTACACGTGGAGCAGCAGCCTCATCTCTTTATTCCTGTGTAACCATTAGTGCAAAACATTTTGAGGTATTTTAGTGAGTGGTAATGTAGAAATACAAAATACTGTTTAAATAAATTACACTTCTCTAGGCTTTGAATTAAGAAGCACAGTCACTCTTAATTGATTAGAACGTGACAGGTTTTACTGACATCCTACACATGCTTGTATCCCTTTATAGGAGACTAATATAGAAATTCTTTAATGTGTGTCCCACGCATTAGAAAAGCTGGATGGTCTATGATCATCAATACACAGATTAAGAAGCACTTTAGAGGCTGGATGAAGCCAGCCCCCTCATTACATGTGGCCCACAGTCACATTGGCGTTATCTATTTGGAGAACGACCAAAATAGGATTAATTTTAATGTTTGCTCCTTCCCCTTAACAAGATTTGAAAAAGACCTTTCTGGACTTTTGGAAGGAAAAGGTTTCCAAACTCCAGTCTAAGCCACAATGGATAAGAGGATGCTGTCATTACAAAGCGATGATATCTCTAGGCATTGCTGCTGTCTGTACAGACTGCAAAAACAGTCCTTTTAAGGGTTTGGTCCTCTTTTTTCCTCCACTGCAGTCTGGTCAAACTGCACAATGACTCCAACAGAACATGACCTGAACCCCAACCTGAACCCAGCAATTATCTAAGAACCTAACGGCTCCTAGGTTGGACAGGTCAAGTAGAAATGCAGGTAGGGCCAGCAGGTAAATAGAAAGCTGAGTAAAAGGACTGGTTTTGTTTTATGCATTCCTTAAGATGACTATTTGACTACTTCTTTTCCTCAACCTAACACTTGGGACTGTGAGATAGAGAGAAAGGGCTGCTGCTTAGACCCTCTGTACAGCATGAAACCCTTAAAGGCTCATTAATCGAAGCCAACCAGGCAGTGTCGTGAAAGGCCACTTCGCTCTACCAGCACTTCAAGGTAGATGTGTCATGGATTTTTAGCACACAATTCAGCCTCCCAAAACGTTTGATTCCTGAACATTCCGGGAGATGTCATGTCCCTTTTCTACCAATCTGCAAATGAATGCCAGAGTCAGAGAGAGATTCTCTGACTTTTATTAGCCAGTTTGTAGCCCCAGTTTAAAATCCTAACCATACTTAGGCTTGCAGAGCATTTGATACACAAAAAATATTTCTCCCATTGACCTGTTTTTGCTGTAGCTGCTCAGCACTTCTGCAAAAACAGGCCTCGGGAGAAACAAGAAACATGAAATTAGTGACCACCCTTGAAAAAGTTTGATTAAAGTCTGTTGCCAAGCAACACAAATTCTGGCAGAGACAGTGATCAAATTCTATTCTCTAGAGAAGCCTTAAATTCCTTTCTTACTATCTTTTCCTCTTCCTGCGATCCCTTCCTTTATCCACTGTGTCCCACAATCTCTGCAATAAAATGAGCACGTGCTAAATCAGTCTATACCCCCACAACCCTTGCAAAAGGAATCATACTTCTGGTATCCCTAAAGTGTCAAGATAACTTTAGGTTCTAAGCATAAGCATGTATGAATTTCTCACTTGCATCTTCCCGACTCCCGGTTTTTAATAAAACAAACAAACAAAAAAACTAAAAAATCCACCAAATGGCACAATTCTTGTACCTACCAAAGTGATTACAAGGTTAGCTCTTTCCTCTCTTCTCCCCACACCTAACTGGCGCTCAGACCTAATTTTCTCCTCCCTTTCTCTGCCTCCACCACCCCACAGCACCTCGTTGAGGCGCAATCTCCTCCGCACCGTCTGCTCCTCTTCCCACCCCCCCAGCACCCAGCACAGCTGCCTTTACCCAGCCAGCCAGTCCCAGTTATAGCAGATACCAAAATCCAGCCCAAAGCACTTGGTTTGATAAAGACATCCGCTTTGTAACTTGTTTCAAGCTTATCAAGGAAATCTGTTTCTCTCAGATGCCGACTCCGTTTTTATCACGCTTATATCTGCAAATATATCCATGTGCGTGATGTGATATGCATCTGTGTTCAAATGTGCATAATATTTGCAACCGTAATAAATGTGAATGTAATTTATACGAAAGAGCAACAGCAGATCAAATCAAGCTAGCTGGGAAGAATGCAGGAGATGAGACATGAGTGCTTCTTTTAAAAGTGGGTTACTGAAGAGCTTCTGGGAGTAGGAGAGGGGTTATGCCCAGGGTAGTGAGTACCTGGACTGGCAGTTGCAGCAGCTAAAAAGAAAGATGAAATGGGCAGGCACTGCACCCTCTAAGGACAGAATGAGGGACCACAGCTGTCGAGCAAAACCCCTGTTCTTTAGCAAAGGTCCTGAAAGAAAGAAATCCCACCAGGAGAAGACTGCAAAGCAGCATTTAAGCTTTAAGCTCCTGGTGGCCACTAGCAGTCAACCTGCTCTCAAGTCAGTGGTCTCTGATACAGCCTTTCCTTGAGCTCTTTCCATTGGGATATTCACACGTTAGTTTAGACAGATTTTGTATAAGTGTCGTCAACAACACAGAATCATAAAATCCCAGAATCATAGAACCACCAGGTTGGAAGAGACCCACCGGATCATCGAGTCCAACCATTCCCACCAATCTCTAAACCATGTCCCTCAGCACCTCATCCACCTGCACTTTAAACACCTCCAGGGAAGGCGAGTCAACCCCCTCCTGGGCAGCCTGTTCCAGTGCCTAATGACCCTTTCTGTGAAGAATTCTTTCCTTATGTCAAGCCTAACCCTCCTCTGGTTCAGAAGCGCTGAGCACCTAAAGATGATGAGAGATCCACACTGTCGTCCACATCATTACTAATCAACTCTATGGGAGGGATCAAGTTAATCAGAAACATCTTTAAAAACCTTTTTTTGCAGCTGATGAAAGAATGAAAATGAAGTCCAAGTCCCAGGTTCAAATGGTGTATAAGTTCCATCCTGCAAATAACAAGCTGAATGTTCTCTTGGGAGCGGTGGGAAATAAAACTGTTGCCCTTCTTCACGACAGCTACGTTAGGTGAGGCACAAGGGAGAGGAGGCCACATAAAACACTTGTAATATTTCAGAATCACCAGAGTCTAACCTGGGAAGGCTTTTACTGGAACGCTTCCAGCTCTGCCCGCTCTTTGTTACAAAGCAGATTTTATTCCACAGCTGAAGACCTTCAAAATAACAAAACCATGCAAAGGCAAAACAGATTGACTTTTTGGCAGGAAGTCAATGTGCAAATACTAATGAAATAATCTTGGTAAGCAGTCAGACTCCTCGAAGGTCAACAGCTACAAAGTGAAGAACTTTAGAGCATTTAAGTTATTAACAATTTTGTCTTCAAGGATTCTGACAGTTTCTGTGCTCTGAGCGAAGGGTTTAAGAAAAAATCAAGATTTGGTGACTGAACAGTCAAGCCCTCTGTATCTTTATCTCCATGGTTCTTCAGACAAAAAGACTGCCTTGTTCCTATGGAAGTTACCAACCTGATTCCTATCTGATTAGTACCAGAACCAAAAGCAATTAGTAGAGTGGATTGCCATCAAAGCTCTTTCTCATCTGCCTCTCCAACAGTGCAGTATGCAACACCCAGTCTCAGTGCTATGTTTCATAGCCAGCATCCTCCCTCTTAGTCTACACACTCCTCCTTTTACCTGTTCCTCTGCTCTTCTTTTATTCCACCACTCACAATTAAATGCACTTTACTAGACTACTCTAGTCCTTTTCCTCTCCTAACTCAGAACTAAGGAATGGGTGCAAGCAGTGACAGAGGATGAGAAGGAGAAGGAAATTATCTTCAGGAAAGAAAGTGGATGTCCTCAAACTGCCTGAGCTTCAAAGTATCTTAGGTGAAAGTCACTTGCTATCCCTGCAGCCCATATTTGGTAGAGTGAAAGTCAGTGGTAAAACCTTCAGCAGTTTTAATGGGCTTAGAAGCAAGACTCCAAGCAGACTTAGCACAGCTTAGGTCTTCCAGCTACTCAGTGAAGTGGCTTCCGTTCGCATTTGTATTACTTTAAATTATGGAGTGATGATAATTTACTATCTTGCACCAAAACGGCATAGAATCAGTCCTACTGACAAATGTAATATCAATGGCATGTTGATAATTAACACAGTGACATATTTTCACACTTAGGGACACCGCTTCTAAGAATTGTACATGAAAACATTTTGTCCCACTCTTGATTGGATTGCTTTTCATTTTCTTATGTTGAGAACTAAAAAAAAAAAATCTCTTTTCTTGATGCTATCTTAGATGTCCCCTTCATTTTGCAGATCTCCACAAGTATAACATTTGCCTTCTGTTAATCACAAGGAAAAAATGTACATGTAGGGTAGGCAATCTTCTTGCCTATGCTCAGAAAACCATACTGGATAGATTTAAACTGGGTTTACTAGGTTCATTTTAGCCTCTTCCAAATGAACAATCTTAATTAACACAAACCAGGTTAAGTTCATCTTATGAGTGCTAATACAGCTTTTTTTGTAGCCCTTTATTGAAACAGATTTCTTTTAAATCACTTTTTATTTAGGGTTTGCTTTCAGGACATGAAATATCCTTAGCCAACAGAAAAATCATAAGCACAAATATAAAATACTAGGAGAGATTACTGAATTTCCACTCCTCACTGCGCCCATTAGACCAGCTCAAGCATGGAAGGGCTGAAGTGTTTCTTTCTGTAAAAACAGTAGGGGTAGATCTCATTTCCTTGTAATGTACTATCCACTTTTTAGCTTCTTTATCCCTAACACAGGTCAACTATGAAAAAAACGCGAACAAAATCCTAACTTTTCCATGGACCATGGAATCAATGGCAACTTAACCTTTCTGATCCAATACTTTGCTAAAGAAAAGAGAAGCTTAAGAGAAACAAGATGGCACCACCTTATTTCTGGCTATATTGATGTGTTTGGGATTGCCAGTCAGATCCCATCAGTTCCAAATCAGGGTAATAAAAAAGCTGAAATGAGAATTCTTATCTGCTAGTTGGATTTCTGCATCTCTCACCACCGATTTCAGACATTCAGAAAAGAACTCCACGCTGGCACAACGCCCTTTTGACTCACATATCAAAGCACTGCCTCTTGAGACAAAGATATGTTCAAGTTGAGAAAGCCTAAAAGTAACATCTATATATCTCATCAATTTAAAGAGTCACCACTGCAGACAGGACAGAGAGCTAAGCTTTGTAGGGAAAGTGATCTCAAGGAAAAGCAGAGGTACCTCAGGTGACAGATGTAAATGGAGGTGGGAAATTCTTACAGATATATAGTTTTAATGTCCAGCATTAAACATTTACATAAAGGGAAGAGCTGCTTACTCTGACACTATCAAAGAGCAAACACAGTGAGTCTGAAGGAAACATGGGCATTGTACTCAATCTGTGAGAAAGTGGCACATCCCTGGACGTTGCTAAATTAGAAATATTTCACCAATGTATTTGTAACTCTACTGCTTATAGCACTCAAACCACAACGATAGTGAAAACCACTCATGAATAGCACAGTATGTTCCAGGCTTCTCGGTCTTACTGCAGTATCATGGTCTGTTTCTCAATATCTTTGCAGTCCTTGGAGAGGTGTAGATGCAGATTTAATGAGCAGCGCATACCATCTGTTAATATTGCCTTTAAGAGCAACTAGGAAAAAAAAGCAGCGATACCAAGAGTGCAAGAGATGGCAGAAGCTTTAAAAAATTGGACCATCAATATTAGGGTTCTGTGCGTATGACTGCTGTAAAAACAACACCACCACCCCCTAAATGAGCAGACTACATGTTTATTCTGCAACTGTTAAAATATTTAAGTCTGTTTTAAACCCTTAGAACCACGTAATAAACATTCAGGTTAACAGAGCTTGTAGGCATATTGCTTCTGATCTAAGGCCAAACTCACCAAGATGATGCATCCCAGGACCTGATCCTGCAATATTCATGCTTTGGGGTAGCTCTTTTCTCTAACCGAATAGATCTTTTGAGTTATGTTGACCTACATCATTACAAGATCTGGCTGCTTGTTTACACGTAAACCTAGCAGGTAACGAGCGCTATCATCCTAATAAAGTAATATTGTCCTTCCTCAGTGGGGTTATAAGTACCTAGTTTGGATGCTGCTGAGTGGACAGTCAAGCCCCTGGTCCCTGAAGTGTCTAGAGAGAGCAAGCCAAGCCTGAGAACACAATATATTTTCTGCATCCAGCTAGGGCGGTTCAACTCAACCCTGTGAAGCCATTCAGTAGACATTCACAAATACAAATCAGGGACACAGAGAAATTACCCAGTGTCTCTCCACTCAACACATGCTTCCCTTGTCTGGGAAGACACTGCTCAGTGCCTACCTGAAGATCAGGGTGCTGTTCTCCACCCTGCTGTGGACCTGTAGTTTGGACCCAGCTCTAAAACCCTCGCAGCAGCAACACACGGTTGCACCTTCAAAGCCTTTCTATGAAGCCACAAACATTAGGTCCTTTATGTTGCAACTCTAATTAGCATCTAGTCCCCACAAATTAGTCTTCTATAGAACATGCTGCCAGGACAGGTCTCGCATTTAGCTGGTATAGGGTATTTCTATCATAAATAAGACAGAGGTCACTTTTCCCTTTTCAGTTTCACTGTAACTGTTTTCATTGATCTGTTCACCTCACTAAGTGTGACTGATGTCTTCATTTAGATGAACTGATTTCCTTTAGGATAAGGACTGTATTTCCTAACAGCTGGCAGGACAATTTCATCTTTTTCGTCCAGACACATACAATTCAGTCATATATTAATATTTTCTTCTTCCTCAAGAGAGCTTTGAGAAATTGCCAACGATCCATTTAAATGCTTTGGGTTTACCTCCACAGTCCCAGTTTTATTTAAACACAATATTAAATCTGGAGGGAAGGAAATAAGTGGAGGACTATAGTTTGCATGAGAAGTTATCTTTGGCCTACTTTATCCTGCGTAGCTTTGTGACAAGAACAGATGTAAAAGCTCTTTGCAGTCCTTAATCAAGACATACTATTCCTGAGATAACCAGAAGGCAAAAGAATAAGCCAAGTCACCAGGGTTCAGAAACAGAGATGGTTGCATGAAATAAAGGGTTTATTTTAATCACTAGAATTCCCTGGCAGAGTTGTAAGTCAATTATGAAGTTAAAGCCACATTACTTTGCTGAATGCTAGTGTAAACATGTAGAAGGCACTTGCAGTAATTTAGTAATCATAAAATTCTATGACATACTGACCTTTTAAATCAAAAATCTATTATTTTAATGGGTTATGACTTTGTACAAATTACAAAAACAGCTTACTCCCAAATAGATTAATGCAAGTGCGGTTAAAATGCAGAATACCTCCTGTGTCTTTTCCACATCTTCTGCAGCGAACGTGAAAGAAAAAAAAAATCTGCTTGTTTTCAGCATGTAACAACAGGAATCAAAAATCCATTCAGAGCAAAACACAACTGGATGACAATTAAAGCCCATTTCCTAGTATGGAGGTCATCAGACTACAGTTTGAACAAGCACCAAACCCCAGTTGCTTAAAGCTAGGCTGCTGTCATTTTTTTATTCAACCAAACCCAATTTCTAATTCTGAACATCACATCGACATTGCGCATGTCTACACCAAAGGGGCTGGGACCAGGTACTCAACTCCTTTCATCAAAGAGAATATTTTTAAAATTCTGAATTCTACAATCTTCTAGACCTCAAACTCCTTTTTTTTTTTAATTACACTTTTAGAAGGGAATATTACACAAAATGACAAACGCCTAGAAGCCAAAGCAGTTCTAATTTGTGGTAAATAGGGCTCAAAACCGCATAGGTGAGGGGCTCCAAAGCCCTCGTGTTCACTGTAAAGCCATCCACTCAGATTAACCCCCTCCCAGAACTCTCCAATCACAATCACAGACTGATTTCCTCCACGTGATATTCCCTCTTCCCTTAACTCTTTTCTCTCTCATGCAGTACTGATGGAGGCCTGTTCATGCACCTTGTTTGCAGGTGCTTGTGCTATAAAATAGTATAAATAAAAACATAGCTTCCATTCAAGAGAAACCAAGATCGCTGTCTTTAAAGAACAATAAATAACAGGATACTGCTAACACTGAACATCAAGAAAGATAGTTAAAACCATTAACAAATCCATATCTCTCAGTAACACAACAATCTATAGGTTCTGTCAGTTTAAAAGATCTAGGAACAGGGGTTTAGTGGATTAGTTACAACAGACCATTAATCTCTGCAGCCTCAATTTTAATCCAGCAATGACCAAAGTGATTGAAAATCATTCTGGCCACATGACTGATAAAGCTCCTAAGCACAGTTCTCTCACATACCTGAATCCTAGCAGCAAAGGTCACAGTATGGTTTTAATGGGACTATTTACCAAGAGGTCTCTGCTTAATACTCAACTAAACTCAACGCCAACATTTCTGGCAGAGCAGTTCCACTGCATATCACCTCCGTGAAATAAGAGCTGATCTGAAGAGTTTATTTTACACTTTATTTCAGTCTCTACTAGCAAAGCTTGCTTTTTTTTTCTCTGTCACAATGCCCAAGCCAAACATGTCTAAAGGAAATACTTCTTTGTTTCTATATAAAATTTTAAAGAAGCATGTAGGAATTGATGACTGTCAAGTCATCAATACGAGGGTTTGTATTATTCATGTATTATGCCACTGCTGCTCCTTGCTTCAGCAAAGCTCTTAAGCACATCCTTCACCTAAGTTGTTTTGCACAATTACATATTAAGACTCAGCTACAACGAAACACACGCGTCTTTTAAGTTCTGCACTTTGCTGAATCTGAGCATTGATGCGTCACAGTAAAATCTAAAGAGGGTGACTAAGTTTTTTAGCTTGCAACTATGAAAACATGCTGCCTGATAAGAATAAGTCCTATTATTTATTACTCTATTTTGCATCCTGCTCCACAGTGACTAAAATACCTGACTCCAGAGCAAAGGCACAATTACAGACTGGCAAAGATGCATTGTTAACAACTTGGAGAGAGTGCCAGGGGGGCTACTGAAATGAAAATTATGCATCTGCAGATAACTTTAAATCCCACTTGAAATTACTAACTGCCACACAGCACCCTCAGGATCATCTGGGCTAACGAGAGGAGACGGTGGAGTCCTTGTAGATTACTTGTTTTCCAGCAGCCAGAAAAACATACTGTAACAATAAGATACTGCTTATAAATATTAATGTGAGTAAATAACTGAAAAAAAAAGGTGAGACCAGGTGAATATACTGGAAAATAGAAAGTGGGAATTGCAGACATCATGGGTGAAATTTCACCCCCCCAATAAAAATAAATTTCCATCTGTGCAGCATTTTATGGTTCAACTCGATGATCCAGTGGGTCTCTTCCAACCTAGTTGTTCTATGATTGTATGATATCCAACGACAGCATCAGCAGATGAAGGAACTCATCAGTCTGTGGAGGGGGCACATTTCAAAGGGAAAATTTAGGGCCAGAACCTCTGGTGCCCTTAACTTTCCATTGTTACCCAGACCCATGCCAATGGGTGAAAAACATGAGGCAAAGTGCTGCACTTTGAGGAAAATATTTGCTCTTCCAGGTCACAATAAAAGGGTAAAGAGGCCAACTGAATGAATGTTCATGATTTAAGCAGAATTTAAATAACACGCGTTTATGGAGGAACCTTGTGTAGGTCTGAATTTTACTCTCAATATCTCAGTAACTCCTGGGAATCAATTTAAGTTAAACTCTAATTGATATAATTCTTAAATATACCTCACGATAACTTCATTGTGAAGGGAAGAACACCTTGTAATGCACAGGCAGGGAGGGCAGGAGAGGTCTAGCCCCTGAGAGGACCCTCTATTTCATGATTAATTAATGGTTGGACTCGATGATCCGGTGGGTCTCTTCCAACCTGGTGATTCTATGATTCTATGATCATTCCCTCCTGAGGGAGCCACAGCAGTTTATACGCTGAGGATAAATCAAGCTGAAGCAAACAGCACAAAGCCAAGGGTCTAGAGGCAAGGGAGCAGAAATGACCACGAACTCGCTGCTCAGCTGGGCTTCAGGTTCTAGGGCTTTAAAACCAGACACGTTATGTTTCTTGGGGTCAGGCTGCCAGGTTTCATTACCCACTGAATCGTTAGTGTGCCCAGCTGCAGCCGTGCCCCCATCAGTCAGAAATTGAAAGGCAGTGACAGCACGTAGCTCACAGAAACCAGGCTCTGGAAGATGCTTCTAGAAGGTGGCAAGGGCAGGCAGGGCCACACGGGCTGTCACCTCGCTGCTGGGCACAGCCTCTCAGTGCCCTGACATGAGGAGGTGGTGCAGGGAGAGCCATAACCTGCCATCCCCTGACATTTGTGAGGAGGGACCGTGGTCAGGCTGGTTTGTTTGTCCAGTGAGCACAGCAGGCTGAGGTGAGGAGCTGAGGGCCCAAACAGGCTGAGGTGAGGAGCTGAGGCGAGGAGCTGAGGGCCCACAGCAGGCTGAGGTGAGGAGCTGAGGCGAGGAGCTGAGGGCCCACAGCGGGCTGAGGTTAAAGGCAGCTCAGAGCTGTGGGGGCACCAGACATGGCCTCTCACAGGTCTCCTCACAGCCTGATCCAAGACTTCTCAGCTGTGTGGGACCAGAGCCGACACACACAAAGCAGCCGGACCCTGAGAGTGAAGGACGGGGCTGCAGAGCCTGTGGGCACCATGGAGTCATTGTGCTCCCCCATCTCAGTGAGGAGATTCACTGCCATGCGTGTGGGAGTAATCCCAGTGTGCAGAGCAGAAATGAGAGTGACAATGGGCTGTACTTCAACTGCTGATGAGTGACCTTAGACTTAGATTGGATCTTAGGAAGAAATGTTTTGCTGTGAGGGTGGGGAGGCCCTGGCCCAGGTTGCCCAGAGCAGGGGCGGCTGCCCCATCCCTGGAGGGGTTCAAGGCCAGGGTGCATGGAGCTTGGAGCCCCTGAACCATGGGAGGTGTCCCTGCCCGTGGCACTGGATAGACAGGCATCAGGTACTCCTTTCATCAAAAGCAATGTTTTTTTACAAGAATATATTTTAAATTCTTCCAGAACTCAAAATCAAATTCTTCCTCTTTTTTATCACACTTCTAGAAGGGAGGATTTCACAAAATTACAGACACCTGAAAGCCAAAACACTTTGCACAGGAGTGTTAAATAGGACCAAATGAGAACAGCTTTGCTTCAGTATTTCAGTCAAAAAGGAAGAGAAAGAAAGATGAATTTCAGTGGCAGAGTTTGGAACGGTTTTCAGGGAGCATGTGGTGTTGGCTATGCTTTCACAGATGGAGAAACTCAGGTAAAGTCTCTTAAGTTTTCTATGCCAATACAGAATGGTTTGGGTTGGAAGGGACCTTAAAGCTTATTCTGTTCCAACCTGCTGCAGGGACATCTTCCATGGGATCAGGTTGCTCCAAGCCCCATCCAGCCTGGCCTTGAACACCTTGAGGGATGGAGCATCCATGGCAGATTTCAGTATCTTGTTAAAAAGTACATTCTAATTAGTTATTTTAGAATTACAGCTGCTGTGGTATTTTTTTCTGACAATATTGTTACAAATGATAAAACTATGAAGCATTTAGGTTTCATATTGATATTACTACAGAAACACAAGTGTTACAGATCCATGAATCTAAACCAGAAATATTTTCATTTGGAAAAACCACATCAAACGATGAAAGCATTTCTTTTCTTTACCTCTGACCATTGCTTTCAGTATGCTATGTATGTGGAAACGATCACCTTCATTTTTCAAGATGAAAAAAAGAAAATCAGATATTTTAGGGCTGTAATTCTGGACAGGCTGTACCTGGCACTCAACAGGAGCAGCGAAACCTGCCACCAGAAACTTTTCTCATTGTTAGGATTTAGGTTTTTGCAATTTGTAAGGCCTAAATCTCATTAACGCTGAAGCCGTTTATAACATCCTTGGGGTTCCAAGTTCTTTCAAGGTGGATGTAAATATAGGTTTCCTTACGTCTTCTTAACAAACTGCCAACTGGTAGGCATCGCAGGAAAAAAGTTTCCCATATTGACAAGTAAAAATTTACACTTATGGGGTCCTACATGCCTATGAGGCACCCAATCTTTGTCTACATCACCAGAAAGGCTACTACGCTGCACAGAATATAGGTCTAAAACGTTGCAGTCCTTTATTCTTATGACAATAATAACGTGCCATTTTATCTTCAAGAAATTCCACTGAAAGGCCCTTGGCGGTTTTTTTACCCATCAATGGTTAAACTGGGAATAAACTATTTTACCGCTCTGAATTCAACGGTAAACAGGTTGGGCTGTAACTTCTCCTAAATGCTAGATTATTATCCTTTTTGGGTATTTATTTCCTATTTGTATACCATTAATATTTTGATTTATCCATCATAATGGATTCTTTTTTACTGATATTCTCTACTATATGGACAGGTCCTTTTCCATTTGCTGATAGCATTATAAAGAAAACACAGTCACACTATACAGTGCTGTCCCTAAACAAGTCACTTAAAATTTCACTCCTATTTTCTGTTCCTTCCAACATGAAGTTAAGGTAAAAACAACATAGGAACAACTTAACACATATCACAGTATGTCAGTCTTGTCCATAACTAACTGTCATCTAGTTTTGTCTGCAGCTTGAGCTGGTAATGAGATAATGATAAGAGTTTTATATAGTCTTCCATTAACAGCCCAGATGGGCCAATCATCCTCTTCAGTCTTTGCAGTGTTAAGTTGAACCATAAACAATCAGTAACGACAAAAAAGCTGCTCCCTTTTCAGCTAAATCACAACCTTTTAACCAAGTAAGAAAGCAATACTTGGGCCAACAGCAACAAGTAAGCAAAGGAGCTTTTTGGAGTGAATGGAATTCCTTGTTCATTGGCACACAAGGACTACTCAGCATGCAAATGGAAAGCTATTTCAATCCTTGCTGAATTTAAAATCTAGCTGGTTTAACTTAAAAATTGAAAACCTTTCCAAGATAAAGGGCAAAACTTCCTTAAAACCTCAGTGGTATCTTCAAGAATGCCCTTAATTTGAGAGTAGTCATTTGAGTTGGGGTTTTATTCCTTTTTTGAATAATTTTGTCTTGGAGGCTTGGTACCTAGTTCAATTGCGTTAACAGTGAGGCAACACATCAAGATGAAGAGGCCCTCTGAAAACTGGGCACCTTCCTCAGCGAGATCTGGAAAAGAACAGTTTGTTGGATGGAAAACAGCTCAGCATAATATGTGCAAAACTATTCCTAAGCAATCTCTTCTACTACTTTTACATAAGCCAAAAATGTGTGTGTTGTTTTTTGCACTTTAGTGCCTCTCTGGTCACGCTCTAGCTGTAAAGCTGACAATAAAAATAGAACGGTGAAAAATACACGACATGGGGGGGGAAAAAAAAAAAGTAAAGCAGACATTTATAGGAGACTACAAGGCTATTTCCATAGAACTTTAAAGCAGAAACATCTTCACACCTTTGAAAAAGGCAGCAACATCTCTGAAGTGAGAAAGCATTCATGCACTAAGGAACTGGGAGTCTTTGGATCCAACATATGGCCTCCATCCTGTGTTTGAGTGTGAGCAGGAGGATTGACTCCAGTGGATTTTTAGTAACGTCAACAAACTCCCTGCAGGCACAAAGGTTTGCCCACACACACGAAGCTGTGGAGATCGGTCAAAGCAGGAAAGAACACCCTAATGGACTGGATGCCAAAAGCTCTGAGTTACCAGATGCACCAGGCTGCATGTTTTACCTTCCTACGTGCCTAGTGATTACTTTCTCTCATCAATATATATGCATATTTAATGTGTATATGTATATATACATACATAAAATCTGTGTTATGAATAATTCCTTCCCCTAGGATATCACATTTCTTACTAAAAAGTGCCAGAAAAAGCTATTTCTGTGACACTGGGAATGATTAACTAGATTTCAAAGTTTTTGTGCAAACGTAACAATGAACCATTCACTGTTCATTATTAATGGACATTACAGCCTGGATATTCTTCTCTTCTACACAACTGCTTTAGCTTCAATTACCTTAGGTTGTACAATGCTAACAGAAGAAGAGTTATCAGACCTTATAGACCATCGTTTAACAGATAATTCAAGCCCTGGCACAATTTAGAGCTCCTGTAGGACAGCTCTCCGTTATGCCAAATAATAAGAGCTCAGAGACTGCAGAAGCAGAAAGACAGAAAATGAAGTATAACCATGCTCCAAATACAGCCCTAGCCCTCAATGTCAGGAGATGCTACATCAGATGCTCAATATACAGTGGAATTCCTTGACGCAAAGGGTTTGGGGTTTGGGTTTTTTTTACGATACATCATTCACGACCTCTGTGTGCTACCGAAGAGCCCAGAGAAGTTACATCATAGGAGAGATCTGCCCCTACATGACTTGAGGAAAAGTGCAAAGGATGAAGATGCTTCCAAATAATGAAAGAGCTGTAGGACGTGCATTAATTTCATCCACATTAGCTCCCACAAGCTAAAATACTAAGAGTTAATATATCAGTTTGTAGGAAGCCACAAGGATGATGAACAGGCAGGTTCTATAAATCATTTTGTTGATGGATTAACAGAAAATGTACATAGAAACCTTCTTAATCAATGCCCATGACAGTAGCATTTCCTTATTTAAATGAAATATACTGCAAGGGTTTGCAAACAGCATCCTGATTTTTTTTTTTCCTTGAAATTGACTGTTAACAAACAGAATCACAAAAGATTGCTCCTGGTTCATACAAATGACTCTGCAAGCAAGGCTGGCAGCCATTACAGGATCAACAACTCCCCACCTGAGCATCCCACCCACTGGTGGTCATTAATCTTTGGTGGCATTCTTAACGCAGGATGGAAATTTAGGATATCACACCAATAACTCTTTTTCTATACGAGCAGTATAATCCCTGTGCCACGACTGTCTGCACCTTCAAAGGAACGATAACCAGAGAGGTCTTATTCCAGCATTCTGACTAGAGGACATCTTCAGTTCCACTACCCTCTGTTCCTTCTACGCTGTAGTATCATTATGAGAAACAAAACCTCAAAACTCATCATACGAATCAGGCCTGTTTTCCCTCAGAAACAACTCAAAGGAATAAATATGCATCGTGACTTAGACAGAAAGTGAAGGCTT
The DNA here is from genome assembly GCA_013389865.1 of Piaya cayana. Classification (NCBI taxonomy): domain Eukaryota; kingdom Metazoa; phylum Chordata; class Aves; order Cuculiformes; family Coccyzidae; genus Piaya; species Piaya cayana. The sequence continues at coordinate 157,805 of WAAB01006921.1, forward strand.
TCATTTATTTCTAAAGAATAGAAATTGTTTTCGTGGTCCTTCAGTCTGTCATTACTTCTCATTTGCATCCTCACAAAGAAACAAGATTCTACTTTCAAACAGGCAATTTCAAGTAGCAAAAGCCTTAATTCAGTATGCCAAGAAAACAAAAATATTCCATTTACAAAGTTCACAGATAAATCAGTTCTCAAACACAAGGCCCAGTAATTAAAAAAAAAAAAAAAATCCTAAATCTCAATCTCATTCTAAGCGATTCATCGTGCACACAGATAACTGACTGACAGAAAATGTTAGGTATAAAATATTTAGAAATTGTATATGCCTCTTTTTAATAGATTAAATTGATTTCTACATACTAGATCTCACAGAAAACGCACATGAGAAACCAGGAAAGGCAACTGTATAACTTCATTATTTAAGAAGCAGAGCATAAATGCTACATACAGCATAATTTATACTTCAAAGTCATGTAAATACGCAGCAAAAGACAATGTGACATAACATTGAACCTATGTTTAATAAATAAGGTTACTCATGACGATAAACTCACTTAATAGTCTGTTTAATTCCATGACTGACATCATCACTTTGAACAGCAGCCCTTAATAGCCCTAATCCCAACAACCACTGGAATTAGTAGCAGGGCCATCAGGGTTTAAGTAGATGCTGAATCAAGTGCTTGCTAATGTTCAGGAAAGATCCATGCACAGAAGACCAGTCTCATGCCTTCACTGCTGAAACAACTGATTTCATAAGAAAGAAAATAAAAGAAAACCACAAAAAAACCCGACAAATCCATTCCTTATTTCTCATCCCTGTAATTTGCAGCAGGGTGCTCAACTGGTGTGTTTTTTTAGGCAACATGTTGAAGGAGTGACCAGTGCTGAAGTGCTAAAAATACAGTTTCTGGAAGCCAGTGTGGAGGCAAACCTTAACAGGCTTCATTATGCCTTCTCTTGCACTGCTATCCAGACATCCCAGCTAGATAATATGCTACAAAGCGTGGCGTAAAAGGATCATAGAGGAAAGATTCATAGCATTAGTGCCTGTCAGATATCTACAGATCTTAATCCTTTTTACCAAGATGACAAATACTAAGGATTCCTGAAAAAAAAAAAAATCCCTAGGAAGGTTAAAAAAAAAAAAAGCTGAATGCATGCACATCTTTTATGTGGTTAAAATGAATTATTTGAAACCACAGCTTTAACCAGGCAGCAAAAGCATCCCACCGTTTCCTTTTCCACTTCATTCCCANCAAATAATACAAAAAAAAAAAAAAAAAAAAAAAAGAAAAAAAAGAGACCAGAGATGGGTATCAGCCTGTTCTTAGTGCTAGAGGGAGATGGAGAGCGATGGGAGCCCCTGCAGGACTGATCCCACCATCAGTTTCAGAAGGCTGGATTCCCACGTCTGAAGATGAGGAAAGGAGGGGGGGAGAGATGAGGAAGCACTGGCAGCTGAATGTGTGACAGAAGGACTTGCACAGACTGGGACAGCTTCTTTCTGTCTCAGGATATTACTGTCAGAGCGGCCAAGGATGCAATGAGCTTCATTTTTTCCATTCTCGCTGTGGCACTGTAAGAAGTGCCTAATTTGAAGGGAACTGGACAGGTGGCACATCACGCTGAGCTAAATAGATAAGTGTGAGATTTAAATGACAAGAGGCAGCAGGTTCTGCTCTTTTAGGGAGGGAGAGTGGATTATTCGGATGGTACCAATGGGCATAAGTGGAAGGTCAGCCCGGGGTGCTGCCAGCGTCGCCCGGTAGCAGATGGAGCCAATCTGTAGGGATAAAAGAAAGGCTAAGGGGCACATGGGCCAGCAGCAACACTGTTCGCTCGGGAATAAACAAGTTTGGGGGCTGGTGTCGATAATAGAAATGGATGTTGATGTTGCCACCCCCAGTGGTAGCGTGTTGGCAGCATGAGGGCTGTAAGGGTGGCTCAGGCAGGAGACGCTGCAGCAGGCGCAGTCGGGGAGATGCTGCAGGGGCTGCTGGCCCAGGCCAAGCCCTGCAACGCTCCCAAGGGAGCTTTGGAGCTCCCTCTCCCTAAGCTGGATGCGGAGATGCCCACCAGGTCCCTCCACCTCCTTCCCCCCCCCCGCAGTGTCTCGCCTGCGTTCACGCATTCCCATTTCCAGACTTGTGCAATGACGGGAGGGCAGGAGGAGCCCGCAGAGAAGTGGAGCAGCAGGAGACGCAGGCAGCCTGGATCCCCACGGGGCTCCCTGAAGTGTCCCAAACTAGCAAACTGGCCACCTCCCCGTTCCTGCCTCCTGCAACATAATTATTCCAGCATGACTGAGGTGACAAATTAACAAGGCAGCCAGAGCTTTTGCAGTAGAAGGGAGTGTTTTCCCCAAGAATAAATTGTTCCAATCCCTTATGCTAGACACCCGGCCGTGCCTATTCATTAATTGGACAAGCTCTGGTGACAACTGAAATTACCAGACTTCTACATGCTGGAGGGGAGAGAGATCTTTGCAAGCTTAAACCGAGAAGGCTAAAGCTGGATTCCCAGCCACCAGGGAGTTCTTTGCATGGGATTATTTTTTTTTTTAATATTCATTTTCAGAGCACAGCCACAATAAAGCTCCCTTTAAAAGCAGAGGCACGTTCTTTAGCATCTTTCCTCTCTTTGCAGACCCTGAACTGTGGCACCAGAACACAACCGCTCTGCCAGCGAGACGCAAACCTTTTTAAGATCCGCAGCCCAGCCGAGTTTCAGAACTTCAGGAGCTGTGAAAAATTCTGGGATTGCCGCAATGGTGCAGTTAACACAAGCAGGTACATTAGGAATTATCAGCATCTGCTTCATTAGTAACTGTGCTTATTCACTGCAACCACAGTCTATTTAGACACAGGTATTTGGATTAAAGGGGGTGTGGGGGGGATTGATGGCTGCTGATTTCTGTCAGGACCCACTCACAAGGCATCGTTGGTGTATTTTCCAAGCACCGCTTAGCCCAGGGTTTAGCTGTACCCCCCCCAGCCTTGCTCAGGGGGATCCTGGGAGCCCTGTGCCCCCCCCGCCCCGTCCCCATTTCTGCGCTAGCTGCGTACCTGAAATGCAGACGATGAAATTCGCTTGCAGAAGAAAAAGCACCTCCCAAACAATTTCCATCCTCCGATTCTCATGCCAAGTGCATCCCTCGGCGGAAAAAAAAAAAAAAAACAAAACCAAAAAAACCCCACAAAGATCAATAGCGCAGTTTGAACGCTCCCAGCGAATCCCTTTTCGGACTTGCAGCCTGTATCCCCCAGATGTGCTGACAACACATGTCCGAGCTGCCTCTCTCTCTCCGCACGGCTCGAGCGAGATCCCTTCCCTTCCTTCGCCCTCCAAAAAAAGCCACCGCCGNGCTCCGTGCCCTGCGCCGCCGCCGCCGAGCCCCGGCGCTTGCCGCCCGCCGACTGCAGGGGTCGGGCTTGCCCCGCGCACCGCACAGCCCCTGCCCGGCCGGGACGGCCCCGAGCCCCCAGGCTCCAGCCGGGGAACCCCGGCAGCTCGGGGATGGACCCCGGGGGCGCTGCTCCCCCACCCTCCGGGGATGGATCCCAGGGGAGATGCTCCCCGCCCGGGGCTGGACCCCATGGGCGCTGCTGCCCCGCCCCGGGCTGGATCCCAGGAGCGATGCTCTCCACCCCGGGGCTGGATCCCATAGGCGCTGCTCCCCCATAGGGGCTGGATCCCATGGGCACTGCTCCCTCCCCACCCCGGGGCTGGATCCTATGGGCGCTGCTCCCCTCCTCGGGGCTGGACCCCATGGGAGCTGCTCCCTACCCGGAGATGGACCCCATGGACACTGCTGCCCCATCGGGGCTGGATCCCATGGGCGCTGCTCCCCCACCACCCCGGGGCTGCATCTCATGGGCGCTGCTCCCGCCCTGGGCTGGATCCCATGGGTGCTGCTCCCCCACCGNGGTGGAAAAAAAAAAAAAAAAACAAAACCAAAAAACCCCCACAAAGATCAATAGCGCAGTTTGAACGCTCCCAGCGAATCCCTTTTCGGACTTGCAGCCTGTATCCCCCAGATGTGCTGACAACACATGTCCGAGCTGCCTCTCTCTCTCCGCACGGCTCGAGCGAGATCCCTTCCCTTCCTTCGCCCTCCAAAAAAAGCCACCGCCGAGAAGCCGCTTTGGCCAGCGCCGGGCTCTTCTTCCTCCACGCAAAAAATCCACCAGGTTCCCCAACACGACATAGACAAGCGAAGGGGTTCGGATCCAGATCCCGGAGGGTCTCTCTAGTCCAACTCCGCGGGGCTCAGCATCGCCGGGGGAGGGAGGCGGAGAGGTGATGTTGGGGGGGTGGGTTGGGTGGGTGGATGATCCTCCCCGGCTGCTGCACAAAACGAGCAGAAAGAGATTAATCCCCCCCGCCGCAGCGCATCCTCCGCGCGCTCCCGCAGCCCCGGGGCAGCCGGCTCCGTGCCCTGCGCCGCCGCCGCCGCCGCCGAGCCCCGGCGCTTGCCGCCCGCCGACTGCAGGGGTCGGGCTTGCCCCGCGCACCGCACAGCCCCTGCCCGGCCGGGACGGCCCCGAGCCCCCAGGCTCCAGCCGGGGAACCCCGGCAGCTCGGGGATGGACCCCGGGGGCGCTGCTCCCCCACCCTCCGGGGATGGATCCCAGGGGAGATGCTCCCCGCCCGGGGCTGGACCCCATGGGCGCTGCTGCCCCGCCCCGGGCTGGATCCCAGGAGCGATGCTCTCCACCCCGGGGCTGGATCCCATAGGCGATGCTCCCCCATAGGGGCTGGATCCCATGGGCACTGCTCCCTCCCCACCCCGGGGCTGGATCCTATGGGCGCTGCTCCCCTCCTCGGGGCTGGACCCCATGGGAGCTGCTCCCTACCCGGAGATGGACCCCATGGACACTGCTGCCCCATCGGGGCTGGATCCCATGGGCGCTGCTCCCCCACCACCCCGGGGCTGCATCTCATGGGCGCTGCTCCCGCCCTGGGCTGGATCCCATGGGTGCTGCTCCCCCACCGGGGATGGACCCCAGGGGTGATGCTCGCCCCCACCCCGGGGCTGGATCCCATGGGCGTTGCTCCCCCGCCTCACCGGGGCTGAACCCCATGGGAGCTGCTCCCCCTCCTCGGGTCTGGATCCCATGGGCGCTGCGCCCGCCCTGGGCTGGATCCCAGGGGTGATGCTCCCCACCACCCCAGGGCTGGACCCCATGGGCGCTGCTCCCCCCTCCCCGGGGCTGGGAATGCCTATATTTAAAAAAAAAAAACAAAACAAAAANCAGTGTCAGCTTGGGGCAATCTCTTACTTACCCCCAGATCCTGCTGCTTTTTATTTTTTCCAGCTCATGGGCTCAGCCCCTCCTGCCCCGCAGCCCCGAACGCTCAGCGGGGTCTCTCTCCGCAGCCCCCCCCTCCCCCGCGGCCTCCCCCTCAGCTGCAGGGAGACACCATCACGCTCGTCGGGTTCCCCCCCCCCAAAGCCCTTGCTCCCCAGCTCTCCCCCCCCAGGCTACGTGTCCATGTCCGCGGGCCGAGCCGCTGCCGCGCTGCGCTCGGCGGGTGCGCGCACGGGGCCGCGCGGAGGCGGTGCCTGCGCGGGGGGCTCTGCGGCTCGGCCGCTGGGACCCCGGGGAGTGTGTGTGGGGGGGGAGCCCGGACCCTCCCTCCCTGCTCAGCCGCATCCCAGAGGCCGCCGCTCGCTCGCGGGGTGCAGTTTCAACACTTTTTCTCTCCCCCCCCCCCCCCCCCCCGCCGAGGGGAGAGGTTTGGGGTTCCCTTCAGCGCTGGGGGGTTGCCTCAGCTCGGTCTGATAGGAAAAAAAAAAAAAAGGGAGAAGAAGAAAGGGGGCTTTGGGCTTGCAAAAGCAAATCCCGGCTCGGGGCAGGGGAGAAGAGGTGATGCTGCAACTGTTTGGGCTGCGGCTGCCTTCATTGATCACCGAGGCAGAGGGAAGGGGAGGGAGAGAGAGAGACTTGGGGGGTTCAAACTGATTCCCCGGCTCTTGGCAGCTACGAGGAGGTGCGGAGGTCAATCTACAAATATTCCAGCAGGGAAGGCGTGCATAGATTGAGCAGAGCTTGCTTTATAGCAGCTCTCCAGCCCAGGACATACCTGTGAAATGCACCTTTGTCTGCATTCTAGCAAAATGAGGATGCCCGGCATCCCTGAATGGGGAAGGAAAGGAGCTTTAGGAAAGGAATCCGCAAGCTACATCATTATTTTAATCAGCTCTGAGAAATGTGTAGGAGTCACCGGTTTCAAGTTATCCTGGCGGTATTTAATAGTGGTAGATGGGTTTTCTTGAGTGCTTCAAAGCAGCTGGATGGGACAAAAGCATCGCAGTTTGAAAGGAAAAAATTGGACTGCAGGCACTCAGTAGTCAGTGTGATCCTCACACTCGTTTTGCTAGTTCTCAGGGTGGTACAAGCGCTCTTTGTGCTGCAGCAGGCTCTGCTGATGTTTACTCCATCTCTTCTCGTGGGTTATGAAGAGACCGAGGATTTCAACAAACTAATTGCCATCGTCTGCTGAGCGAGAACAACGAGGCTGGATGGAAGGGGCAGTCATTGACTGCTTTAGGGACAAAGTACTTAACTAATTCCCATATTTTTTGGATGGATTTTCATTTAACAGGGGGGCTGTGCAGCAAGAAGGAATTTTTTTCCTTGATAGGATTGCAGAATGCTGAGTGTCATTAGAATACGTGAGCTCAGGCAATTGAGAACTATCCCTCTGGGGCAAAATGAAATAAACGCATAGGATTTTGAGGCACTGAGGCAGCCTGTGGATGAGCAGGTAATTATCAGGTGTGCCGCTCTACAGATGTGCCTTTGGGCACCAAATGAGTTGTCCAGAAGCACCAGACTGGTATAGATTTTGAAAGAGGTTGAGATAGGATTTGCATATGGTTCTTGAAAAGTTAATGGAGTAAAGACCGCAAGGAGTCCTTTAGGATCATGTTATCAAATGAAGGCTCAAATCAGCAAAAGAAACAATTACTGAACTGGAAACTTTGTTGAGTGTTCTGTGTTTTCAGAGTAGAATAGTGTATGTAATTTTCTTTGTGTCTTTTTTTACATCCAGGCTAATGTCTCCTGCTCTAGTGCTACAAAATGCATGAGCAGCATCCTCTTCCTGCCATCTAGGTGTGTTTAGGCACACATTAAGAAACGCTCAGTAAATGTTTCCATTCATGTTTACTAAACTTCTCCTACTCAAATAGATGAACATTCTCCATAAATTTGACTGGAGATTCTCTTTTGGGCTTTCCCAACGTATTTCTTACAATAGCATCCCAATCCAGAGCATATTCATCCAACAAGAAGACCCTTATCTTTTACGCTTATATTTACACAGACATCCTTGTCCCTAAACTACTCCCCTTGGGAGTTTGGCATTGCATGTGGAAAAATTAATGTGTCAAGCAAGTGAGAGGATGTGTGGTAAAAGGGTGTGTTGTCCATTAAGTCGGCAAAGAATTGGTTTGGCAGCAAGAGAAGATGCCAAATCCTAAGCGGCAACCTCATGTTGAATTCCTGTTGGTATCAGTGGAACTTCAGTTTGAGTTTAATGGCAGGAAAAAGTTAGGTAGTTGATGTTGGCTCCTCGTAGATAACCAGGCCTCCTAAATATATTAAATCGCGTGTATATTTTTAGTGTGGTATGCTTATCGCCCTCATGCAAACCTGCTTATTTCAGTGGCCTGTGGCACATAAGTAGTTTGTGACTCAGGCCAAAAATTCCATGAGGGATCAATGGCAAAATGAGTTTTCTTCACCTGGAAAATACAGTAGTGAGCTCAGAAAACATGTATTTTTTAAAAATTTGAGATAAATAATAATGAGTTCACTCTGCTGTCATTGACTTGCTGTAATGTTATTTGACTGGGAGCGACCTTAAAGCTCAGTTTGGAAATCGTATGGACGTATTGGCTGCTCCAGAGGGACGCGCTGGTCAATAAAGTTGAATGGATGTTGACATGGACCTATTCCAAAGCCCACCAAAATCAATCGGGATATTTCTGTAGACTTCGATGACTTTTGGATCAGGCTTTCACTGTAGAATTTGGCACATTATATTTGATCCCAAAGTAGGTGGTTTAATATAGCAGAGTGTACTGGGGGAACGCAAGGCTCCTGCATACATTGGTGGGGTTTTAAGTTCAAAACAGATGAAAATGGTTTCTGCAACATCTTTTTTTTTTTTGTTTACATTTCCATTCAAACTCCTTCTGTAAGTCACTAAAATGAAGGGGGTTGATATTTGCTGCATTTATTTGGGTTCCATTCATATTTATACATTTGGCTAAAGTTCTTGAACATAATCTTGCCAGCCTTTAAGCTGTACTGAAGTCATTGGACTACTCATGTGCCTAGAGGTGAAAATGATTGCAGAGTGGGTTTATAGAATCATAGAATAACCAGGTTGGAAGAGACCCACTGGATCATCGAGTCCAACCGTTCCTATCAAACACTAAACCATGTCCCTCAGTACCTCATCCACCCATGCTTTAAACACCTCCAGGATGGTTTAGATGGGGCTCTGAAGCATATTTGTGGATTTTAATAATTGTGAGGATTCTACTGTCTTGAAGCTGTGGCTGGGATTTCTGTCAGGGCTTAAGAGTACCAAATGTATTAATTACAAACTGGACACTTCGTTTCTTCAGGCCAGATTTATAGCGAAAGACTTTTTAGTTTTGATATGCAAACAGAGTTCAAAAAGCACTTTAAAAATCCACATCCTTTTAAGTTTGTTATACAAACACAATACATTCCAATTCAGGTTCGGACTTTCTCAGAGGAGCCAGCATTTTGACTCACAATTAGCCTGGATCAGAAGAGATCGGTTGCAGGAACTGTTTTGAAATGGGCAGCTTCTGAGCAAACTGGGTTGAGCTCCGGCTTACCCTGTGTCGATGGGAGAGATGGAAGCGGTGTTGTTCATCGCTACTGCACTGCTGAAGGTTCCCCTGACTGGGTGCAGCAGCTTGTGTGCTCTCCCTAGCTCATCTCTGTCACAGTCAGTCAGATCAGCACAGCCCCAATATTGAAGTGTCTGAAGCGTCTGGCGTGATTCCAGCAATTAAGCTGGCAGAGCTGGAACAGTTCCCATTCTTGCTTGTTTTCCCCTGTCCCAGGGGCTTCTGGCCCCATGGTAGGGATGATGGAAGAACTCATGAGTCAGCTGCTGAATTGCCACTGGGAGCAGCCCAGGATGTGAGCATGAACCAAAATCAATGCTAAATCAAAACCAAAAGGGCCAATTCTGCAGTTCACTCAGATGGAAGAAAGCTTGAGGGTCTCCAAATCCAGATGGGGATTTGAAGATCATCCAACACCACCAGCCTGTTGGCGTCCAGCTCAGAGAACGTAATCGATCTCTTTAACAGAACTGGACTGTAACCACTATTGAAATAAAAGTGGTTGCTTGAAATAAATTATCACAGTCATAGCATTGAGACTTGGTGTTGTAAATCACAGTAATATGACACTGTCCCTCCTTGTCTCAAGTTTACTCTATATTCACACGTATTCCAGGTAGAACACACAATAGTTATTTCTTTATTGCAACTAACAGAATTATTTGTACAAGAAATAAAAGGACTTTTGTGTTTGGACTGCGCATTTGAATGTCTTTCCACTCAAGTTCCAGGTAACTTCAAACAAACCAGGACAATATAATAATATATAGCAAAAAACTACCGAAAAATTCTATGCATTCCATGCAAACATTTTAAGCTATGATCAAGAATTACATATATATTTATTTTAAAACAAGAAGTAAACCCAATGTCTGCTCAAACCTTTGGTATTTATTTCCTATATGAAGAATTCTAATCCTAGGGAATAAGTATGAGAGTATGGGAGTAGGAAAGAATTTATAGTCTTGATTGTGCTAACATTGATGATGTGGTCTTGACAAGCTGTCTGTATCACATTAAGTAGCATTTATAAAACAGGCTATAATTCAGCAAGGAATTCCAAGTTAATAGTTTACAGTTAGAAAGTAACTTGTAGTCACGGGGTCTCATTTTCAGCTTTTAGGTAGCCTCACTCAGATTACAAAGATGCTTAAGTACCTTCTTGGTTCAGAGGTTAGGGAAATCAATCTTGGAAAGCCACTAGCAACAGGTGAGCTGCTGAGAATGTAACTATAAATACTGAGCGATAATGTTGCCGTTTGAATTCTAGTGCTCCTGTTCATATATTGTTACTGCCGTGCTTTCTTGTGTTTTCTGAGAATATCTTCAGTGCTCATAAATAGTGCTGACCTCACTAAGGAAACTGATAAAAAATTTAACGTGTCATTGTAAAAACACAGCCTCTAAGAATCCATCAGTGCAACGGACATTAAGGTAATTCTTTTCTTGTATTGATGGGCTTTATCAAAACTGAGGGGGACTTTGCATTTTACTGGTAGAGATAATGACGCAATTTCTTTTAAGTTAAAAACACCCCCAACAAAGGAACAAGGAAAATGACTGGCAGTTAACTTCTAAGTCAATCAATGTGTTTTTGCTGTGAGTCAGTCTGTTCATTATCATAAATACATTATTTTCAGTCCAAATCCATTTTTCATGTCTGAACTCCAGCAGACACTGTTAAGACATAAAGTATTTGTGAAGTAACATTCTTCTAATTCAAAAAGACATATGTAAACTGCAGCGAGTTAGCTTTTCTGGGAGCGAGAACTTAGTCAGAAAAGTGTTTAAAACGTCTTGCTATCTTGTAGTTCCTCAATAAACCTCGATAGGTTCTTTGAGAGTCTTGGCAGCTCCATGCCTACAGAATTGGGTTTTTCTGAGTAGGCACGTAGAGTGGGAAAATAGATTTATCTACACACTTGGCCTAGCACTGGGTGGGTTTAGCACACTGCTTGCAATTCAACCTTGCCCCTGGATTCATGCAAGACCTTCCTGCAAAGGTCCAAGGCAACTTTGCATGGTAAAAAGGAGATAAAGTTGCTGTCACGTCCCTCAGCATGTCACTCTGTGTTTCTGACTATTTCTAAAGCCACCTGCAGTAGCTACAAAGCAGGAAAGAAAACTTCCAGTTTTCTAGTTTTCTGCCTCCATCCTTCCTTCTTGCAAGTTTGAATTAATTAAGAGATCAAAAGCAATACATATTTTTTTGATATTGAGGAATCTTTGTCATCTTAATCTTAAAAGAAAAGAACACACATCTTGAAAATTATTCTGATACGGATCTTACTGGCTCCTCATTACAGATTTTGACAGCTACTTGTCACCTGGTGCCTGTTTAATATAATTCTTTATGCCACATGGAGGAATGGTGATTGCACTCTCAGATTAATATTATGAAAGTGTGAGCCAAGGCAGCTACGCTGTAAATTTTCAGGCTATGCTGCTCTCAGAGTGGATTGAGTTGGGAACTCTTGTTCCTGTTAGGATGTAATAGGTATCGGCCTTGCAGAACGCTTTTCCCGTTGTGCTAGGTTTAACCACCAGGGCATTCATAGAATCATAGAATAACCAGGTTGGAAGAGACCCAGCGGATCATCAAGTCCAACCATTCCTATCCTCTTTGGGTAGGAAAGAGATAAACTCTAAACCTTTGCGAGTTCGTGTATGACTGCCCAGTGAGGAGTGCAGGAACTCATTAGAAGGTCTTCTCACCTGAGCTCTGTGCTTGAACATAAAGGATGGATGGCTAGGAAGAAAGTCATGTTCGCTGCCTCTGTGTATGTGTGTGGAGAGGGTTAGGTTGGACATAAGGAAAAAGTTCTTCCCCAAGAGGGTGGCGGAGCACTGGCACAGCTCCCCAGGGAAGCAGACATGGCACCAAGCCTGAAAATATTCCATAAGTACTTGGCCAACGCTCTCAGACTTGCGGTGTGAATGTTGGGATGTCCTATGCAGGGGTAGAAGTTGGACTCATTCATCCTCCTGGGTCTCTTCCAACTCGAGATATTCTGTGGTTTTATGATTTTATTTAGGTTTGTGTACACATAGACAAGGAGGCACAGCACTGTTAAAATGGTTGCCTGTTTCTATTCGCTAATTCTCTGTATCAATGCATGAACTATTTTGCTTTTTCAGGGGAATACATTGCTGTATTTTTCTGCAGTTATGAATTACAATTAAGAAGGAAGAGGAGGCACACTCGGGAAGTGGTATTCTTGTCTCTCTATAGATTTTTTATATTTTGTAATCAAGGTTTTCTTTAAACAGATCTTTATTCTGCAAGCAGATACCTCACTTCTGATGGTTTTTTTAGGCAAAATCAATTAGCGTGAGGTTTCCGAAACCAGAGATTTATGTGCTTATCTTAGCATTTGATGTTGTTCCCTGCAACTCTTCACATGTTGCAAATGTCCATAAAGAATCAATTATGGGCCCGAACTTGTTCCCGTTGAAGTGAATAGGAATTTCACCCTTTGATTTTTAACACATTTCCTTTGGAATTAAGCCTCCATTCAGCCTTTCGCCAGCTGGGTAACTTTCATCACAAAAGTAATTCAGCAAATGGAATTACTCATGTGCTTAGAACAGACCATGCACTCAGGGTTTTTTGAAGGAGGCTTCCAGAGGCGCAATGCCTCATACAGCACAACCGCGCTTTATAGTCCGCAGGCGGCAATAGCCACAGCCTGAATGGCCCTTCCTCAGCTGCAGCATGAACTGAACTTCTGTGTTCGTTTGCAACAGCTCAGGAGAAAACAACCCTCTCCTCGCTCCTACATCTAAACCTTCCAAGTTCCAGGAAGAATTGCTCGTACCGATGCCTCATTCTAAAGTGGTTTCATCTCCCTCAATTTTCCTCTGTAAAATGGGGATACTCCACACGGGGATGCAAAAATGTGACAGTTAATGCTTGCAGTGAGCTCTGAAGATAAATAACATGTAAGTCCTAAGAAACAGTTACTCAAAAAAAAAAAAAGCTACAATGGCTGATCCGCAGGTGCAATCAGCAGATTTATAGGATCTGTGAAACTTTTGCTTTGTATTGTTCTAGAAAGAGAATGGAGGAGCTGGCATCCAGCACAATTCAAAAGGCTGAGAACAAGCCCTCAGAAAGAAAATAAGGCTCTTCTGACTTTTAGAAATCTTTATAAACGTCATTTAGTGTCATTTTCAAATACCTTGAAGGGATCATAAAACTTTGCTCTTCTCTGATCATTGTACCACTTAGAAGAGGAAAGGTATGAACAGCCATAACCCTGGCACATTTTTAACAATACTCAGGACCAAAGGGGATTGTAAGATGGAAGCTTTGATAACAAAAACATAAAGATGTCATTGTCAACTATCTCAAAATATACACGCTTGTTGTAAATGTCACATAAGCCTACAGCTAAGTGATGGATCAGAATTCCCTGTGTTTTCAAAGTGCTCCTGTTGATGAATACTTTAACTCCTTCGTGGACGAGTTATCCTGTGTCTCACAGTTTGCTTTCTGTCCTCGTGCTTGACATCACTAAAACAAAAAACCTCATTTAATACGAGT